>CM060960.1:12500-20000 GCA_030765055.1 Mantis religiosa | reverse complement strand
GGTTAGGTTAGGTTAGGTTAGGTTAGGTTAGGTTAGGTTAGGTTAGGTTAGGTTAGGTTAGGTTAGGTTAGGTTAGGTTAGGTTAGGTTAGGTTAGGTTAGGTTAGGTTAGGTTAGGTTAGGTTAGGTTAGGTTAGGTTAGGTTAGGTTAGGTTAGGTTAGGTTAGGTTAGGTTAGGTTAGGTTAGGTTAGGTTAGGTTAGGTTAGGTTAGGTTAGGTTAGGTTAGGTTAGGTTAGGTTAGGTTAGGTTAGGTTAGGTTAGGTTAGGTTAGGTTAGGTTAGGTTAGGTTAGGTTAGGTTAGGTTAGGTTAGGTTAGGTTAGGTTAGGTTAGGTTAGGTTAGGTTAGGTTAGGTTAGGTTAGGTTAGGTTAGGTTAGGTTAGGTTAGGTTAGGTTAGGTTAGGTTAGGTTAGGTTAGGTTAGGTTAGGTTAGGTTAGGTTAGGTTAGGTTAGGTTAGGTTAGGTTAGGTTAGGTTAGGTTAGGTTAGGTTAGGTTAGGTTAGGTTAGGTTAGGTTAGGTTAGGTTAGGTTAGGTTAGGTTAGGTTAGGTTAGGTTAGGTTAGGTTAGGTTAGGTTAGGTTAGGTTAGGTTAGGTTAGGTTAGGTTAGGTTAGGTTAGGTTAGGTTAGGTTAGGTTAGGTTAGGTTAGGTTAGGTTAGGTTAGGTTAGGTTAGGTTAGGTTAGGTTAGGTTAGGTTAGGTTAGGTTAGGTTAGGTTAGGTTAGGTTAGGTTAGGTTAGGTTAGGTTAGGTTAGGTTAGGTTAGGTTAGGTTAGGTTAGGTTAGGTTAGGTTAGGTTAGGTTAGGTTAGGTTAGGTTAGGTTAGGTTAGGTTAGGTTAGGTTAGGTTAGGTTAGGTTAGGTTAGGTTAGGTTAGGTTAGGTTAGGTTAGGTTAGGTTAGGTTAGGTTAGGTTAGGTTAGGTTAGGTTAGGTTAGGTTAGGTTAGGTTAGGTTAGGTTAGGTTAGGTTAGGTTAGGTTAGGTTAGGTTAGGTTAGGTTAGGTTAGGTTAGGTTAGGTTAGGTTAGGTTAGGTTAGGTTAGGTTAGGTTAGGTTAGGTTAGGTTAGGTTAGGTTAGGTTAGGTTAGGTTAGGTTAGGTTAGGTTAGGTTAGGTTAGGTTAGGTTAGGTTAGGTTAGGTTAGGTTAGGTTAGGTTAGGTTAGGTTAGGTTAGGTTAGGTTAGGTTAGGTTAGGTTAGGTTAGGTTAGGTTAGGTTAGGTTAGGTTAGGTTAGGTTAGGTTAGGTTAGGTTAGGTTAGGTTAGGTTAGGTTAGGTTAGGTTAGGTTAGGTTAGGTTAGGTTAGGTTAGGTTAGGTTAGGTTAGGTTAGGTTAGGTTAGGTTAGGTTAGGTTAGGTTAGGTTAGGTTAGGTTAGGTTAGGTTAGGTTAGGTTAGGTTAGGTTAGGTTAGGTTAGGTTAGGTTAGGTTAGGTTAGGTTAGGTTAGGTTAGGTTAGGTTAGGTTAGGTTAGGTTAGGTTAGGTTAGGTTAGGTTAGGTTAGGTTAGGTTAGGTTAGGTTAGGTTAGGTTAGGTTAGGTTAGGTTAGGTTAGGTTAGGTTAGGTTAGGTTAGGTTAGGTTAGGTTAGGTTAGGTTAGGTTAGGTTAGGTTAGGTTAGGTTAGGTTAGGTTAGGTTAGGTTAGGTTAGGTTAGGTTAGGTTAGGTTAGGTTAGGTTAGGTTAGGTTAGGTTAGGTTAGGTTAGGTTAGGTTAGGTTAGGTTAGGTTAGGTTAGGTTAGGTTAGGTTAGGTTAGGTTAGGTTAGGTTAGGTTAGGTTAGGTTAGGTTAGGTTAGGTTAGGTTAGGTTAGGTTAGGTTAGGTTAGGTTAGGTTAGGTTAGGTTAGGTTAGGTTAGGTTAGGTTAGGTTAGGTTAGGTTAGGTTAGGTTAGGTTAGGTTAGGTTAGGTTAGGTTAGGTTAGGTTAGGTTAGGTTAGGTTAGGTTAGGTTAGGTTAGGTTAGGTTAGGTTAGGTTAGGTTAGGTTAGGTTAGGTTAGGTTAGGTTAGGTTAGGTTAGGTTAGGTTAGGTTAGGTTAGGTTAGGTTAGGTTAGGTTAGGTTAGGTTAGGTTAGGTTAGGTTAGGTTAGGTTAGGTTAGGTTAGGTTAGGTTAGGTTAGGTTAGGTTAGGTTAGGTTAGGTTAGGTTAGGTTAGGTTAGGTTAGGTTAGGTTAGGTTAGGTTAGGTTAGGTTAGGTTAGGTTAGGTTAGGTTAGGTTAGGTTAGGTTAGGTTAGGTTAGGTTAGGTTAGGTTAGGTTAGGTTAGGTTAGGTTAGGTTAGGTTAGGTTAGGTTAGGTTAGGTTAGGTTAGGTTAGGTTAGGTTAGGTTAGGTTAGGTTAGGTTAGGTTAGGTTAGGTTAGGTTAGGTTAGGTTAGGTTAGGTTAGGTTAGGTTAGGTTAGGTTAGGTTAGGTTAGGTTAGGTTAGGTTAGGTTAGGTTAGGTTAGGTTAGGTTAGGTTAGGTTAGGTTAGGTTAGGTTAGGTTAGGTTAGGTTAGGTTAGGTTAGGTTAGGTTAGGTTAGGTTAGGTTAGGTTAGGTTAGGTTAGGTTAGGTTAGGTTAGGTTAGGTTAGGTTAGGTTAGGTTAGGTTAGGTTAGGTTAGGTTAGGTTAGGTTAGGTTAGGTTAGGTTAGGTTAGGTTAGGTTAGGTTAGGTTAGGTTAGGTTAGGTTAGGTTAGGTTAGGTTAGGTTAGGTTAGGTTAGGTTAGGTTAGGTTAGGTTAGGTTAGGTTAGGTTAGGTTAGGTTAGGTTAGGTTAGGTTAGGTTAGGTTAGGTTAGGTTAGGTTAGGTTAGGTTAGGTTAGGTTAGGTTAGGTTAGGTTAGGTTAGGTTAGGTTAGGTTAGGTTAGGTTAGGTTAGGTTAGGTTAGGTTAGGTTAGGTTAGGTTAGGTTAGGTTAGGTTAGGTTAGGTTAGGTTAGGTTAGGTTAGGTTAGGTTAGGTTAGGTTAGGTTAGGTTAGGTTAGGTTAGGTTAGGTTAGGTTAGGTTAGGTTAGGTTAGGTTAGGTTAGGTTAGGTTAGGTTAGGTTAGGTTAGGTTAGGTTAGGTTAGGTTAGGTTAGGTTAGGTTAGGTTAGGTTAGGTTAGGTTAGGTTAGGTTAGGTTAGGTTAGGTTAGGTTAGGTTAGGTTAGGTTAGGTTAGGTTAGGTTAGGTTAGGTTAGGTTAGGTTAGGTTAGGTTAGGTTAGGTTAGGTTAGGTTAGGTTAGGTTAGGTTAGGTTAGGTTAGGTTAGGTTAGGTTAGGTTAGGTTAGGTTAGGTTAGGTTAGGTTAGGTTAGGTTAGGTTAGGTTAGGTTAGGTTAGGTTAGGTTAGGTTAGGTTAGGTTAGGTTAGGTTAGGTTAGGTTAGGTTAGGTTAGGTTAGGTTAGGTTAGGTTAGGTTAGGTTAGGTTAGGTTAGGTTAGGTTAGGTTAGGTTAGGTTAGGTTAGGTTAGGTTAGGTTAGGTTAGGTTAGGTTAGGTTAGGTTAGGTTAGGTTAGGTTAGGTTAGGTTAGGTTAGGTTAGGTTAGGTTAGGTTAGGTTAGGTTAGGTTAGGTTAGGTTAGGTTAGGTTAGGTTAGGTTAGGTTAGGTTAGGTTAGGTTAGGTTAGGTTAGGTTAGGTTAGGTTAGGTTAGGTTAGGTTAGGTTAGGTTAGGTTAGGTTAGGTTAGGTTAGGTTAGGTTAGGTTAGGTTAGGTTAGGTTAGGTTAGGTTAGGTTAGGTTAGGTTAGGTTAGGTTAGGTTAGGTTAGGTTAGGTTAGGTTAGGTTAGGTTAGGTTAGGTTAGGTTAGGTTAGGTTAGGTTAGGTTAGGTTAGGTTAGGTTAGGTTAGGTTAGGTTAGGTTAGGTTAGGTTAGGTTAGGTTAGGTTAGGTTAGGTTAGGTTAGGTTAGGTTAGGTTAGGTTAGGTTAGGTTAGGTTAGGTTAGGTTAGGTTAGGTTAGGTTAGGTTAGGTTAGGTTAGGTTAGGTTAGGTTAGGTTAGGTTAGGTTAGGTTAGGTTAGGTTAGGTTAGGTTAGGTTAGGTTAGGTTAGGTTAGGTTAGGTTAGGTTAGGTTAGGTTAGGTTAGGTTAGGTTAGGTTAGGTTAGGTTAGGTTAGGTTAGGTTAGGTTAGGTTAGGTTAGGTTAGGTTAGGTTAGGTTAGGTTAGGTTAGGTTAGGTTAGGTTAGGTTAGGTTAGGTTAGGTTAGGTTAGGTTAGGTTAGGTTAGGTTAGGTTAGGTTAGGTTAGGTTAGGTTAGGTTAGGTTAGGTTAGGTTAGGTTAGGTTAGGTTAGGTTAGGTTAGGTTAGGTTAGGTTAGGTTAGGTTAGGTTAGGTTAGGTTAGGTTAGGTTAGGTTAGGTTAGGTTAGGTTAGGTTAGGTTAGGTTAGGTTAGGTTAGGTTAGGTTAGGTTAGGTTAGGTTAGGTTAGGTTAGGTTAGGTTAGGTTAGGTTAGGTTAGGTTAGGTTAGGTTAGGTTAGGTTAGGTTAGGTTAGGTTAGGTTAGGTTAGGTTAGGTTAGGTTAGGTTAGGTTAGGTTAGGTTAGGTTAGGTTAGGTTAGGTTAGGTTAGGTTAGGTTAGGTTAGGTTAGGTTAGGTTAGGTTAGGTTAGGTTAGGTTAGGTTAGGTTAGGTTAGGTTAGGTTAGGTTAGGTTAGGTTAGGTTAGGTTAGGTTAGGTTAGGTTAGGTTAGGTTAGGTTAGGTTAGGTTAGGTTAGGTTAGGTTAGGTTAGGTTAGGTTAGGTTAGGTTAGGTTAGGTTAGGTTAGGTTAGGTTAGGTTAGGTTAGGTTAGGTTAGGTTAGGTTAGGTTAGGTTAGGTTAGGTTAGGTTAGGTTAGGTTAGGTTAGGTTAGGTTAGGTTAGGTTAGGTTAGGTTAGGTTAGGTTAGGTTAGGTTAGGTTAGGTTAGGTTAGGTTAGGTTAGGTTAGGTTAGGTTAGGTTAGGTTAGGTTAGGTTAGGTTAGGTTAGGTTAGGTTAGGTTAGGTTAGGTTAGGTTAGGTTAGGTTAGGTTAGGTTAGGTTAGGTTAGGTTAGGTTAGGTTAGGTTAGGTTAGGTTAGGTTAGGTTAGGTTAGGTTAGGTTAGGTTAGGTTAGGTTAGGTTAGGTTAGGTTAGGTTAGGTTAGGTTAGGTTAGGTTAGGTTAGGTTAGGTTAGGTTAGGTTAGGTTAGGTTAGGTTAGGTTAGGTTAGGTTAGGTTAGGTTAGGTTAGGTTAGGTTAGGTTAGGTTAGGTTAGGTTAGGTTAGGTTAGGTTAGGTTAGGTTAGGTTAGGTTAGGTTAGGTTAGGTTAGGTTAGGTTAGGTTAGGTTAGGTTAGGTTAGGTTAGGTTAGGTTAGGTTAGGTTAGGTTAGGTTAGGTTAGGTTAGGTTAGGTTAGGTTAGGTTAGGTTAGGTTAGGTTAGGTTAGGTTAGGTTAGGTTAGGTTAGGTTAGGTTAGGTTAGGTTAGGTTAGGTTAGGTTAGGTTAGGTTAGGTTAGGTTAGGTTAGGTTAGGTTAGGTTAGGTTAGGTTAGGTTAGGTTAGGTTAGGTTAGGTTAGGTTAGGTTAGGTTAGGTTAGGTTAGGTTAGGTTAGGTTAGGTTAGGTTAGGTTAGGTTAGGTTAGGTTAGGTTAGGTTAGGTTAGGTTAGGTTAGGTTAGGTTAGGTTAGGTTAGGTTAGGTTAGGTTAGGTTAGGTTAGGTTAGGTTAGGTTAGGTTAGGTTAGGTTAGGTTAGGTTAGGTTAGGTTAGGTTAGGTTAGGTTAGGTTAGGTTAGGTTAGGTTAGGTTAGGTTAGGTTAGGTTAGGTTAGGTTAGGTTAGGTTAGGTTAGGTTAGGTTAGGTTAGGTTAGGTTAGGTTAGGTTAGGTTAGGTTAGGTTAGGTTAGGTTAGGTTAGGTTAGGTTAGGTTAGGTTAGGTTAGGTTAGGTTAGGTTAGGTTAGGTTAGGTTAGGTTAGGTTAGGTTAGGTTAGGTTAGGTTAGGTTAGGTTAGGTTAGGTTAGGTTAGGTTAGGTTAGGTTAGGTTAGGTTAGGTTAGGTTAGGTTAGGTTAGGTTAGGTTAGGTTAGGTTAGGTTAGGTTAGGTTAGGTTAGGTTAGGTTAGGTTAGGTTAGGTTAGGTTAGGTTAGGTTAGGTTAGGTTAGGTTAGGTTAGGTTAGGTTAGGTTAGGTTAGGTTAGGTTAGGTTAGGTTAGGTTAGGTTAGGTTAGGTTAGGTTAGGTTAGGTTAGGTTAGGTTAGGTTAGGTTAGGTTAGGTTAGGTTAGGTTAGGTTAGGTTAGGTTAGGTTAGGTTAGGTTAGGTTAGGTTAGGTTAGGTTAGGTTAGGTTAGGTTAGGTTAGGTTAGGTTAGGTTAGGTTAGGTTAGGTTAGGTTAGGTTAGGTTAGGTTAGGTTAGGTTAGGTTAGGTTAGGTTAGGTTAGGTTAGGTTAGGTTAGGTTAGGTTAGGTTAGGTTAGGTTAGGTTAGGTTAGGTTAGGTTAGGTTAGGTTAGGTTAGGTTAGGTTAGGTTAGGTTAGGTTAGGTTAGGTTAGGTTAGGTTAGGTTAGGTTAGGTTAGGTTAGGTTAGGTTAGGTTAGGTTAGGTTAGGTTAGGTTAGGTTAGGTTAGGTTAGGTTAGGTTAGGTTAGGTTAGGTTAGGTTAGGTTAGGTTAGGTTAGGTTAGGTTAGGTTAGGTTAGGTTAGGTTAGGTTAGGTTAGGTTAGGTTAGGTTAGGTTAGGTTAGGTTAGGTTAGGTTAGGTTAGGTTAGGTTAGGTTAGGTTAGGTTAGGTTAGGTTAGGTTAGGTTAGGTTAGGTTAGGTTAGGTTAGGTTAGGTTAGGTTAGGTTAGGTTAGGTTAGGTTAGGTTAGGTTAGGTTAGGTTAGGTTAGGTTAGGTTAGGTTAGGTTAGGTTAGGTTAGGTTAGGTTAGGTTAGGTTAGGTTAGGTTAGGTTAGGTTAGGTTAGGTTAGGTTAGGTTAGGTTAGGTTAGGTTAGGTTAGGTTAGGTTAGGTTAGGTTAGGTTAGGTTAGGTTAGGTTAGGTTAGGTTAGGTTAGGTTAGGTTAGGTTAGGTTAGGTTAGGTTAGGTTAGGTTAGGTTAGGTTAGGTTAGGTTAGGTTAGGTTAGGTTAGGTTAGGTTAGGTTAGGTTAGGTTAGGTTAGGTTAGGTTAGGTTAGGTTAGGTTAGGTTAGGTTAGGTTAGGTTAGGTTAGGTTAGGTTAGGTTAGGTTAGGTTAGGTTAGGTTAGGTTAGGTTAGGTTAGGTTAGGTTAGGTTAGGTTAGGTTAGGTTAGGTTAGGTTAGGTTAGGTTAGGTTAGGTTAGGTTAGGTTAGGTTAGGTTAGGTTAGGTTAGGTTAGGTTAGGTTAGGTTAGGTTAGGTTAGGTTAGGTTAGGTTAGGTTAGGTTAGGTTAGGTTAGGTTAGGTTAGGTTAGGTTAGGTTAGGTTAGGTTAGGTTAGGTTAGGTTAGGTTAGGTTAGGTTAGGTTAGGTTAGGTTAGGTTAGGTTAGGTTAGGTTAGGTTAGGTTAGGTTAGGTTAGGTTAGGTTAGGTTAGGTTAGGTTAGGTTAGGTTAGGTTAGGTTAGGTTAGGTTAGGTTAGGTTAGGTTAGGTTAGGTTAGGTTAGGTTAGGTTAGGTTA
>CM060959.1:146477207-147003055 GCA_030765055.1 Mantis religiosa | reverse complement strand
TCTTTTTTTTATAACCTGTTTGTGGCAAATAACAAATGTAGTTGTATGTTTCGCAATTTCATCTGCCCTTCTCGGGTTTATTAGTTTTAGATAATGCCTAGTAACAAAACATCATCTATATTTGTTTCTGGTGTAGACACACTCATTAAATGAGTACTAAATAAAATATTGCAATTGCATACTGATATTTCCGGTTCTGTATTGTAAAGAGAAAGTGTAAAGGATTAAAGATTTTAAATATTTAAACTGGGAAACCTGTTTACAACACGTTAATGTCTCTCACAATTTACATAGTTCATACAACCATTACTGTTGGAGTCTTAAGAGTAAAAGGTCATACAGTATTTAAAGAAGTATTTGGATCTTTGAAGATGCTTCCTCTCGGCAGATTGACACACTTGCCGTCCTAACAGGCTCATCTGGATATATCTTTGTTGAACATAAGAATGGCATGGTTGAACAACAGTTGAAATACATAGGGAAGAGTGTTGAATCTGTAAAGCTACCGTCCCCTGACGTTCTCTTGAAATGAAAAAAATATTGTAATTATTACTATTTTGAAGTATACTTAATGATATATCTGGAAGAGAACATTAATTAAATGGCTTTCATGGCATCATTGATTTATCTATATGTGAATCTTCCAATTATCAGTTACAGACAAACTTAAACCAGGAATAATTTCATAAATAACTTGTTTGATAATGTTTCTTAGCTCAATAACTGCATCTGGCATGTTAACATAAATCCATGATATAACATAATAAGTGTTAAATCACAAGATCTCAGAGACCATCGTCACTTTTTTTTTTAATTAACATCCTCCAATGTAGGTCATATCTGTCAAAAAATGAAATGGGTATAATGATACTCAAAAGACCAAGGATTCTTAGAGCTTAGAGTTAGCCAGCATTCATCTTTCAGGATAAGGGAAAACTTCAGAAAAAAAAAAAGAAAAAAAAACTTATCCACATAACTCACTGACCCAGATTCAAACTCGGGACCTCTTGAATGTGGAATGTAAGGCAGACACACTACAGAGGTGGGCAATGTCACCATCATGCAAAATAATGAAACCTCTAAACTTGTGATTCCAAAGGTTGATTGTTTCATGACCTGTATACATATGGTACAATCTTGCTGACACCAAGCATTTCTGGGATCTATGCCTTCCAATTAAGACCATATATAATCTATCATAATCTGTTATCTTTCACCATTGATATTCAAATACTTTTCTTGTTCATTTTGTAAAAACAGGCCAATGATTCTGCCATATGCAAGTCCACACCAACTGTAATCTTTTGGCGGATGGAGCTCTCATTCTTGACTCTCCATTGGATTATCAAATTTCAATAGCAGCAATTTTGTTTGTTGTCAAAACCTTGTCGCTGAAGATGACTTTAAGGCTGAAAGAAGGTTCAACTTCCAAATGCTCCATTATCCAAGTCTGAAAATACATGGCACAATCTATGGTCATTTTCTATCAGTTCCTGAGTTAACACATTTTGTAAAGATGGGCATACAGATCTATATGCAAAATCTGCCAAGTTGTGGTCAATGAAATTGCCAATATGTATTGTGTATAGTGCATTTCAAATTTCAAAGTTGTCATCTATGTTTACGGAGTTGAACGAAAATTATCAAATGAGGACTTGCGACCCGATCACACTTCTTATCATGCGCATATAGTATGCATGTCACAGAGAGAGAAATCAGTACAACCCAAAAACAAAAATTCTGTTACATATTGCAAGAGGGTTCCCTTGGGTGACGATTCGTGATAATGCTGGGATTAATCGCTGACGTCATCCACACATGACACTGACGGGGACATCACGTAGAACCTTTGCATTCTCCAGGACACGCTCTTACCTGCTGAAGCTAGTAATCACCTCCGTCATCCTCTGCAATGATGATGGTGAGAACGATAATGCCCACGGTTGCTCTAGACGTTCTCCTAAATCTTATAGTTGTAGGATTAGGTTATGAGCAATGAGTTCTTGGAATTCAGGGTTGTGGGGGTGGATCACTTGAGCGTAGAAGGAAACACAGTTTTTGTCTTTGTGATAATCACTTGTGTATTTCACTCAAGATTGTCGTAAATCTTTTTATGACAAACTTTCCTCGGACTTCGCGTCATCAAACACGTTCTCATTAGTTAAATATACTTTTGTCTACGTATATTACAATGCACTGCAATTCTCACTCACACTTTTAATAGCAACTATGTTGAATTTATCATCAACTAATGCGATACGGCTCCGCGCTTCACACTAATAGATTTAATTAACTTGTAATACTCACAAAATCCCCACGTGCTACCTTTTTGCACTAAGAGATGTAGTTTGCCTCCATGCATGCGACAGCGACTGTTGAAAATTTCACTTTTTCCAACTTTTAACATCCCTTCCATTGCTTACATTTGGGAGAGTGATGTAGCTGCTTTTTCATTGGTCTACCACAACCACCTAAATCAAATTTGTACTTTTGCGGGAAGTATAGTTTGAATTGATTTGTCCTGAAAATAGATATAGCGTCTTTTTAAGTGAATACCCTTCTTCCCACTTTCTTCGGATCCACCATGATTTCTCCTGTTAAAACTCAATTTGAATGCCCCAGTTCAGAACTTTACCCTTAAGATTTATGACTTTCTCACCTTTATTGGAACAAATGCTTCTCTGACAACAAGGTCCATCTTACATTTTAGTTTCACATACATATAAGTTTCACAAGGGAGTACATATAAAATAGCATTAATATCAGGACATAAAGTCAATAAATGTTTCAAATAACTTTGAACACACATGATTAATTAGTACAAGTAGAGAGTATTTTTTCAATATGAAACTTGATATTTAAGGATGTGACATGAAGATTTTCCAGAAAATTTCTTCACTCCGAACTCCTCTGCATGAAGCAGTTTTCATCATCTTTTATTTTCTCAAAATGGCTGTTAATGATTTTGATCAAAATACATCTTCAAATCACTTTTTAATGCCCTCCAACAATAAGTCATATCTAAAATGATGTTCAAATGAGCCTGGAATCCATAGAGCTTTAAGTTACCCGACATTCATCTTTCAGGAAAGGGAAAACCTTGGTAATCCTTATCCAGATAACTTCGCCCCGACCAAGATTAGAACTCAGCACCTCTTGAATGCGAAGCAGACACACTGACGCTACAGTGGGAGGCTTTTCTTTCTTTTGTGTTAATGCAAAGAGGAATTTCAAAGCCATCACATAAGTCAATTTTAAAAATATTTTATTATTGCTTTAGCTTACTGTATTCTAATTATAACAGAATGAAGAATAACCTTTTGTAATGAGCAGAGAAAATCATATGCATGTAATACTTTTTTAACACATAGATTCCACTTTACTAAAATTAGGCAAGTGAGTCAACCTTGTAGATTCCACTTAGAAAATTACAAGATGAAGCTAAAACTATGCTTTATGAATGTGGCCCAATGTACTGTATATCATTATAGATTGCCAAATGATGTATTTCTCTGATGCTATAAATTTAATCATTATCATTATTGAGAAGAAGGTTAGAAACTTTTCACAACCTGTACATAAAAAAGAAGAGATGGAATCAGATTTCATTTACACTGTGTATAGTTTTAGGCCACTGAATTGTAGTATCATTAATAAACCTGTAACTCTAAGCTTCTAAATGTTCACACAGCAGCCACAGTTTCGGCAAGTGTTGAACATGCAGCAGTTGGGAGGCCTAAGAGGGCAGCAACAAATGGGACAGCAGAACCCTGCAGGACAAGGTCAGTCACAACCACCACAACAGCAGCAACAATTTGATGATGTCTCTTCATTTGACTTTCTTGCATAGAGTTTAGAGTATATTGACCATAAACCTGTTTTACAACATTGTAATTGAAATTAAATAGTTCTTTCACATTAGCCATGTGTAGGCCAAATTTTGGACAGGTGGATAATGCAAGTCAGTTGGAGAATTGTCATTCTGTTACATTGGCCATGGTGGCTCAGTGGTTAGAGCAGCCGGGCGGAGACTGGGAGATCCGTGTTCAAATCCCAGCTATGGCATTGAATTTTTCCGTCTGACTGCACCTGTCCAAAACATTGTAATTGATCTCGTTAACAACATAAATTGGCATCACATTACAATATTTACAATATTGTTGTTATAACAAATTTATACAATGATGTTAAACAAGTAGCTGAATTGGTCACTTCAGGTGCATAACTTCGTTGTCACATTACAATATTGGAAACTAAACATATTTACAGCGTAGTTATTGCAATAAATTTATATGATATTATGCAATATTAAGAACTTATACATTATTTACAGTTTAGTTACTTAACTAGATCAATGCAACGGTGATAAATTTGTGAGCAAATTAACGATTAACAAAACTGATTCAATTATCAACTCATCAAGCTATATATGGGAAATTTGTTGTATTCATAGAATTCTTGTATTGAATGAAATGCCTTATTTTTTAGCCATTTATCCAGAAATGTTTTGAATTTGTGAATGGGTAATCAGGTAGTAATTAAGCAATATAATTTTGAGTTGATACTCGTTGCTCCATGTATTGCTAGTGTGCAAATCGTATCTTTCAATGTAATCCCTTTGTTCCCAAGTGTGCCAAGAGACATACTCATAGAGTACATGCAGATATGGCTTCAGTCCCTACAGTTTGATCACAATGTCTTAGAGGAATACCTTCACTTAACAAGCATCTGCATCGAGCAATCCTTTTTTACATTCAATGACAAATTTTACAAACAAAAATCAGGACTATCTATGGGCAACCCATTGTCCCTGTTCGTAGCAGACATTTTCATGATCTTCTTGGTAACCCATATCACAAAGGCATTCCCACTAATTTTCAAACATTGGAATAGATATGTGGATGACATCTGATCGATAGTAAATGAGAAACAGGTGGATGATGAGTTAAGACTTCTTAATTTACAGAAGACAAATTGAAGACAAATGTAAGACAAATTGAAATTAATAAACAATTAAACAACATTGAGCAACATTTTAAAAGACAGCAGAGACTTGATGAAGAAGGTAAACTAAAAGACAAGGACTATAAGAACATTAGAGACAAAGCTGACATACAAAAACTACCAAGGAAAACTGCAGTGGGCCCATTTAGAATGGAAACTGGCTATGATTGTCTTGCAAAACACCTTTAAAAAATACATTGCATACCTACACCCAAGTACACTATCTGCAAAGAGGATTTCATCAGAACAAACTTCATCTGGAGAAATGCAAAGGTCTCAGAAGTGAGAACCTACAGACTATATTGGGAAGCCAGGAAAATGATGCAGATCAACTAATCCCCAGTGCCATTAGTGAACAACAACAAGATTAGGAACATCAAGAACAAAGAAATAGACAAATCAGCAGTAGCTTTGCATTTTTGCAATGATAATCACAATATAGAACAAGAAATCTGTTTAGTAAAAAGTGTTCAGGGTCCAACTGTATTAACCACGTGGGAAAAGATGTTCATAAAGAAATAGGAAGAAAAACTGTTCAAATTCGACACCACCTTTGAATAGAACCTGAACTCCAAGTTCATCAAGATACCAACAGAGACTCCCCTATTGCCTCCAAGGAGTTCACCAAATCAAAATTCAAGTCAAATTAGTTGAGGATGTTAGGAAGGTGCTAATGAAGCATGTTCTAGGTATACACTAGCAATATATAGTTCGACTCAAAATTATATTTATTTTATGCTTCATTGTATCATAGTTCACTCGTAAGAGTAATTAAGTAGTTTAATTATGCATATGTAATATTAGACATTTGCAATTTTTGTATTTTTGACAATCTTAAAATAGGTTAAGTCTAAGGCTGTGTTATTCTGTGTTGTTTAACTGTCAAACCGCATATTTTTGTAAATTTTTTTTTATGAAGATCACAGAATGGTAAATGTACAATCCTGGCACAGTCATGATTTTAAATTTTTGGAAAAGAGTGATTGTAATCCAATTTCCCCTCCCTTTTTTACCCCCCCCCCCCCTTCCATTGGAATACAAATTAGTGCTCCTGAGAATTACCCTATAGAAGTATGCTATATGATTGTGCAGAATGAAAGAATTTATTTGTATTCAAATTCAGCTTTATTCACCAGTAGCAATAAAATTTGTACAAGATTTGTCAAAAGTAAAATTATGTGGAAAATACAAAGTAATATATAGATATGTACAATTTCCATTACATGAATTTGGGATTTTTTACTACATGTATACATTGTTAACATATAATATTTTGTTATAAATCTAATGAAATCTGTGTAGCTTGTTGCCACTATTTTATATTATTCTATAGAGTAGAAGGTATTTTTAATGAGGTATTGTTAAATTCTCTCAAGTTTGTTGCATCTTCATATATTTTCTTAATTGTGAGAAGCAAGTGGTTGTACATCCTTTGCATTGCTTTTGATGTATTTATTTTCAAGAGAGCCTCCTATCCTAATTTTATAGTAATTTTGCTTTGTTCTGGTGTTATAATTGTATACATTTGTATTTTTCTCTTCTTAATGGTCCCTAACTACATGTTTGAGACAGATGATAGGGTTAATAACTTAAGATTCTTGAAGACGCTTCAACTATTTATCATTAAGACACCTTAGCGGTATTTGTTGATCTGAAATCTGCATATGATACTGTATGGAGATGTAATCTTATCAAGAAACTACAACAGATGCGAATTAAAGATAATATGCTTCACTGGATATCAGAATCTGTCTCAGAAAGATACTGCGCAACTTATGTTTCATCATTATCAATATTCAAAAAAATCCATCTAGGTTTACCTCAAGGAGCAGTACTTAGCACTACTCTATTGAATATCTATATAAATGATCTGCCCAAACAACTTCAACAAACAGGCATCAACACTGCATTGTATGCAGATGACTTAGTAATTTGGAAATCAGGCAAACTTGAAATTCTAAAGACAAATATTCAAAATTCTTTGAATACCCTTAAACAATGGTGTTCTAAAAACCTCATGGAAGTAAACACTGTGAAAAGTAACTATCAGCTCTTCTCTCTAAGAAAGAAACAACCCAGTATTACCTTAAGTTATGATAATATCAAATTAACCAGAACAGAAAATGCTCAATATCTTGGAATATTAAATAAATCCTTTCATGGAAGTGTTGAAAACAGTGTTGTTGTATAAATTAAATTAATTGGGAGTCGATTAATAACATGTTATTAATTGACTCCCAATTAATTTAATCTTTGAATATTGTTTGGAAAAAACATATTGAAAAAATTAGAGATAAAGCAATTAACCGTTTAAAGATATTAAAAAGACTTGCAGGAACTAAATGGGGTTGTTCAAGATCTACATTAAATACTACATATAATACATATATAAGGCCAGTTCTTAATTACTGTGGAGAAGTTCTGATAACATCATCACCTTCAACTTCCATGATACTGGAGCACACAGAAAATCAAGCTCTTAGGTTAATTACTGGAGCTATAAAAACTACTCCTGCCTTACAAGCATTTACATTTAACAGACGCATAATGACAGATTTAGAAATGCAAGCTCTTTTAACATATGAAAAGCTCTTAAGAATTCCAGAGAATAATAAATGGGTAAAACAACATACATCCACCTTCAGTTTGAAAACTCAATTAGGCTTCATACAGAAAGTTCAACAACTAAGAAATAAACTAAATTACCCATCCAAAATAGAACCTTTCATGACTCTTAATAACCCACTGAACATCATTGAATTAGAATACTACCTAGATTTACTTGCAGATTTTAAAGAGAAGGAATACTCATCTACAGAAGCTAAAGCATATGCCCTTGAAACCATAAATGTAAGATATCCAGTTGACGAATGGACACACAACTATACAGATGGCTCTCTTTACAATCAAAAAGATGGAGCAGGAGCTACCTGTAAATTCTTTTCCTTCTATAAACATGTTGGAATTTAAAATCTATTTGCCTGGACAAATAAGCTTTCCAACATAGTTTTCTTAACAGATTCCAAAGCAGCTATTCAGGCTATTATTTCAAATGACAGCCCAAAAACCGAAAAGATAAATGAAATTCATAATATGATTAAACACCTTCAAAATTTAAATATACATATAGTTTTCCAATGGATACCATCTCACTGTGTAATTTCTGGCAATGAGCAAGCAGATATGTTGGCTAAGAAGGGTTCCAAAATATCTCAAACAACGAAACAAAATATCCCATATGAAATAGTTAAAAGATTAATCAGAAACATCTTCACAAAACTATATAACAACTATCTAGTTTCCTCTGAAAAACTTAATTGGAAAGATCTCGAAAATCTTCAGTAGCAATGTTCAGATTAATCACAGGCCACGATTGTTTGAATGGCAAGGTTGGATTAACAACTTCTCCACAGTGCTGTTTATGTGGTACAGACGATTTAATGAACATCGATCATCTAACTGTATGTGAAACTCTCCAAAATCAAGATCTAGTCTCCAAATATTGGGAAGCAAGAAGAAAAATTATTTTATTATCAAATTCTGAGCATTAAATACACACATGCACGCACGCACGCACACGCGCACACACACACACAACATTTTCAGAATAAGTGTTTTCCCTCCTGTTCCCCATAAAATGATTCCATAGTTCAGGTGAGGGTGGATGCAAAGCATAATATGTTTGCATTATATGTTTGCATTGTGTCGAGTGCATAGTTCGGTCAAATTTATGATGTTGTCTATTTCTGTAGGGCTAATGTGATTAGATTCAGCCAGACAGAAATAGACAACATCATAAATTTGACAGAACTATGCATTCGACACAATTTCTTCACATTCGACAAAAAATTCTACCAACAGTCAAAAGGCCTCACAATGGGCAGCCCACTGTCACCCTTGCTAGCAGCTTTATATATGAGTCACCTCGAAGTCCATATAGTAAAAGCCATCCCCCAAATTTACAAATTCTGGCGAAGATATGTAGACGACACTTTTGCTATCATTCCTAAAAAAACAAACAGAAGACTCCCTAAAACTTTTGAGCATACAGGATAGCAACATAAAATTTACATTGGAAATAGAAGAAAACAACATCCTACCTTTCCTAGACCTAAAAATCATGAGAGTCCAAAATAGCTTAAAATTCGGAATACATAGAAAATCCACACATGTGGACAATTACATTAAGAGGAATGGTTGCAACCCAATTTCACATCAACTGGCAGTGTACAGGAGCTTGATCCAACGTTTATACAGTGTCCCATTGAGCAAGGAGGATTTTCAAAAGGAATGAGAGTATATATTAGGAGTGGCAAAGGAAAATGGATTCAACCCTGATCTCATTAGGAACATGCTCAAAAAGAAAGAAAGGCAAAAAGAAATCTCATCAAATACAACACTAACACCCCTTTCAAACCAAAATTGGAAATATAAACAATTTACTTACCACCCCTGGGTTTTTAAAAAATTTGAAAGAATCTTCAAAAAATTCAATATAAAACTGGCCTCACAGAATAAATTCAACCTGAAGAGCGTTCTAAACAAACCTCTTAAGAATACAATTCAAAACACACTGAAATCCGGAATCTATCAAATCAATTGTGAGGATTGTGAAAAGTGCTACATAGGCAAAACGAAGAGAAACTTGGAGATCAAGCTAAAGGAACACCAGAGAAACATAAAACTAAAACAAATAGACAAATCTGCCGTTTCACATCATTTTTGGAAAGAAAACCACAACATTGGGCAAAATATAAAACTGTTGAAACCATTAGAATCACCAATAGAATTAGACATCTGGGAAAAATCCACATAATTAAAAACAGTGAACATGTTATAAATTTTGAAATCCCACCACTTAATGAAGTGTTAAAACTTTGCGCTCCTAACACCAGATGGCAACAGGATCAGATACAGGAGAAGGAAGAGGAAACGAAAAGGGAGAGTCAGTCACTATACTGCTGAGGAAGAGGGCGAATATCCTGGAAAACGTTCCAGCATTTTTTAAAAATAATAAGTGAAGGTGAGTGTAAACAAGTGTGACTCAACAAAGCTTCAACATGAAGAAAACTTCACTGTTAATAATGCTTCTATTTGTAATATTTAACTAGTTTACTATGTTTAGCCTATTTAAGAATTACGTTCTCTTTCTTGCTATATTTGTACAGGTCGCGCGTTTGTTCTTGACGAATGAAAATTTTATATGGGTTTGCATTAAACTATACTGAACTCTCAGTAATCTGACCATTCCTTGTCGATATGGGTGCCAGATTAGCAAAAGTATCGGATTATTGATTTGATAATGTTTGGCTATACATTGTAGTTTATTAATCCAAAGATGCATCAATTTGTATACATTTGATGTGCACATACAGTGTCACTCACAATGAAACATGTCCCGAATTTTTTGTTGCTGCAATGATATGTGACGGTGGCATGCTTTATCATGTAATTGCTTTACAAGCATTACATTACAGTACTGCATGCATCTGATTGTTACATAATGTACTCCAGAAAGATATCTGTAGTTTCAGCACCAGCAGTGTGAGAAATCTGCATGCGCTCTCCTCCTATGTCCTCTTCTTCATCCTTTCATTTTGTTTATTTTGTGTATTTTGTTTATGATGAAAAGCTATTGCTGTTGTTTTTTCTGTATTTATTAATAATCTATTAATGTTGAACCAGTTTAGCAATTCAGACATTGTCTGTTCTATCTTAAATTTTAAGGATCTCAAATTGTAACCAGAAATATATAAGCTTGTATCATCAGCAAATAATGTTGGATAACTATTTTTTAAGGAACACTCTAGATCATTTATATATATCAGAAATAAAACAGGTCCAAGAATTGAACCTTGGGGGACACCATATTTTATTGCTGCCATAGATGATAAATATGTTGTAATTTCATTTGTTATTTACATGTGTATAAGTGATTTCTACCATCTGTTGTCGGGATGTTAAATATTCTTTAAACCACTTGTTCACTGTTCCACGTATACCAATAACAGCTAGTTTTTCCAATAAAATTTTGTGGTCTACTAAGTCGAATGCCTTTGACAAATCTAAAAATATACCAATATTTTCTTCTTTTTTATCCATAGATTCATATATACGTTTAACAAAATCTGCTATTGCTGTGTTTATTGACTTGTCTTTATGAAATCCATGTTGTTTGTTTGTTATTATACTGTGTTTATCGAGGAATGATGTAAGTCTGACGTACATTACTTTTTCTATTAATTTTGAAAAAACAGATAGTAGTGATACAGGTCTATAGCTACCTACATCAAATTCTTCCCCCTTCTTAAAGAGAGGTTTCACCTTAGCCACCTTCAATTTTTCTGGAAATTCACCCATTGATAGTGAGAGGTTTATTATGTAACAGGGGTTTTATTAAATTTTGGTAGCAGTTCTTTATAACACTGTCAGGAATTTCATCAATACCACAAGATGATTTACATTTCAAACCCTTGATTATGCTTTCCAGCTCCATTTCTGTGACTGGGGTTAAATACATACTTTTGCATTGTTTTGGATATCTATTTGGCTGTGGGAAATTTTTCTTCAGGCTATCATGCGAACTATTTTGAACTATATTTGTGTAATAGTTATTAAAAAGATTGGCTACTTGTTTTGGGTCACTTATTTTAGTTCCCTTGTGTCTAATGTGTATATTCTCAGGGATATTCTTATCTTGTTTAATTTCTCGTTTAATTAAGGTCCACATGGCTTTTGATTTATTTTGTGATTCATGTATAAACCTTGCATTATGCAGGTTTATACTTTGGTATATATATATATATATATATATATATATATATATATATATATATATATATATGTTTGTATATATATATATATATATATGTTTGTATTTTTTATAGTAGGTTTTGAATTGTTCCGACACATTTCCAGCTTTTATGATTCTACTAAGAAATTTCATTCTGTGACTTGAATTTATAATACCAGGTGTTATCCATCTGTTTTTTGGTTGCCGAATTGGCAGTCTTGTTTTTGGTAATGCTGTTTGAAAGCAATAATTGAAAGTATTAAAAAACTCATTATATGCATCATCTACTGAGTGGTATTGGTATACTAGATCCCATGACTGTTTTTGTAGTAAGTAATTTAAATAATCTAAGTTATTTTCTTTGATCATCCTTATGTATTTATAGCCGAGCTTTTTGTTTGGTAACCTACATCTGATTTTGCTTTTAATACTTATAATCTGGGCAAAGTGGTCTGAAAATCCTGTTTCAATTACCTGCAAGCTATATTCCCATAGGTTTTTCTTTATAATAATTTGGTCTAGTGCTGTTTGACAATGTGGTGTTACTCTAGTGAGCACAAATACTACTGGCTCCATTCCAAAAGAATTTAGCATGCACATTAGCTCTGGTTTTGGTGTGCTGTCTAGAAAGTTTACATTTAGATCACCTATGATTACATGTTTCTTTCCTTTGTGTAATGCTGTTTGATTTATTATTTCCAAGCGGTCAATAAGCAGGTCAAGGCTACTGTTAGGGGGCCTATATATACAAGTAATTAATAAATTAAAATGTGTTAATTCTACTGTGCAAGACTCAAATTTTCCTTCAATATTTAAATCTGGGAAATATGTGCAAGGTTTAGCCACTATATTGGAATTTACATATATACATGTACGTCCATGCTTTATAGTTTTCCTACAGAATTCAGTTATTAAAGTAAAATTAGGTATTGTGAAAAATTCAATTTCGTTTTCATTTAACCAGTGCTCAGAGATACAGATTACATCTAAATCCCTGTGGTCATGCAGCAATGTTTCTAAATTGGCTTTTTTTTATTCCTTAAACATTGAAAATTTTGATGAAATATTTTAAGTGATCTACTTAGTTCTATAGACGTTTGTTTATTACTTGTATACTGACAATTTTGATGTAATATTTTTATATTACTGTCCTTTTGTTTTAATCCACCTTTGTTTATCTTTACACTGTTGTGAAAATTACATTCTACAATAACATTTTCAGGGTTTTGTTTCCCTGTTTTGTCAAAAGATTTCCTTTCTTCAATTTTTCTTAAGGGGTCTCTTTTGTCATCACCTAAAATCACTTTCAGTTTCCCTTGCATGAGAATATTATGTTTAAAGTATCTTGTATTACTTTTCCTAATATAAGAGATCCCTTCCTATTTAAATGAACGCCATCCCTTCCTAGACAACTATCATCCAAAAATTTATTTACATCTACAAAAACTGCTTTGAGGGCATCACAAGCCGAACGTATTCCTTCATTTATGTCATCTATGTATCATTTGCCTACATCTCTTCTTCTTACTATACCATTTACAACTACAGTTGCAGATGGGAAACACTTTTTTGCATATACCGAGATTTAACTGTATTGGAACACTTGAATTTTCTAATTTTTCCTGCATCTTGCTTCGCGTTAATATACTATACGCCGCCATGTTGATTCGTTCTTATCTAGTTCTTACCGTTCTTGTCTAGTGCAATGCCCCATTCTTGAAGATATTGAATCGTAGATGGCAAACAAGTTTTACTTGATATAAGTAGTAAAGTGTTGGATCCGGCGGTTTGACCTTGTATGACCTTGTATGACCTCGAAAAAGTCGCACAAAATTTTGGGTTTTGTATGGTTTTGACTCTCTGCATCTGCCACCCACCCCCGCGCAACCCGACGCACTTGACCCTCTGCATCTGCCACCCATCCCCGGCGCACCCCTTGACTTTCTGCATCCCTCGACGCACTCCCGCGCACCACCACCCTACCCGCGCAACCCCTCTTGACTTCCTGCATCCCTCGACGCACTCCCGCGCACCCAATACACCCTCTTGACTTCCTGCATCCGTCGACGCACCTCCGCGCAACCCGACGCACCCTGTTGAATCTCTGCATCCCCCAGGCACCCCCGTGCACCCTCCGGACAGGCTGCATCCTCCATTGACGCACTGATTAGCTTGGCGGGAGGTGGAGTAGGTAATGGGAAAAAGGGGTTATTTTTTTTATTTATATTAAGAATCCATTGGAATAAAGGTCACGTGTCTTTAGGAGAGGGAATGGAGACTGACAAGTGTCTACTTGGGCGGCCAAGGATCAGAAGGAAGAAATTCAGGTGAGTACATTATTGAAACTGGGGCAGGAAGTGACGCGTAAGGTTTTGAGTGAGTGTGTGGTGTTTTAGGGCCCGTCGACAACAAGGTCATTTGGGCCCGAAGTCAAATTTAAAACCTAAAAGCTATACTAATCAAGCTAAAAAGGTAAAATAAAATAAAAACACGCAACTATTAAAAGTACATAAAAATTCACCCCAGTCCTAATAATTTTAAAGCTCTCAAATTAATAAATATAAAATACAAGTCAGACTTGTTTATTAAAACCTATTTCAGAAATAAACCGCAGTGCCTTGTCCACAGCCACTGGGTCGTTACCTAAAACACCGTGCAAGTTAGTCCCCAAGCCCAAAGACTGGCGAACGCGGGCGTACTGCGGGCAGTCAAGCAATACGTGCCGCACCGTGAGCCGTACTGCACACACAGGGGCAAGTTAGTCCCCAAGCCCAAAGACTGGCGAACGCGGGCGTACTGCGGGCAGTCAAGCAATACGGGCCGCACCGTGAGCCGTACTGCACACGGAGCACACACAGGGGCCGGTTCCCCTCTTAACAGGTGGCCATGAGTCACTCGTGTGTGCCCAATTCTCAGCCGGGTGAGTATCACCTCGGCTCGCCGGTTATCCCTGCAGGAAGTTGGCCAGGGTTGTACGCTCTCCTTTATAGCCCGGAGTTGTGTGCCTTGTAAAGCTGTCCAGGATTGCTGCCAAGCAGATAGGAGCTGGCGACGGAAAAAACGTTGCACATCCTGGAATGGCACCGTAGTTAAACTCCGGGGCAAACGGCAAGCGGACTTAGCAGCCGCGTCCGCCTCCTCGTTCCCGGAAATGCCCACATGGCCTGGGGTCCAAGTAAAAACAAAATGGTATCCTCGACCGAGCATTTGCGAGATCTGGGCCTGTATTTTTAAAACAAGGGAGTGGGCGGCAGTGTGCTGTTGCAAGGCCTGAAGAGCACTTAGACAGTCTGTGCAAACAATAAAAGAGCCAGGAGCTAACTTGCAAATAAAAAGGAGCAAATAGTAGATGGCATACAGCTCTGCTGAGAAGACCGAAGTGGAGTCCAGAAGTCGAAATTTATGAGCCTCGCCGCTAATGAAGAACGCGCAACCCGTAGTGCTACCTAACTGAGAACCGTCTGTAAAGACCGGAACATAGGGTAACGGCCCAGTAGTTCGGCAAAAAGTTGTTGGAACACCGAATGTGGGGTAGCGAGTCTAGTGTTGCTTGAAAGTGTTAGATCGAACCGCGCACGATTGAGCTGCCATGCAGGATAAGGGCAGACGGACGACCTCTCCACGCGAGGCATTCGGAGGCCATGGGAATGTAGGAGATCCCGAAATCTTATTCCCACGGGGCGTGTCCGAGAACCAGGGCGCATATAACGGTGGACTAAATCTGGACAGAGAACTGGTTTAAAACAAGGATGATTGGGATAACTTGCCAACTTCGAGACGTACGAGCAGCGTAACAGCGAGCGACGAATATGGAGTGGAGGTTCGCCTGAGTCTGCATACTGGCAGTCGACTCGACTGGTGCGGAAAGCTCCTGTGGCAAGGCGGATGCCAGTGTGATGCACGGTGTCTAAAAGGCGAAGTTTAGAGGCAGTCGCTGCGCCATAAATAAAACTGCCATAGTCCAGCTTGAACCGAACCAGAGGCCGGTACAGCCTCAACATTACCGTGCGATCGTCCCCCCCCCCAAGATGCTCCAGATAATACCTTCAGCACCCGAAGAGAACGATCGCAAGAGGCTCGAAGGTGACGAATGTGGTGCTCCTAATTCAGTTGTCGGTCCAAGTAGAGGCCCAAGAACTTCAGGTGCGAGACAAATGGCAGGGGTGTGCCGTTCAAATGAAGATCGGGAGGCGCGTGAATACCTCGTAGGCGGTGAAAGTGGATACACTGCGTCTTCGCAGCTGAAAAACGGAAGCCGGTTTGAGGCGCCCAAGCTGCTAGCTGGGTAATGGTCAGCTGCAGTTCGCGCTCAATGTGATCTATGTTGGCAGACCTATAATAAACTGCGAAGTCGTCAACATAGAGGGATGATGGAATTCCACTTCGAACGGCACTAGTGATGCCGTTAATCGCTACGGCAAAAAGGGTGACGCTCAAAATTGACCCTTGAGGTACACCGTTCCCCTGTATCCGCTCCCGTGATATCGTGTTTCCTATGCGAACCCGAAAACGGCGAAGTTTTAAAAAGTTGCATAGGAATTCGGGTAGATGAGCACGCATACCGTAACCATGTAGGTTACGGAGTATGCCGTACCGCCAGGTGGTGTCATAAGCCTTCTCCAGGTCGAGGACACGCCCACGGCGTGCTGTTTCAGTAAAATCGCATCGGAAATATACCCCTCAAGGCGTGTTAGGTTATCGACACTTGAGCGATGGCGACGAAAACCGCATTGCAAGTTGGACAGATTGTTATGTTTTTCTAGCCACCAATTCAACCGAGCGTTTATCATTCGCTCGAAGGTCTTACAGATGACACTCGTTAGGCAAATGGGGCGGTAGCTGGATGGTAGCGTGCGGTCCTTTCCGGGTCGAGGGATGAGGATGAAGATACCCTCTCGCCAGGAGGAAGGGAAAACCCGCTCATGCCAAATGCGGTCATAGATGTTTAAACGGAAACATAGCGCCTCAGATGGAAGATGTAGCAGCATCTGTCGGTGTACGTCATCGGGACCTGGAGAAGAATCCTTTGCTAACGCCAGAGAATGGGCGAGCGAGGCTGCGGTGAAAGGTTGATTGTACGGCCCGGTGCAGTCACTATTAAAACTAAGTGGTACCCGCTCTGCCTTTTCCTTAATAGGCAGGAAGAGAGCGTCATAGCGGGCAGTTTGGCTAGTAGCAGCAAATATGGTAGCTAGGGCTTCAGCCATGTCCTGCTCGGTGGTGCACATGGAACCGTTGATGGCAAGGCCGGGACTTACCGTCCGGCGATACTTGCCATACATCCGCCGAACAGCTGACCATACTTGTTGGGTAGAGCTGCGCCGGGAAAGCGAAGACACATAGGCTTCCCAGGATTTACGCTTTGCGTTGCGCAGTATAAAGCGTGCCCTAGCGTGAGAACGTTTGAAGGCGACGACGTTCCCTTCCGTCGGGTGCCGCTGAAAAACGCGCAAAGCACGTTTGCGTGCTTTGACAGCCAAACTGCATTCCTCAGATCACCACGGTACAGGGATACGACGTGGTGTAGGTGAACCTCGAGGAATGCTGGATTCTGCTGCGAGCAGGATCGAGCAAGTAAAATTTTCGTCCATGGTGTCGAAACCATCGTCGGTGAGATGTATGAGGGATTGGAATTTTCCCCAGTTAGCTTTGGAAATAATCCAGCGAGGATGTCGAGAAGGTACACTTTGGCGGCCAGAAAAATGAATGTTAATGGGGTAATGATCACTGCCAAAGAGGTCGGAAAGTACTGACCTCTCAAGTAGTGGTACTAATGACGGACTGCAGAAAGAAAGGTCTAGTACGGAATGTGTACCATAAGCGGATGATAGGAATGTCGGGTCACCAGTATTTAGCAGAAGCAGGTCAGACTTATCGAAGACGTCTACGAGGAGGCACCCACGGGCGTCATCTGTGTCTGATCCCCAGAGCGTGTGCTTGGCATTCAAATTTCCCACAAGGAGTAGTGGTGAGGGGAGCTGAACCAATAGAGCTTGAAGATCACGCTCTGGAACTATACTGAGCGGCGGCAGGTACATGTTACAGATGGTAAAACTGATGCTCTCCAGCTGTAGTCGGACGGCCACAGCTTGCAATGGTGTGGTGAGAGGAACGTTGGCGGCTGAGATGTTAGGCGCCACTAAGGTAGCAACGCCACCGCTTGCACGCATACCTGCAAGAGAGTCGCTTCTAAATGCAGAAAAAGGGTGAAGGTGTAACGAGTGATTGGGATGTAAGTGGGTTTCCTGGAGGCAAATTATTGACGGTGACCGTTGAGAAACTAAATGTTGTAGGTCTTGCGCACGAGCTCGAAAACCATTGACATTCCACTGGATTATCTCCATAAAGTTTTTAATGGGCCGTTTTAACCTTTTTCTTGACCTTGGCTGACTTGGGCCCTACGATTCAAAAATCGTTAGCCTCCTGTGACTCCGCTGATGATCGGGAGTCAGAACTCCTACGGCTCGTAGAACGAGACCGGGATCTAGTAGAAGGCGAGCGACTTCGCGATCAATGTTGTGGTCGGGATCGGTTTTTCACATTTACCACGGGATGGTTGTTACCCGCTGACGGCTTGGTGGCTGGAGTCTGTACGGTTGAAGCGCATGTAGTGCTGGTGGATATACAAGCAGTCTGAGACGTGGGTTTAACGGCTAGAAAGTCAGTCTGCGTGGATGCGTGGGCGACAGGGACGTGCTGAATAGCAACAGTGGTGTTGGGAGTACGGCGAGCTGCTGATGCATATCCAGTAGTAGTAGCAGGCTTTAATTGCTCAAAGCGCCGTCGAGCCTCTGGAAAAGTCAGGCGTTCCTTTACACGTAGCTCCTAAATGCTCATTTCGTCCATGAATCTAGGGCACTGTCGCGAACTAGAGGGGTGACTGCCGCCACAGTTCACGCAACAAGGTGTTCGACTGCAGTTTGGATCGTCGTGCTTCGGTAGGTCACATTGCTCACAAAGAGCAGGATTGATACAGGGTGGGTGGGTGTGTGGGGTTTTAGGGCCCGTCGACAACAAGGTCATTTGGGCCCTAAGTCAACACTAAAATCTAAAAGCTACCCAAAGTTAAAAAGTAAGATAAAATAGAAACACTCAACAATTAAAAACACATTAAAGCTCGTCCAAGTACTAAAATTTAAAATCTCTAAAAGCAATAGATATAAAACACAAGTCATACTTGTTTATTAAAACCGATTTTAAAAATAAACCGCAGTGCCTTGTCCACAGCCACTGGGTCGTCACCTAAAACACCGTGCAAGTTAGTCCCCAAGCCCAAAGACTGTCAAACGCGGGCGTACTGCGGGCAGTCAAGCAATACGTGCCGCACCGTGAGCCGTACTGCACACGGAGCACACACAGGGGCCGGTTCCCCTCTTAACAGGTGGCCATGAGTCACTCGTGTGTGCCCAATTCTCAGCCGGGTGAGTATCACCTCGGCCCGCCGGTTATCCCTGCAGGAAGTTAGCCAGGGTTGTACGCTCTCCTTTATAGCCCGGAGTTGTGTGCCTTGTAAAGCTGTCCAGGAGTGCTGCCAAGCAGAGAAGAGTTGGCGACGAAAAAAACGTTGCACATCCTGGTATGGCACAGTAGTTGTTAAACTCCGGGGCAAACGGCAAGCTGACTTTGCAGCCGCGTCCGCCTCCTCGTTCCCGGTAATCCCCACATGGCCTGGGGTCCAAGTAAAAACAAAATTGTACCCGCGCCTGAGCATTTGCGAGATCTGGGCCTGTATTTTTAAAACGAGTGTCTGAGCGGCAGTGTGCTGTTGCAAGGCCTGAAGCGCACTCAGAGAATCAGTGCAGACAATAAAAGAGCCGGGAGCTAACTTGCAAATAAAAAGGATGCAAATAGAAGATGGCATACAGTTCTGCGGAAAAAACTGAAGTGGAGTCCAGAAGGCGAAATTTATGAGCCTCACCGTTAATGAAGAATGCGCATCCCGTAGCGCTACCTAACTGAGAACCTTCTGTAAAGACCGGAACATAGTTCGGGTAACGGCCCAGCAATTCGGCAAAATGTTGTTGGAACACCGAATGTGCAGTAGCGAGTCTAGGGTTGCTTGAAAGAGCGAGATCGAACACCGCACGATCGAGCTGCCATGCAGGATAAGGGCAGATGGACGACCTCTCCACGCGAGGCATTCGGAGGCCATGGGAATGTAGGAGATCCCGAAATCTTATTCCCACGGGGCGAGTCCGAGAACCAGGGCGCATATAACGGTGGACTAAATCTGGACACAGAACTGGTTTAAAACAAGGATGATTGGGATAACTTGCCAACTTCGAAACGTATGAGCAGAGTAACAGCGAGCGACGAATATGGAGTGGAGGTTCGCCTGAGTCTGCATACAGGCAGTCAACTCGACTGGTGCGGAAAGCTCCTGTGGCAAGGCGGATGCCAGTATGATGCACGGTGTCTAAAAGCCGAAGTTTAGAGGCGGTCGCTGCGCCATAAATAAAACTGCCATAGTCCAGCTTGGACCGAACCAGAGAGCGGTACAACCTCAACATTACCGTGCGATAGCCCCCCCAAGATGCTCCAGATAATACCTTCAGCACCCGAAGAGAACGATCGCAAGAGGCTCGAAGGTGACGAATGTGGTGCTCCCAATTGAGTTGTCGGTCCAAGTAGAGGCCCAAGAACTTCAGGTGCGAGACAAATGGCAGGGGTGTGCCGTTCAAATGAAGATCAGGAGGCGGGTGAATACCTCGTAGGCGGTGAAAGTGGATACACTGCGTCTTCGCAGCTGAAAAACGGAAGCCGGTTTGAAGCGCCCAAGCTGCTAGCTGGGTAATGGTCAGCTGCAGTTGGCGCTCTATGTGATCTATGTTGGCAGAGCTATAATAGACTGCGAAGTCGTCAACATAGAGGGATGGTGGAATTCCACTTCGGACGGCACTAGTGATGCCGTTAATCGCTACGGCAAATAGGGTGACGCTCAAAATTGACCCTTGAGGTACACCGTTCCCCTGTATCCGTTCCTGGGATATCGTTTTTCCTATGCGCACACGAAAACGGCGAAGTTTTAAAAAATTGCATAAAAACTCGGGTAGATGACCACGCATGCCGTAACCATGTAGGTTACGGAGTATGCCGTACGGCCAAGTGGTGTCATAGGCCTTCTCCAGGTCGAGGAACACGCCCAAGGTATGTTGCTTCAGTAGAAACGCATCGGAAATATACCCCTCAAGCCGTGTTAGATTATCGACACTTGAGCGATGGCGACGGAAACCGCATTGCAAGTTGGACAGATGGTTATGTTTTTCTAGCCACCAATTTAAACGAGCGTTTATCATTCGCTCCATAGTCTTACAGATGACACTCGTTAGGCAAATGGGGCGGTAGCTAGATGGTAGCGTGCGGTCCTTTCCGGTTCGAGGGATGGGGATGACGATACCCTCTCGCCAGGAGGAAGGGAAAACCCGCTCATGCTAAATGCGGTTATAGATGTTTAAAAGTAAACATTGCGCCTCAGGTGGAAGATGTAGGAGCATCTGTCGGTGTACGTCATCGGGACCTGGAGAAGAATCCTTTGCTAACGCCAGAGAATGGGCGAGCTCGGCTGCGGTGAAAGGTTGATTATACGGCTCGGTGCAGTCACTATTAAAATTGAGTGGTACTCGCTCCGCCTTTTCCTTAATAGGCAGGAAGAGAGCGTCATAGCGGGCAGTTTGGCTAGTAGCAGCAAATGTGGTAGCTAGGGCTTCAGCCATGTTCTGCTCGGTGGTGCACATGGAACCGTTGATGGCAAGGCCGGGAATTACCGTCCGGCGATACTTGCCATACATCCGCCGAACAGCTGACCATACTTGTTAGTTAGAGCTGCGCCGGGAAAGCGAGTACACATAGGCTTCCCAGGATTTACGCTTTGCGTTGCGCAGTATAAAGCGTGCCCTAGCGCGAGAACGTTTGAAGGCGACGAAGTTCCCTTCCGTCGGGTGCCGCTGAAAAACGCGCAAAGCACGTTTGCGTGCTTTGACAGCCAAACTGCATTCCTCAGACCACCACGGTACAGGGATACGACGTGGTGTAGATGAACCTCGAGGAATGCTGGATTCTGCTGCGAGCAGGATCGAGCAAGTAAAATATTCGACCATTTCGTCGATGGTGTCGAAACCATCGTCGATGAGATGTATAAGGGATTGGAATTTTCCCCAGTTAGCTTTGGAAATAATCCAGCGAGGATGTCGAGAAGTTACACATTGGCGGCCAGAAAAATGAATGTTAATGGGGTAATGATCACTGCCAAAGAGGTCGGAAAGTACTGACCACTCAAGTAGTGGTACTAATGCCGGACTGCAGAAAGAAAGGTCTAGTACGGAATGTGTACCATAAGCGGATGATAGGAATGTCGGGTCACCAGTATTTAGCAGAAGCAGGTCAGACTTATCGAAGACGTCTACGAGGAGGCATCCACGGGCGTCATCTGTATCTGATCCCCAGAGCGTGTGCTTGGCATTCAAATCTCCCACAAGGAGTAGTGGTGAGGGGAGCTGAGCCAATAGCGCTAGAAGATCACGCTCTGAAACTATACTGAGCGGCGGCAGGTACATGTTACAGATGGTAAAACTGATGCCCTCCAGCTGTAGTCGGACGGCCACAGCTTGCAATGGTGTGGTGAGAGGAACGTGGGCGGCGGAAATGTTAGGCGCCACTAAGGTAGCAACGCCACCGCTTGCACGCATACCTGCAAGAGAGTCGCTTCTAAATGCACAAAAAGAGTGAAGGTGTAACGAGTGATTGGGATGTAGGTGGGTTTCCTGGAGGCAAATTATTGACGGTGACCGTTGAGAAACTACATGTTGGTCTTGAGCACGAGCTCGAAAACCATTGACATTCCACTGGATTATTTCCATAAAGAGATTTTAGTGGGCCGTTTTAACCTTTTTCTTGACCTTGGCTGACTTGGGCCCTACGATTCGAAAATCGTTAGCCTCCTGTGACTCCGCTGATGATCGGGAGTCAGAACTCCTACGGCTCGTAGAACGAGACCGGGATCTAAGTTAAGGCGAGCGACTTCGCGATCTATGTTGTGGTCGGGATCGGTTTTTCACATTTACCACGGGATGGTTGTTACCCGCTGATGGCTTGGTGGCTGGAGTCTGTACGGTTGAAGCGGATGTAGTGCTGGTGGATATACAAACTGTCTGAGACGTAGGTTTAACGGCTATAAAGTCAGTCTGCGTGGATGCGTGGGCGACGGGGACGTGTTGAACAGCAACAGTGGTGTTGGGAGTACGGCGAGCTTCTGATGCATATCCAGTAGTAGTGGTAGCAGGCTTTAGTTGCTCAAAGCGCCGTCGTGCCTCTGGAAAAGTCAGGCGTTCCTTTACACGTAGCTCCTGAATGCTCTTTTCGTCCATGAATTTTGGGCACTGTCGCGAACTGGAGGGGTGACTGCCGCCACAGTTCACGCAACAGGGTGTTCGGCTGCAGTTTGGATCGTCGTGCTTCGGTAGGCCACATTGCTCACAAAGAGCAGGATTGGTACATGTGACCTTAGTATGTCCGAACCGCTGACATTACAAGCAGCGCATGGGGTTCGGGACATACTGGCGGACGCTAGCACGTTCATAGCCGCAATATATGTATTCGGGTAACTTTGTCCCAGCAAACGTTAGAAATACCGTACGTAGTGGGTACTCCTTGCCATCTTGTTTCCGTGTTAAGCGGTACGCCTGACAAACAAGCTGGTCAGAGAGACAACTTACTATTTCTTCATTTGCAAGACCATCTAGGCTGGAGGTGGTGACTACTCCTCTACAGGTATTAAGTGTTTTGTGGGGGGCTACCCGGATTGTGTAGGAGCCTAACAAAGTCGCCTTTTGCAGTTTTTTAGACTGGTCTGCACTGGTGCTCTCTAATAGTAAGCTACCGTCTCGGAGACGCGTAGCGTTTTTGACAGGGCCACTGATTTTGTCTAATTCACGCTTGATATAGAACGGACTAATATCCTTAAACGTTTTGCCATCACATGCCAAGGTCATCACTAAAAATGGGTCAGTAAAGGAGGTTTTGCGCGGAGACATGATGATAGAGACCCCCATCCGGAACCGTCGGCGTCAGCCTGCCATCCGGGGGTTAAAAAAGAAAGACACCGAATGTTCACGGTCTGTGCCGTCATGGGGACCTCACCCATGACCGATCTCATTTGTACCTCAGAAAAGCTACCCTTCAATCTCCACTGCTTGTCCGTATGGGTAAACCGTTCACCACGCACACCCCGGCTTTATGCCCCTACCACAGGAATAACCACCTGTGGCTCCCCACTTTAGGCCGTGCTGCGTATAATAGGCACACGCGGATTCAGGGGACTTGTGGTTGATTACACCGGGGTTCCGTCAGCGGTAACACGTCCGGTTCGTGTTACTAACCCAACGGCAGCACGGCCGTCGGGAGATTAACACAGACCGGGCCCTCGAGGAGCTACGTGGGTGTACTTGACGGTGTGGACGGGCTCCGCACCTGAGGCTACACATAGGGGCAGTGCGAAGGGTCCGCTCAACCTTCACTTTTGAGACCTCCGGAGAGCACACATGTCGGAAGCCGCGCTGAAAACCGTGGGACAGAACCACGGAGATAGGAGAGATCCCTGCTGGTGAGACAGGAGTTATAAACCTAAGGCCTTAAGTACTAATAATTATAATAAAAAAACTAGAAGGGGAAGAAGGTGATGCATACTGATCAGCAGTAGCACAGCGTGGCACAGTTGATGGAGGTGAAGGGGATGAAATGAGGGTGAGTGGCTAGGGACCCCGGGTTCGCCAATCCCGTACCTACCATAGTAGGTCCCTGGGGAAAAATACCAGAGCCCCTTCTGCCAGTTTTCGGGGTTACTGATGGGCCTTCTCGGCAGCCGTAGCGGTCGTGGGGTACACCAAGTCCCCACCGTACTTCACCCCATCAGTCAGTCCCCTACTTCCTGTTGCCCACCCCTCGGGACGAGGACCACAGAGGTTGGATTTTGAGGGGCAGGATTGGTACATGTGACCTTAGTATGTCCGAACCGCTGACATTGGAAACAGCGCATGGGGTTCGGGACATACTGGCCGACGCTAGCACTTTCATAGCCGCAATAGATAAATTCAGGTAACTTAGTTCCAGCAAAAGTTAGAAAGACTGTACGTAAGGGGTATTCCTTGCCATCTTGTTTTCGGGTAAGCCGGTACGCCTGACAGACAAGTTGGTCAGAGAGGCAACTTACTATTTCTTCATTCGCTAGACCATCTAGGCTGGAGGTGGTGACTACTCCTCTGCAGGTGTTAAGAGTTTTGTGTGGGGCTACCCGGATCGGGTAGGAGCCCAACAAGTTTTTTAGATTGCTCTGCAGTTGTGGTCTCTAATAGTAGGTTGCCGTCTCTGAGACGCGTAGCGTTTTTGACAGGGCCACTGATTTTGTCTATTTCACGCTTTATGTAGAATGGGCTAATATCCTTAAACGTTTTGCCATCACATGCCAAGGTCATCACTATATATGGGTCGATGAAAGAGGTTTTGCGCGGATGCATTTTGAAAAGGACCCCCTTCCGGAACCGTCGGCGTCAGCCTGCCATCCGGGGGTTAAACAAAGAAAGCCACCGAATCTTCACGGTCTGTGCCGTCATGGGGACCCCACCCATGACCGATCTCATTTGTACCTCAGAAAAGCTACCCTTCAATATCCACTGCTTGTCCGTATGGGTAAACCGTTCACCACGCACACCCCGGCTTTATGCCCCTACCACAGGAATAACCGCCTGTGGCTCCCCACTTTAGGCCGCGCTGCGCATAAAGGGCACACGCGGATTCAGGGGACTTGTGGTTGATTACACCGGGGTTCCGTCAGCGGTAACACGTCCGGTCCGTGATACTAACCCAACGGCAACACGGCCGTCGGGAGATTAACACAGACCGGGCCCTCAAGGAGCTACGTGGGTGTACTTGACGGTGTGGACGGGCTCCGCACCTAAGGCTACACATAGGGGCAGTGCGAAGGGTCCGCTCAACCTTCACTTTTGAGACCTCCGGAGAGCACACATGTCGGAAGCCGCGCTGAAAACCGTGGGACAGAACCACGGAGATAGGAGAGATCCCTGCTGGTGAGACAGGAGTTATAAACCTAAGACCTTAAGTGCTAATAATTATAGTAAAAAAACTAGAAGGGGAAGAAGGTGATGCATACTGATCAGCAGTAGCAGAGCGTGGCACAGTTGATGGAGGTGAAGGGGATGAAATGAGGGTGAGTGGCTAGGGACCCCGGGATCGTCAATCCCGTACCTACCGTAGTAGGTCCCTGGGGAAAAATACCAGAGCCTCTTCTGCCAGTTGTCGGGGTTACTGATGGGCCTTCTCGGCAGCCGTAGCGGTCCTGGGGTACACCAAGTCCCCACCGTACATCACCCCATCAGTCAGTCCCCTACTTTCTGTTGCCCAACCCTCGTGACGAGGACCGCAGAGGTTGGATTTTGAGGGGCATGTGACAGTAATTTATATAACTTTTCCCTCCAGTTAACCCTTCCGAGATATTCCTTGTTATTTGTCTGAAATTTCCAATCGTTCTCTTAAAGGCAAAATGAATACAAAAGTCGGGCTATAGCCGTATAAACAGAACAAAGTGCGAAAGCAGTATACTGCACGCTCAGATATCCACGCACCTGCAGCAGGACAATTTTGCAATGTTGCATTTTTTTCTGTAACCCGGAAGTCTGACTCTGTTTAAAAGGATGGAATGCACACACAAGCAATTTGCTTTCTTCTACAATACCGGATGTTCCAGTTAAAGGCCAAGTTCACAAACATTGCAGAAATTTATCCAATTTCCATATAGGTAAATGCCTACTTTTAATTCTCATATTACTTCGTCGTCACTTTTTGCTAATTTGCATTTTATTTCCCCGTATTTCTTTGTTCCAGTTTTTTCCATCCAATTACAAACGCTTTTATTTCTGCAAATCACAAATCTGCCTTTACCCCTCTCGACCAATCAAAGACATTCTTATTTTAACCAATTAAAACCTTACACGCCACTTCCTGCTATTGTTGGTGGTGAAATGTGAAACATTGTGCTTTCTGAGAAATTGCTGAAAAAAGCTCTAAATGCGCCTCAAAAGTTCTCACGCTCTCAGAAACGCGTGGGTGTTTTGTTTATGTAACTTCGAGTATAAAAGGTGGGGAGAGTCAGCGCGCATTGGAGGCCAATTCAGGTGGTTATCGTTTCTTTCTTGGTGGAAGGCAGATCAGAACCGGAGGGTAGAATTTTTTTTAATATTAGCAATTTTTTGAAACCTTAGATTTTTCAATTTTTTTAAATTTTATGGAATTATCGACCCAATACGTTACTGATCTAGTTTCAAACTGGTCGACCTCCGGCTCTGCATGGGCCAATCAAAAACATTCTTATTTTAACCAATCAAAACCTTACACGTCACTTCCTGCCTCAGTTTCAATAATGTACTCGCCTGAATTTCTTCATTCTGATCCTTCGCTCAAGTTCTCTTCGTGACATCGGAGAGACAACACCTACAAGGGAGCACCGTAGCAAGGCCAAAGCAGCCCTTTTCAGGGCTTGGCTCTTGCCTACCAGCGTTCCTTCCGGGAAGAATCAACGTCGTGAGCTAGCTGCAGCGCAGGGACATCTTTGTACCTGCGAGACTTGAAGCAGAAGCCACAGCACAGCACACAGCAAAGTGATTGGGTAGAATTGCAAGGCTGCAGCCAACAGTCGCTCAGACTGGTTTTTAGGCGCCCTTTGGGTAGGCCCTCTGCAATTCGAGCTATTCAGCGCCCTAAACTTGCTCTTTTCTCTATCATTTTCTTATTTCCTCTATTTCTATCAAGCAGTAGGACTGCGTGCCCTTACTGCTCATTGGCCCATACCTTCCTCCTATTGGCTGTTGCACTGAGCCCAGTGATTGCCCCATCCTACAACATGGAAACAGAAGCCACAGTTGAAGCTATGGATGACCAGCACATAGCACCAGAGTCATCTGATGACCAACAATTTCTTAAGTGTTATGTGGAAGGAGGCGACCTTCGTAACTACCTGAATGAACCATTAATCGTCAGCCCCCATATGCCTCTGTCTAGAGATGATGAAAGGACTCTGATCCTAGAAAAAAGAGCCAGGCTAATGTTCCTTGAGTTGGCAGATCAACACATCTTCAACAACACAGCAAATGCAGAACCAGCTATTACTGCAAATGCTCTCCGCCACTACTCTGCGCACCGTGCCAGGGTTGAAGCAATATCTGAGTACTTGCTTCAAAACGAGAAGCTTAAAGCCAACCTACCAAGATGGAAAGTACCCCCAACAAAAGCAAGGGGTAAAGCACAAAAGCATGCCCTTCAGTCGGAGGCTTTACCCACCTCTAACAAATTTCAAAGACTGCCTATGGTGCCAGATGATGCGATTTCACAGGCGCAAAATAACAAAAGGAGATGTTCAGGGCAGGAGACTCCTTCCCAAGCCGCAAACCGCAGTGCATCTCACGAACTGCTCCCTCATTACCGTGTTGCCTTAGGTAAAGAGGGCAACTACCAATCAATCTATAAAGAGACAAGGATGTTCAACGCATCTATTCGTGTTGAGTCATACCGCCCACCTGCAAGACCACTGCAATGCACTAACTGCCAGCAATTTATGCACAGCGTAGCGGGATGTAAATTGGAACCTGCGTACTCATATTGTGGCGAGGCAGGTCACAGAAGAGCAGATTGTCCGAGACTGGGAGTAACTGGATCCAAGGTCACCTGTTACAACTGTGGTGATCACTCATGCCGGTATGCCAAATGCCCTGTTTGGCAAGAGGCAAGGGTTGGGATGCACTTGAACAAAAGTGGCCAACGTTCAAGGCACGATGCAGCTCCAAAGATACCAAATCCCATGGGCCTCCCCAAGGAAGCTTTTAAAGGTACCCACTATCCTGGGCTACCACCACCAACAAGGATACAGCATAAGAGTTATGCAGCTGCCCTTCAAAGCAGAGCAGATACCAACCCACCTGAGGTTGAAAGGACAACTTCAACAGTGAAGGAACTGGCAACTGCTAACAAACCCCAGTAACCGGCAAATAACCCAGGGAAAACAAGTCCCCCAATGCAACAGAGGAAATTAGCAAATGCTACAACACGTAGCACTACCTCCAGGAATATGGAATCTACCTATCCCAATGCTGCACCTATATCTGGGACAAGGCAACCAGCTCAACAACGGCTGCCAGTTAAACGTCCTTCAACATCCACCGCTCCGTCATCATCACTGCACTTTTCTGCTATCCCTGACGCCCAGTTTCTAAAGCTCATGGACAGAATACCTATTGAGTTGCAAACAGACTTTGCTATAGCCTTGGCTGATGCAATGGCGCAGAGACCCGCCACCATACTACCAGCAACCACTCTAGTGCACACAGTCTTCACTTTCTTAGGACAATATGGCGGACAGTAATAACATTTTGAATAATATTCTGAGCCTGAAATTATGTTCCTGGAACGCCAATGGCTTAAGGAATAAATTGAAGGAAGCCGCAAATTTTCTGGCTGTAAATAAAGTACAGTTCTTCCTGGCGCAGGAAACATTTATCTAGCCATCATAAAGCCACCATCCCAAGAATGACCTGTCACAGGACAGACAGGGCTGACGGATACGGTGGCACAGCAATATATGTTAACCGCACCTTAAAACACCATCGGCTACATCTGACTAACACTGGCGTGCTAGAGGCTACAGGGATCCAAGTGGCCACCAATAGAGGACCTCTAAACATCTATTCAGTTTATATACCACCTAGCAGGCCCTTCAACGTCAATGAACTGGATATGATTTTCTCTGCAGGCACACCCACAATAGCTATGGGTGATTACAACGCCAAAAGCACGCTGTGGAACTCTACAATGTGTAATCCGAGAGGTTCTCTTCTTGAACGTTATTTAGAACGCCACAACCTTGCTGTACTTGCTCCTACAACACCCACAATCACTTATGGGAACCGCCATCCACCAGATTGGTTGGATATTGCCATTCTTCAAAATATCCGCGGTCACGCTCATGTTTTATCCATCATTATTCTCAGATCATTATTCTGTTCTCTTTCTCTATCAAGCCCGCGCAACTGCTAAGGCACCCCCTAATTACCAAATCAACGCTTCACCAACTGGAACAAGTACACCGCAATAATGGCAGAGCAGAATGCGGAGTTAACTCCTTGCAACCCCACTGAAGAGGCAGATCAGCTGGCCTCCACTATCACAGCTACTATGGCCTCAGCCATGGCACAAGCTACTCCCCCTAGACGTGCCAACTTTAGTGCCCAGAAACCTTTACCACCACTACGGCGACTCATTGCAGATAAAAACAAAGCTAGACGTCGTTATCAGCTAACACGTGATCCCCAGCACAAGCGTGAATGGAACCGCCAACATCTGGTAAAGCTTGAGATAACTGAACACTGCAATGAAGAGTGGGAAAGAAAGCTGTGCACTTTAGATCCAGAGGACTCCTCCCTCTGGAGAATGACCAAGGCACTACTCAAGATCCCTTCATCAGATCAACCATTAATTGATGGAGGAAGAGTAGCTTCGTCTGCTAGAGAGAAGGCTGAAATTATGGCGAAACACTTAGCCTCCATCTTCCACCCGGCAGAGTCCATTGATGATGACCTGTCTGAAGAAATATCAGCTTCAGTACGCCGATATCTTACATGATGATAATGATGATGATGATGATGTGTAAACGGGCGCTCAACTACGGCGGTCATCAGCGCCCTTTAAAAACCAAGTCAACAAGTCATGGCAAAAGCCAGATATAAAAAATTTCTAAAAATATATTATATATAAATCTATTAAAACTGCACACACATATATCCTAAAAAAAAAGAAAAGAAAAAAGATACTTGAGATTAAATTCTAAAATCCACAGCTGAAACAAACGCTAAAACTTTGCCCACCGCCGTTTCGTCATCCGCGAGGATCTCCGCCAAGCTGGCCGGCAGCTGGAGAGACCTGCGGAGACTTGCCAAGCTAAAACAATCTAAAAGCAAGTGACGGACCGTCAGGTCAGCACTGCACAGTTGGCAAACGGGAACCGGGGTCCTATTCAATAAAAAGCTGTGGCTAAAATAACAATGCCCAATGCGCAACCGAGCCAAAGTCACCTCCTCGCGACGAGATGACCGACAGGAGGTAACCCAGGAAATCGGAAGTTCCTTAATAGATCTAAGTTTGTTATTGCGGAGAGCGGACCACTCTTCCTGCCAGCAGGTTTGCACAGCTCTCCGTAATACGACCCTAAAATCTTCCGATGTCACACATGGTACTCGAACCCTGGGCTTCATGGTAGCCGTCTTGGGTGCCGAATCCGCCATTTCATTCCCCCGCAAGCCTACGTGACCAGGGATCCATGCACACACCACGCTAACACCAGAAGCGTGTAAAACGTGGAGGGCATCCTGTATCCGCTGCACAATAGGGTGGTAGTTGTACAGCTGCCGTAGGCTCTGAAGTGCACTGAGGGAATCACTCAGGATTAAGCAGTTCCCCAACTTTCGTCGACGTACGTGTAAAATGGCCCGGTATATTGCATAGAGCTCTGCGGTAAAAATGGAAGTGCTAGTGTGGAATCCGAATGTATAGGGTTCGGTTCCACACACGTAAGCACAGCCAACACCATCTGAATTCTTGGACCCGTCGGTGTAAATTTTTTCATGGTCCTGATATCGCGATAAAAATTCTAAAAAGCATGTGCGGATACTAGACATAGACATGGTAGATTTCTCGTGTGTGGTCATGCCCAGATCAACGGGGGACGCTCTGCACAACCAAGGAGGGTATGTCCTCTCCCCCCTAGGATACATCTTGGGCATTACAGTATTAAGATGTCTAAGGAGCTCCCGGAAACGAAAACCAGGTGGCTTTGGTTTTATAGAAGTGTTCCTATAACGCACGTCCATGAAGGTGTTAAAGAACGGCGTAAACGTTGGATGTGTGGGCATGCAATTAAGTCCACAGCCATAATTTGCTAATAGCATGTTGCGCCTGTACTGCAGAGGAGGTTCTGCGGACTCAGCATACAGGCTTATACCTCGGCTCGTTGGAAATGCCCCAACTGCTATTCGTATGCCACAATTATGGACTGTGTCTAACCTCTTCAGCACGTATGGTGGTGCTGAGCCATAAACGATACTACCATAATCTAATTTGGAACGGATGAGTGTGCGATACAGTCGCAATAACACTGTACGATCCGCTCCCCACGGTTTCCTACTTAGTACCCGCAAGATATTTAAAGATCGGTCACATCGTGCTTTCAGTTTTGCTATATGCGACGACCAACTAAGTTTTCTATCAAATATCAATCCAAGGAACCTCGTCTCATCTGCAAACGGTAGTAGATCAGCGCCTAGCCGGAGCCTTGGAGGTAGTCGACTCTGCTGACGCCAGAAGTTCACACAGATGGTTTTCTCAGCAGAAAATCGGAAGCCGTTCAGTAAACTCCAAACCTTAACGTTGTCCAAGGTGGTCTGAAGACGGCGCTCTATAAACGAAGTGCGCTGAGATGTACAGTAGACGCAGTCATCTACGAATAGGCATGACGAGACCCCCGGAGGTACACATTTCGAGATAGAATTAATCGCAATAGCAAACAATGTAACACTTAGCACCGATCCCTGTGGTACACCGTTCTCTTGAACGAAAAGGTTCGAAAGAACCTAGGAAACCCTTACTCGGAATACGCGGTCTTTCAAGAATTCCTGAAGGAAGAGTGGTAGGCGTCCACGTATATTCCAGGTGTGCAGAGTACGTAGCAGCCCTGCACGCCAACACGTATCATAAGCCTTTTCGAGGTCAAAAAATATTCCGACTGTTTGACAATTTTTAAGAAAGCCGTTCATAATCTGTGTCGACATGGACACAAGATGATCCACTGTTGAACGGCGTCGTCGAAACCCGCACTGGATGTTATTCAGTAGGTTGTGCGTTTCCAGCCACCATACCAACCGCCCATTTATCATGCGTTCCATCACCTTGCAGACGCAACTGGTGAGGGAAATAGGACGGTAGCTAGAAGGGAGGTGACGGTCCTTGCCAGCTTTCAAGATAGGTATAATGGTGGCTTCTCGCCACTTGTCCGGAAACGTGGCATCAACCCAAACACGGTTATAGACCTCGAGCAGGTATGCCTTACCTTCAGGTGAGAGATGTTGTAACATTTGAACGTGGATGCCGTCCGGTCCTGGTGCTGTCAGTCGCGATGATGAAAGAGCGTGTTCTAACTCCGCCAAGGTGAAGAGGCGGTTATAATCTTCAAGGTTTCACGAAACCTTGAGATTCCACCTGAGTCTTAATTGAGATAAACTCAGGAGCATAATTACTTGAGCTAGACACCTGAGCGAAAGCACAGCCGAAGGTGTTAGCCACGACAAACGGATCAACAACAACTCCTGCAGGTGTTTTCAGACCAGCGATTGGCAAGTGGGTTGATTTTCCGGCCACGCGCCTTAACCTATCCCATACAACAGATGATGGTGTCCATCTGTTAAAAGATGAGACAAAGTTGTTCCATGAGATCTTTTTGCTATCCTTAATTATTTGCCTAGACTGTGCACGCGCTTTCTTGTACTCAATTAGATTACTTTGGGTAGGGTGTCGTTGAAATACCCGTAGAGCACGTCTACGAGCACGAATAGCATTCCGGCAGTCGTTGTTCCACCACGGGACAGGAAGTCGACCAGGTTGGGTGGCCGAACGTGGAATAGACTCTTCTGCAGCGGAAAGAATTGTCTCTGTGAGATGATCGACTAGATCATTCACAGAATCGTGCTCATTGTAATCAAAGACAGCCAACTGGGTGTAAAGGTTCCAGTTGGCACGATCAAAGCGCCATCTAGGGTTACGTGAGGTAGACACATCGTGTGCTAAGAGACTAAGAAGACATGGGAAGTGGTCGCTGGAATGTAAATCAGAGATGACATTCCACTGCAATGAAACTGCTAACTGGGATGAACATACTGCCAAATCGATGTGCGAATAGGTGTTATAAGCGTCTGAGAGGATCGTTGGCTCTCCGGAATTCAGCAGAACCAAGTTATTGCTCTCCAAGAATTTTGCAATGAGGTGGCCTCTCGAACATGCCCAAGTTGAACCCCATAGTGGGTGATGGGCATTAAGGTCTCCAACTATTAGAAATGGTGTTGAAAGTTGGGAAACCAGATCTTCAAGGTCAATTAACGAGAGGTCATCTGATGGCGGGAGATATACATTGCAAATGCAAAATTCGATGGTTGGCAGCTTAATCCTTACAGCTACAGATTGTATATCAGATTGCAGCTGTACCGGGTCTACAAATATGTCATCCCTGAGGAGCATCATAGTGCCCCCGTGAGCAGGAATGCCCTCTTCTGTGTCAATATCACACCGCAGTGGTGTGTAGCGTCGAATTTTAAACTTGTCTTGCGGTCTTAGCTTATTCTCTTGTAAGCATACCACTAAGGGGTTATGCTTACTGAGCAAAAGCTCCAATTCTGGTCGATGTGCTCTTAAACCCCGCAAGTTCCATTGGAGGATAGCCATTGAAACTATGGAGATAGGTTGTAAAAGGTCTTCTACATTAAGAGGACTTTAACGGTGGCCGAATCAGCTTACCCTTTTTCTTCGGTGTAGGGCTAACACCTGTTTCCTTTTCATCGGGTTTGTCCTGGCGCTTTTTCATTGCCGTTCTTGCAGTGTGGTCCGTGTCTTCCTGATCCATTTCTTCCACGGATGAGGCCCCTTTTCCTATAGAAAACTTAGGTTCGAGGACCTCAAACCGGTTGGACACAGAGATCGACGATGGTGACAGTTGTCGATCCGTGTCTTCACCAGAAGACCACTCAGAAGATGAACTTCTAGATGCCCTAGAACTTTTTTTCTTGCCGGTCTCTTTGTTAGTAACTTTGAGGAAGTCTGATTTTGTGTAAGCGGTCTTAAACTTTTTGGGCGGTGCATCGTACACTATATTGGGCTGGACTTTCGATGAGGTTGACGGCTTTGGTGATGTCGGTGCGGACTTCTCCCTCGGCGATTTAGGTGAGAGAGGAGCCGGCCCGGATTGCTTGGTAGGCTTTCGAGCTGGTGTGGCAGTAAGGACCTTGTCTGTTATACTAGCCTCACAATCGCTGGTCTGAGTTGCGATTTCTTTCCTCGGTGCCACCTTAGCAGCTACGGAGCTGTAGGTACCGGACTTTGGCACCGAGGGTAGACGAGTACGTAAGACTTTACGAGCATCCGAGAAGGATAACTTCTCCCTTACTCGGATCTCCTGTATCGCCTTTTCCTCTAGGAATCGTGGGCACTCTCTGTGGCTGGATGGATGTTCACCATCACAGTTGACACATTTTGCCGGGGATGTGCAGGCTTCCTGGTGCTTAGACAGACCACACTGCACGCATGTTGGCACACCGCTACAAAAATCACTCGTATGACCGAAGCGCTGACATTTAAAGCACCTGAGTGGGTTTTGTATATATGGCCTAACCTCTATGGACTCATACCCTGCCCTAAGCCTTTGCGGGAGATCTACCTGATCAAAGGTCAGGAACAAGGTACGGGTAGGCACCAATTCCCCTTGCTCTCTACGTTGCACCCGGTATACTGCAGTGACACCCTGGTCTTGTAGGTTCTCCTTTATTTCTTCATTTGACATCCCGTCCAACGCACGAGTGGTGACGACCCCGCGGGAGGAGTTTAGGGTCTTGTGCACCGCAATTATGACGGGATAGCTGCCCAATAACGTTGCTTTTATTAATGTTGCCGCCTGAGAAGTCGTGTGTGCTTCCACAAGGAGCGTGCCGTTTCTGGAGCGCGTACAGGACTTGACTGGACCGGCAATCTTATCTAATCCCTTCTGGATGATAAAAGGGTTCACCGTCAAAAAGTTCTTACCTTCCTCCTTTCTTGTTATAACCAAGTAGCGAGGACCACAGGACTCGACTACTTCCTTTCCAGCTTGGTTAAATGATTTATTATTGTTGTTGTTTTTAATGTTTACCATGAAAGTTGGTGAAATATTCATCCCCCAGTGCTCCCCACCCACCACGGAGCCCAACAAGGGGTCGTCCCACTGGGATGACAGGGCTACACAGGGGATATAGCGAGCTCGCCGTCCCACTCACCCTGGAGTTCGGTACAATACCTAATCCTGGCCGATTGATTAGGGGTGGGTTAGTCCCTAACCTCCCGTTTAGGCGAAGCAGAAGCCAAAGCAGTGTATTAGTAATGCGTACCCTCCCCGAATTCAGAAAAACACTGTTACGAGCTCAGATACGCATCCCTCAACCACCAGGACTAACCTTTCCACCGACACGGGTCTCCACGCACGGCCTACACGTGGGTGGGCCTGTTGACCGTCTCCCTCAACCACGAAGAGGAGCCCACACGAGGGAGACTGTTGGCTCGGGACCCCGGGATCGCCAATACCCGTACCTACCGAAGTAGGCCCCTGGGGGGCCGATATCTTAGTGTTCCTCGCGAGGTCCCGGAGGTTAGCTTCACCTCCTTTGCTGAGGTTCAAAACATCATTAACTCCGTTCGTCCCTACAAAGCCGCTGAAGTTGATAAACTCCCTTATGCAGCCTTCAAAGTACTACCACAATCTTGGATTCATTTACTAGTGCACCTCTTCAACAGTTTGCTGTTACTAGCCTACTCCCCAACGGCATGGAAACATGCAAGGATCATTACTCTACCTAAGCCAGGGAAAAAAACCCAAGAGACCGAAACAGTCATAGGCCTATTAGTCTCCTTTCGTCTATCAGCAAGCTGTTTGAGAAGGTGGTACAGCAGCGTCTCCAATGCATTCTGGATGAACATCAGGTGCTACGTCCTGAGCAGTTTGGATTTCGGAGGAAACACTCTACTACTCACCAGCTCCTTCGTCTAGTGGATGAAGTGATTAAAGGCTTTAACAACCGGCACTTTATTGCAGCTCTCTTTCTTGACATCTCCCGAGCCTTCGACTCTGTCTGGCACGAAGGCCTCCTACACCTCATACATCATTATCTACAAAATCGATTCTTTGTTGTCATGAAGGACGACATCCTGTCACAGCCATATGCCATAAATGCCGGTGTACCACAGGGTAGTGTCCTTGGGCCCCTGCTTTTTCTGGCGTACATAAATACCCTTCCAACCCTAAGAGGCTGCAACCTGTACCTGTTCGCCGACGATGCCGCTATAACAACAGCGTCCAAACGGCATGAAATTGCCGTACAAAGAGTACAAACCTTCGCTGACATGTACGTCTGGTTTGCGACATGGCGCTTAAAGCTAAATGCCACAAAATCCAAGGCAATCACTTCCACAAGAAGAGAGCTGCAGGACGTACCCAACCTAAGAATAGGTGGTACAGAAATACCATGGTCAACTCAGGCAACATACTTAGGAGTAGTAGTAGTAGAGTTTCGGGGCGCACAACTGCTTGGGTTATTAGCGCCCTAACAACACTAAAAGCTGAAAAGTAACAGGCATGTAGCCTGTGGGTGTAATGGGTAAAAGACTAGAACCATCACTAAAACAGTGCCAGTAACGTTAAAAATAAAAACCACATTGGCAAACGGCTTAAGTGCAAAAGGTGTCAGAACAGTTAGTTATATACTGCGACCGAAGCCACTTAGGTGAATAAATCTTAAAAGTTTCTCTACGGCGCCTGGAGTGTCAGCTAGGATATCGGTCATTGTTGCTGGTAGGTCCAAAGACGCACGTAGGGGAGCTGAAAACTGGCACTGTGTTAAAATATGTCGCACCGTTAGTGACTCGTTGCAACGAGGGCAAACAGGTGCAGGTTCTGAACGTAATAAATGAGTGTGACTAAAACGGCAGTGCCCGATACGTAGTCTAGCTAAAGTGACTTCGTCCCGACGGCAGCCTCGGGAGGAAGTCTGCCAGGTAACAGGTAGCGGTTTCACCTCCCGAAGTTTGTTGCGCGTAACAGCGCGCCAGGATGTCTGCCAGCGGGAAGTGTGAAGACTTCGTAAAATCGCGCTAAAATCGTCAGAGGGGACGTGAGAGCTGCTACATCTACCACATGAAAGGGCAGCCTTCGCAGCGATATCAGCGTCCTCGTTACCTGACAGGCTTACATGTCCAGGGACCCACACGAATGACACCCTAATACTAGCATTAGCGAGCATGTGAAGGCGATCCTGGACACGCTGTACAAGAGGGTGGTAGGTGTACTGCGACCTGAGGCTTTGGAGGGCGCTTAAAGAATCGGAGCAGATCACCCAGCATTGCGAACCTTGCCGATGAATATACAGAAGAGCTTGGTAAATAGCAAACAGCTCCCAGAATCCGCAGGTGCAATAGCGGTACTGCTGCACTTCCTCTCCCGAATTCTCACCGGTGGAGGTTTTTTAGTGGGTAGGGCTGACGGATCTCTCTCCGTCAGAGGAGTCCCACACTCCGATCCCGGGGCTAGTGCATAAATGCATTTTTCCTCCACTCGAAAAAAAGCCCGATTCATTCTAGATTCAGGACTCACGGACGCGACAAGCGGCTGCGCAGAACACGAGAAGAGCCCCCAGCCGCGCAGCCAGTGTTCCAGCGCTTCTTCAGCGACATGCCATCCGGCTCAGTCTCCGGGCGGCTACCACCAAGCACTCACGCCTCTTGCGGTGTGCGACTGTAGGCAGACGGACGAGGAGCAAGACCATAGCCCTCGTACTTGTTACGGGTAACGGCGCACCCACGGTGTTCGGCCCGCTGCTCCTCACGCTTTTCAGCAGTCCGCTGACTACCCCTTTCTTTCTTCTACTTTACTTCCTCTGCTCTATCTACATTAGGGTTCTCCTCAAATGTGTTCCTATAGAACACGTCTTGAGTCCCTCTTCTTGCTCTCTTCCTCTGCAGCCACAGCGCGTACATAATGCCCCCTGCCACGCGCAGCAGGTCCGCACCTGGACTACTGCGCTCTCCTTCACCTGAGACCTCAGAACCGTCTTCACCACCCTCAACTCCGAATGCCTCATTCTCTTCCACTGACTCCTTGCTGGCTCTACCCCAGAACCAGCCAACAGCGAATTTTCGACCACCCCACTCTTTGCTCTCCGCTACTGCTCCAACCCCGGGCCCAGCCACGCCGGACACACCGCCGGCTCCCGAACCTGCGGCATCTGCCCGCGGCGCAGACCCTCGACTTGTAGCGAGAGCTGCGCCGGCCCCGGCTCCCGGGACCGACCGGCCATCGACATGCGGGACCACTGGCCCTAAAAGCTACGCCGGGGCAGTTGCGACCACCATGCAACCCCCACTCTACATCTCCCGCTCCCATGAGTCCGATCTCCACACTCTACTGATGGCTTTCGACGATGAATACCCGATGAGGATGATGATGATTGGTATAAGGGCGCTCAACTTCAGTGGTTATCAGCGCCCTTTAAAAAATTAGTCACGGCAAAGGCCAGACATAAAAGGTGCTAAAAACGGATAAATAAAAAAATAAAAACATACAAAAAGACACGTACGGAAGAAAACACAAACCAACAAAAACGAAGGAGAAAGAGAATTAAAAACCACCTTAAAACGTCCATAGTCAAATTCTAAAATCAAGGCGACGAAAAAATCTAAAAAGCTTCTCCACTACTTCACGGTCGTCTGCCAACATTGCTGCAAAGGTGGTCGGCAGCTGCACAGACGCCCGAAGGTGTGCTAGGCGAGGACACTCTAGCAACACGTGTCGGACGGACAACGACGCATGGCAGAATGGACACAGTGGAGCAGGCGCCTTTTGAAAAATAAAACTATGAGTAAAAAAGCAGTGCCCTATACGCAACCGAGCCAAACTTACCTCCTCGCGACGACAGGAACGACAGGAGGTAACCCAGGGAATCGGAAGTGCCTTAACGGACCTAAGTTGATTATTGCGGAGAGCGGACCACTCTTCATGCCAACAGGTTTCCACAGCTCTCCGCAGTAGAGCCCTAAAATCTTCCGATGTTACTGATGGTATGCGAACCCTGGGCTGTATGGTTGCCGTCTTGGCTGCCGAATCCGCCACTTCATTCCCTCGCAAGCCTACGTGACCAGGGATCCAGGCACACACCACGCTTACGCCAGAAGCGCGTAAAACGTGGAGGGCATCCTGGATACGCCGCACAATAGGGTGGTAGCTGTACAGCTGCCGTAGGCTTTGAAGTGCACTGAGGGAATCAGATAGGATAAGACAGTCCCCCAACTTTCGTCTACGCACGTGTAAAATGGCCCGGTATATTGCATACAATTCTGCAGTAAAAATGGAAGTGCTAGTGTGGAAGCCGAATGTATAGGGTTCGGTTCCACACACGTAAGCACAACTGACACCATTTGAGCTCTTGGGGTCAACAGTGTAAATGATAAAATGGTGCTCGTATCGCGCTAAAAATTCTAAAAAGCAGAGGCGGATACCAGACATAGACATGGTAGATTTAGTATACTTAGTCACGCCCAGATCCACGTGGGACGCTCCGCGCAGCCAAGGGGGGTACATCCTCTCCCCCTGAAGATACAGTTTGGGCAGGTCAGAATCAAGCTGCCTAAGGAGCTCCCGAAATCGAAAACCAGGTGGCTTTGGTTTGGTGGAACTGTTCCTATAACGCGCGTCCATAGAGGTGGTAAAGAACGGCGCATATGACGGATTTGTGGGCATGCATTTTAGTCCACAGCCATAATTGGTGAGTAACATGTTGCGCCTGTAGTGCAGAGGAGGTTCTACAGATTCAGCATACAGGCTAACAACACGGCTAGTTGGAAATGCCCCTACTGCTATACGTAGGCCACAATTATGGATGTGTGTGATGTGTGATGATGATGTGTATAGGGGCGCTAAACTACGGCGGTCATCAGTGCCCTTTATAAAAGCAAGTCATGGCAAAAGCCAGATATAAAGATTTCTAAAAATATATATTATATATAAACCTATTAAAAACTGCACACACATACATATTAAAAAAACAACAACAACGATACTTGAGGTTAAATTCTAAAATCCACAGCTGAAACAAACGCTAAAACTTTGCCCACCGCCGTTTCGTCATCCGCGAGGATCTCCGCCAAGCTGGCCGGCAGCTGGAGAGACCTGCGGAGACGTGCCAAGCTAAAACAATCTAAAAGCAAGTGACGGACAGTCAGGTCAGCATTGCACAGTGGGCAAACGGGGACGGGAGTCCTATTCAATAAAAATCTGTGGCTAAAATAACAATGCCCAATGCGCAACCGAGCCAAAATCACCTCGTCGCGGCGGGATGACCGACAGGAGGTAACCCAGGGAATCGGAAGTTCCTTGACTGGTCTAAGTTTATTATTGCGGAGAGCGTACCACTCTTCCTGCCAGCAGGTTTGCACAGCTCTCCGCAACACGGCCCTAAAATCTTCCGATGTCACACATCGTAGACGAACCCTGGGCTTCATGGTAGCCGTCTTGGGTGCCGAATCCGCCATTTCATTCCCCCGCAAGCCTACGTGACCAGGAATCCATGCACACACCACGCTCACGCCAGAAGCGTGTAAACCGTGGAGGGCATCCTGTATCCGCTGCACAATAGGGTGGTAGTTGTACAGCTGCCGTGGGCTTTGAAGTGCACTGAGGGAATCACTCAGGATTAAGCAGTTCCCCAACTTTCGTCGACGTACGCGTAAAATGGCCCGGTATATTGCATAGAGCTCTGCGGTAAAAATGGAAGTGCTAGTGTGGAATCCGAATGTATAGGGTTCGGTTCCACACACGTAAGCACAACCAACACCATCTGAATTCTTGGACCCGTCGGTTTAAATTTTAACATGGTCCTGATATCGCGATAAAAATTCTCGCGATAAAAATTCTAAAAAGCATGTGCGGATACTAGACATAGACATGGTAGATTTATCATGTATGGTCATGCCCAGATCAACGTGGGACGCTCTGCATAACCAAGGAGGGTATGTCCTCTCCCCCCTAGGATACATCTTGGGCATTTCGGTATTAAGACGTCTAAGGAGCTCCCGGAAACGAAAACCAGGTGGCTTTGGTTTTATAGAAGTGTTCCTATAACGCACGTCCATGGAGGTGTTAAAGAACGGCGTTAACGTTGGATGTGTGGGCATGCAATTAAGTCCACAGCCATAATTTGCTAATAGCATGTTGCGCCTGTACTGCAGAGGAGGTTCTGCGGACCCAGCATACAGGCTTACAACTCGGCTCGTTGGAAATGCCCCAACTACTATACGTATGCCACAATTATGGACTGTGTCTAACCTCTTCAGCACATATGGTCGTGCTGAGCCATAAACGATACTACCATAATCTAATTTGGAACGGATCAGTGTGCGATACAGTCGCAATAACACTGTACGATCCGCTCCCCACGATTTTCCAGTTAGTACCCGCAAGATATTTAATGATCCGTCACATCGTGCTTTCAGTTTTGCTATATGCGACGACCAACTAAGTTTTCTATCAAATATCAATCCAAGGAACCTCGTCTCATCTGCAAAAGGTAGTAGATCAGCGCCTAGCCGGAGCCTTGGAGGTAGTCGACTCTGCTGACGCCAGAAGTTAACACAGATGGTTTTCTCAGCAGAGAATCGGAAGCCGTTCTTTAAACTCCAAACCTTAAGGTTGTCCAAGGTGGTCTGGAGACGGCGCTCTATAAACGAACTGCGCTGAGATGTACAGTAGACGGCAAAGTCGTCTACAAATAGGCATGACGAGACCCCCGGAGGTACACATTTCGAGATAGAATTAATCGCATTAGCAAACAGCGTAACACTTAGCACCGATCCCTGTGGTACACCGTTCTCTTGAACGAAAAGGTTCGAAAAAACCGAGCCACCCTTACTCGGAATACGCGGTCCTTCAAGAGTTCCTGAAGGAAGAGTGGTAGGCGTCCACGTATATTCCAGGTGTGCAGAGTACGTAGCAACCCTGCACGCCAACACGCATCATAAGCCTTTTCGAGGTCAAAAAATATTCCGACTGTTTGACAGTTTTTAAGAAAGCCGTTCATAATCTGTGTCGACATGGACACAAGATGATCCACTGTTGAACGGCGTCGTCGAAAACCGCACTGGATGTTATTCAGTAGCTTGTGCGTTTCCAGCCACCACACCAACCGCCCATTTATCATGCGTTCCATCACCTTGCAGACGCAACTGGTGAGGGAAATAGGACGGTAGCTAGAAGGGAGGTGACGGTCCTTGCCAGGTTTCAAGATAGGTATGATAGTCGCTTCTCGCCACTTGTCCGGAAACGTGGCATCAACCTAAACACGGTTATAGACCTCGATCAGGAATGCCTTACCTTCAGGTGAGAGATGTTGCAACATTTGAACGTGGATTCCGTCCGGTCCTGGTGCTGTCAGTCGCGATGATGATAGAGCGTGTTCTAACTCCGCCAAGGTGAAGAGGCGGTTATAATCTTCAAGGTTGCTGGAACTAAACACGAAACCTTGAGATTCTACCTGAGCCTTAATTGAGATAAACTCAGGAGTATAATTACTTGAGCTAGACACCTGAGCGAAAGCACAGCCGAAGGTGTTAGCCACAACGAACGGATCAACAACAACTCCTGCAGGTGTTTTCAGACCAGCGATTGGCAAGTGGGTTGATTTTCCGGCCACGCGTCTTAACCTATCCCATACAACAGAGGGAGGTGTCAATCTGTTAAAAGATGAGACAAACTTGTTCCATGAGATCTTTTTGCTATCCTTAATTATTTGCCTAGACTGTGCACGCGCTTTCTTGTACTCAATTAGATTACATAGGGTAGGGTGTCGTTGAAATACCCGTGGAGCACGTCTACGAGCACGAATAGCATTCGGGCAGTCGTTGTTCCACCACGGGACAGGAAATTGACCGGGTTGGGTAGCCGAACGTGGGATAGACTGTTCTGCAGCGGAAAGAATTTTCTCTGTGAGATGATCGACTAGATCATTCACAGAATCGTGCTCGTTGTAATCAAAGACAGCAAACTGGGTGTAAAGGTTCCAGTTGGCACGATCAAAGCGCCATCTAGGGATAGGTGAGGGAGACACATCCTGTGCTAAGAGACTAAGAACACATGGGAAGTGGTCGCTGGAGTGTAAATCAGAGATTACATTCCACTGTAATGAAACTGCTAACTGGGATGAACATACTGCCAAATCGATGTGCGAATAGGTGTTATAGGCGTCTGAAAGGAACATTGGCTCTCCGGAATTCAGGAGAACCAAGTTATTGCTCTCCAAGAATTTTGCAATGAGGTGGCCTCTCGAACATGCCCGAGTTGAGCCCCATAGTGGGTGGATGGATGGATAATGGGGTTTAAGGGCGCTCAACTACAAGGTCATCAGCGCCCTTTAAAGCCAATGAGGTTAAATTCGATCTAAAACGCTAAAACTCTCAGTTAAATAAGCAAAGGTAAAAACCCGTATAACGGTATCTCAAAGACTAAAATAAAGGTTAAAACCATAAAAAGATTAAAATTCCAAATTAAAAGGGTACTATATTCTAAAATGTAGATTTAAAATTAAACCTAAAACCTTGGTCACCGCTTGATCGTCATCCGCCAGGATCTCCGCCATGCTGGCCGGCAGCTGGTGAGACCTGCGGAGATGTCCTAACGTAAGACAATCTAAAAGCACGTGGCGGACAGTCAGAAACGAACCGCACAGCGGGCAAACAGGTTCTGCGGTCCTAGCTAATAAAAAACTATGACTAAAATAGCAGTGACCAATACGCAACCGAGCCAATATTACCTCCTCCCGCCGGGATAATCGACAGGAGGTCGCCCAGTGAATCGGAAGCTCCATCACGGTCCTTAGCTTGTTGCCACGCAGAGCCGACCACTCATCGCGCCAGCACGAGAGCGTCGCCCTACGGACAACAAGTCTGAAGTCTTCCGAGGTGGCCAAGGGGAAGGTAGCACCAGGTGTTGTGGCGGCCACCTTAGCCGCCGAATCCGCGCTTTCATTACCCTGTAGGCCAACGTGACCAGGAACCCACGCACACACCACGCTTACGCCAGAGACGTGTAAGACGTGGAGGGTGTCCTGGATAAGCTGTACAAGGGGATGCTCTCGCCAGGAGGAAGGGAAAACCCGCTCATGCCAAATGCGGTTATAGATGTTTAATAGGAAACATAGCGCCTCAGATGGAAGCTGTAGTAGCATCTGTCGGTGTACGTCATCGGGACCTGGAGAAGAATCCTTTGCTAAAGCTAGAGAATGGGCGAGCTCGGCAGCGGTAAAAGGTTGGTTGTACGGCTCGGTGCAGTCACTATTAAAATTTAGTTGTACCCGTTCCGCCTTTTCCTTAATAGATAGGAAGAGAGCGTCATAGCGGGCAGTTTGGCTAGTAGCAGCAAATGTTGTAGCTAGGGCTTCAGCTATATCCTGCTCGGTGGTGCACATGGAACCGTTGATGGCAAGGCCGGGAATTACCGTCCGACGATATTTGCCATACATCCGCCGAACAGCTGACCATACTTGTTGGGTAGAGCTGCGCCGGGAAAGCGAAGACACATAGGCTTCCCAGGATTTACGCTTTGCGTTGCGCAGTATAAAGCGTGCCCTAGCGCGAGAACGTTTGAAGGCGGCGAAGTTCCCTTCCGTTGGGTGCCGCTGAAAAACGCGCAAAGCACGTTTGCGTGCTTTGACAGCCAAACTGCATTCCTCAGACCACCACGGTACAGGGATACTACGTGGTGTAGATGAACCTCGAGGAATACTGGATTCTGCTGCGAGCAGGATCGAGCAGGTAAAATATTCGACCATTTCGTCGATGGTGTCGAAACCATGGTCGATGAGGTGTATGAGGGATTGGAATTTTCCCCAGTTAGCCTTGGAAATAATCCAGCGAGGATGTCGAGAAGGTACACATTGGCGGCCAGAAAAATGAATGTTAATGGGGTAATGATCACTGCCGAAGAGGTCGGAAAGTACTGACCACTCAAGTAGTGGTACTAATGACGGACTGCATAAAGAAAGGTCTAGTACGGAATGTGTACCATAAGCGGATGATAGGAAATCGGGTCACCAGTATTTAGCAGAAGCAGGTCAGACTTATCGAAGACGTCTACGAGGAGGCATCCACGGCGTCATCAGTGTCTGATCCCCAGAGCGTGTGCTTGGCATTCAAATCTCCCATAAGGAGTAGTGGTGAGGGGAGGTGAGCCAATAGAGCTTGAAGATCACGCTCTGGAACTATACTGAGCGGCGGCAGGTACATGTTGCATATGGTAAAACTGATGCTCCCCAGCTGTAGCCGAACGGCCACAGCTTGCAATGGTGTGGTGAGAGGAACGTTGGCGGCTGAGATGTTAGGCGCCACTAAGGTAGCAACGCCACCGCTTGCACGCATACCTGCAAGAGAGTCGCTTCTAAAGGCAGAGAAAGAGTGGGTTTGCTGGAGACAAATAATTGATGGTGACCGTTGAGAAACTAACTGTTGTAGGTCTTGAGCACGAGCTCGAAAACCATTGACATTCCACTGGATTATTTCCATGAAGATTTTTTAATGGGCCGTTTTAACCTTTTTCTTGACCTTGGCTGACCTGGGCCCTACGATTCGAAAATCGTTAGTCTCCTGTGACTCCGCTGATGATCGGGAGTCAGAACTCCTACGGCTCGTAGAACGAGACCGGGATCTAATAGAAAGCGAGCGACTTCGCGATCTATGTTGTGGTCGGGATCGGTTTTTCGCATTTACTACGGGATGGTTGTTACCCGCTGATGGCTTGGTGGCTGGAGTCTGTACGGCTGAAGCGCAGGCTGTGCTGGTGGATACACAAACAGTCTGAGACGTGGGTTTAACGGCTAGAAAGTCAGTCTGCGTGGATGCGTGGGCGACAGGGACGGGTTGAACAGCAACAGTGGTATTAGGAGTACGGCGAGCTGCTGATGCATATCCAGTAGTAGTGGTAGCAGGCTTCAGTTGTTCGAAGCGCCGTCGTGCCTCTGGAAAAGTCAGGCGTTCTTTGACACGTAGCTCCTGAATGCTTTTTTCGTCCATGAATCTAGGACACTGTCGCGAGCTGGAGGGATGACTACCGCCACAGTTCACGCAGCAAGGTGTTCGGCTGCAGTTTGTGCCGTCGTGTTTAGCTAGGCCACATTGCTCACAAAGAGCAGGATTGGTACACGCGACCTTAGTATGTCCGAACCGCTGACATTGGAAACAGCGCATGGGGTTCGGGACATACTGGCGGACACTCGCACGCTCATAGCCGCAATAGATGTACTCGGGTAACTTAGTCCCAGCAAAAGTTAGAAAAACCGTACGTAGTGGGTACTCCTTGCCATCTTGCTTTCGTGTTAGCCGGTACGCCTGACAAACGAGTTGGTCGGAGAGGCAACTTACTATTTCTTCATTTGCTAGACCATCTGAACTAGAGGTGGTGACTACTCCTCTGCAGGTATTGAGCGTTTTGTGTGTGGCTACCCGGATAGGGTAGGAGCCCAACAAAGACGCTTTCTGCAGTTTTTTAGATTGGTCCGCTGTTGTGGTCTCTAATAGTAAGCTGCGTCTCGGAGACGGGTAGCGTTTTTCACAGGGCCACTGATCTTATCGAGCTCACGTTTAATATAAAATGGACTAATATCCTTAAAGGTTTTGCCATCACATGCCAAGGTCATCAACAAATAAGGGTCAATGAAGGAGGTTTTGCGCGGAGACATGATGATATAGACCCCCGTCCGGAACCGTCGGCGTCAGCCTGCCATCCGGGGGTTAAAGAAAGAAAGACACCGAATCTTCACGGTCTGTGCCGTCATGGGGACCCCACCCATGACCGATCTCATTTGTACTTTAGAAAAGCTACCCTTCAATATCCACTGCTTGTCCGTATGGGTAAACCGTTCACCACGCACACCCCGGCTTTATGCCCCTACCACAGGAATAACCGCCTGTGGCTCCCCACTTTAGGCCGCGCTGCGTGTAATAGGCACACGCGGATTCAGGGGACTTGTGGTTGATTACACCGGGGTTCCGTCAGCGGTAACACGTCCGGTCCGTGATACTAACCCAACGGCAACGCGGCCGTCAGGAGATTAACACAGACCGGGCCCTCAAGGAGCTACGTGGGTGTACTTGACGGTGTGGACGGGCTCCGCACCTAAGGCTACACATAGGGGCAGTGCGAAGGGTCCGCTCAACCTTCACTTTTGAGACCTCCGGAGAGCACACATGTCGGAAACCGCGCTGAAAACCGTGGGACAGAACCACGGAGATAGGAGAGATCCCTGCTGGTGAGACAGGAGTTATAAACCTAAGACCTTAAATGCTAATAATTATAATAAAAACTAGAAGGGGAAGAAGGTGATACTTACTGACAAGCAGTAGCTACACGTGGCACAGTTGATGGAGATGAAGGGGATGAATTGAGGGTGAATGGCTAGGGACGCCGGGATCGCCAATCCCGTACCTACCATAGTAGGTCCCTGGGGGAAAATACCAGAGCCTCTTCTGCCAGTTTTCGGGGTTACTGATGGGCTTTCTCGGCAGCCGTAGCGGTCCTGGGGTACACCAAGTCCCCACCGTACATCACCCCATCAGTCAGTCCCCTACTTCCTGTTGCCCACCCCTCGGGACGAGGACCACTGAGGTTGGGTTTTGAGGGGCTCCGCGTGAGGAGTTGAGGCTCTTGTGTACTGTGACGTTCACCGGATAGCTGCCTAATAGGTTTGCCTTCAATAGGACTGCCGCCTGGGAAACAGAATGTGCCTCCACGAGAAGCGTGCCATTCCTTGTACGGGTGCAACTTTTAACTGGACCAGCTATTTTATCCAAACCCTTCTGGATGACGAAAGGGTTTAGGGACAGAAAGTTCTTACCTTCTTCTGTTCTAGTGACCACCAAGTAGCGAGGACCACAGGGCTCGACTACCTCCTTTCCAATTACCTTCACAGTTTTAGTTTTAGTACAGTTCACCATTGCGGTAATGGCCTCCACCATTGCAAACGTCTCCGATGGCGTGCTCACATCCTGGGCGCCACCCCGGCTTAGGTGAGAGTCCTGGCCTGGACCTTGCTCACCTTAGGGTCACACCTCCCAGTGTAAAGACAGAGGGACCCAATCGCCTTCAGGAGTGTAACAGCTCATGCAATGGCCCCTCCCCGGGACTGACCTGTATCAGCGGATACGAGCACAGTCCTACATGGTAACAAGGGGCTGGGAGTTACGCGTTACCCAGTCACCCCTTGCGCTTCCCACTCCATCCACCCGCGCTATGTTACCCATAGTGGGTGATGGGCATTAAAGTCTCCAACTATTAGAAATGGTGTTTAAAGTTGGGAAACCAGATCTTCAAGGTCCATTAGCGAGAGGTCATCAGATGGCGGGAGGTATACATTGCAAATGCAAAATTCGATTGATGGCAGCTTAATCCTTACAGCTACAGTTTGTATATCAGATTGCAGCTGTATCGGGTCTACAAATATGTCATCCCTGAGGAGCATCATAGTGCCCCCGTGAGCAGGAATGCCGTCTTCTGTGTCAATATCGCACCGCAGTGGTGTGTAGCGTCGTATTTTAAACTTGTCTTGCGGTCGTAGCTTAGTCTCTTGTAAGCATACCACCAAGGGGCTATGCTTACTGAGCAAAAGGTCCAATTCTTGTCGATGTGCTCTTAAACCCCGCAAGTTCCATTGGAGGATAGCCATTGGAACTATGGAGATAGGTTGTAAAAGGTGGTATACATTAAGACGACTTTAACGGTGGCCGAATCAGCTTACCCTTTTTGTTCGGTGTAGGGCTAACACCTGTTTCCTTTTCATCGGGTTTGTCCTGGCGCTTTTTCATTGCCGTTCTTGCAGTGTGGTCCGTGTCTTCCTCGTCCAGTTCTTCCACGGATGAGGCCCCTTTTCCTATAGAAAACTTAGGTTCGAGGACCTCAAACCGATTGGACACAGAGATCGACGATGATGACAGTTGTCGATCCGTTTCTTCACCAGAAGACCCCTCAGAAGATGAACTTCTAGATGCCCTAGAACGTTTTCCCTTGCCGGTGCCTTTGTTAGTAACCTTGAGGAAGTCTGATTTTGAGTAATTCGTCTTAAACTTTTTGGGCGGTGCATCGTAAACTATAACGGGCTGGACCTTCCATGAGGTTGACGGCTTTGGTGATGTCGGTGCGGACTTCTCCCTCGTCGATTTAGGTGAGAGAGGAGCCGGCCCGGATTGCTTGGTAGACTTTCGAGCTGGTGTGGCAGTAAGGACCTTGTCTGTTATACTAGCCTCACAATCGCTGGTCTGAGTTGCGATTTCTTTCCTCGGTGCCACCTTAGCAGCTACGGAGCTGTAAGTACCGGACTTTGGCACCGAGTTTAGACGAGTACGTAAGACTTTACGGGCATCCGAGAAGGATAACTTCTCCCTTGCTCGGATCTCCTGTATCGCCTTTTCCTCTAGGAATCGTGGGCACTCTCTGTGGCTGGATGGATGTTCACCAGCACAGTTGACACATTTTGCCGGGGATGAGCAGGCATCCTCGTGCTTAGACAGACCAGTTAAAATCCCTGATTAACTTTTTATTTACTTAACAAAACCTTTAAAAGAAAATTTTTAAACCCAAATAAAAACATAAAAAATTTAAAGATAAAGGCAAAAATCTGCACGCATGTTGGCACACCGCTACAAAAATCACACGTATGGCCGAAGCGCTGAGTGGGTTTGGTATATATGGCCTAACCTCTATGGACTCATACCCTGCCCTAAGCCTTTGCGGGAGATCTACCCGATCAAAGGTCAGGAACAAGGTACGGGTAGGCACCAATTCCCCTTGCTGTCTACGTTGCACCCGGTATACTGCAGTGACACCCTGGTCTTGTAGGTTCTCCTTTATTTCCTCATTTGACATCCCGTCCAACGCACGAGAGGTGACGACCCCGCGGGAGGGGGAGTGAGTGTGTGGTGTTTAAGGGCCCGTCGACATTAAGGTCATTTGGGACCCAAGTCAACACTAAAAACCTAAAAACTATAAAAATTCGGTTAAAAAGGAAAAAAAAATAAAAACACTCAAGGATTAAAAGTAATAAAAACTCATCCCAATACTAATAGTTAAAAAAAAATAAAAAATAAAAAAAAATAAAAAAATAAAAAAATTAAAAAATAAAAAAAATAAAAAAATAAACTCTGCTTTCTTATGTTCCGATGCCTAGATTCTATATCGGAACCTTTTAACTATTTCTTATTTTCATTTATACATTTATTAATTATAAGAATAACTTAATTGTTTGCAGAAACAATAACCTAAGTGACTGCTAAACTTTGCAGTCGACTAACCTAACTATCCTAATTATTTATTTTTGTTTCTTTTGTTTCCAAGTTAGTCTCTCTCTTCAATTATATATATCGCTATCAAGTCAGTCCGATTTCAGTCTATATCACCTTGTTGGTTTATTAGCTCTTCTCCTCCCAACTCATGGATATGTTCAATTTCAAAATCTCTTTATTCCTCTTCTCCTACTGGTGTTGCTTCCTCAATTGGATCTCTTCCTATGTTCATATTTCCTTCCATCTCTCGTCTTTGGAGTCTAGTTGATCGTCTTATTTGTTGAAGTGTTGCAGGTGTAGCCAATTCCATTGGTGTCGATTTCTTAGAAGTTATATATTGTTCCCAAGCTTTTGTTGAAATGATGTTTGTTATTGTGTCTAACTTATTGAACTCCTCTGCATCTCTTATTATTTCCCATGTTGTCTTTCCTTGCAGCTCTTGTCTCAAATTATCCACTTCTCGATTCTCTTGACACTCAAAAATTTGGTGTTCTGGTGTGTCCTCTATGCTGCATGCTGTACATAGACTTGTCGCTCGTCTTCCTATCCTCTTAAAGTAGGTGGCATAAGGTCCATGTCCACTAATAAAATGGATTATTCCTTTAGTCGGTTTGAAGTGGCTCATCCTTAGTCTTTCTTCTATTGTTGGAAGTAGTTCATAAACTCGACGTCCTTCCTCTATGCTGTCCCATTCGTTTTGCCATTCCTGAATATTGTCCTTTTAATTTGCATCCTTGTCTCACATTCTACACCTACTATTTCTCGTACTTTTTGCCGGTTATTCTTTCTTCTCCAGTATTCTGCACCTCTATATCTTATGATGAAGTCCATCGGCCATATCCCTAGGATTACGAATAGAGCCATCGTGAGGGTGGTCTTAGTTCCGCCTGCATACCGTAAAAGTATCTGTCTTTGTGTTCTTCTCATTAGCATTTTTTTCTTTTATTGCAAAGCCTTTGAGCCCATGTACTTGCTCCGTATCCCATAATCCCAGCTGCAATACTTGTATGATACAATTTGATGATATCAGTGGGTAATTTAAAATTCCTTTGAATCAACGACGTCAACTTTCCCATCACTTTTGAAGTTTTGTGTCTTATGTAATCAATATGCGTATTAAAAGTCAAATTCTCGTCGACAATTATACCTAAGTATTTGAAACTTTGCCTTCTTGGTATCGTTGCATTGTTTATTCTAATTACTGGGTTCCTCTTTAGTTTACCTTTCGTTACTACGTAAGCTGATTTTGAAGATGCTATGGTTAGTTTTACGTCATTGCACCAGTCTTGCAAGGTCTCAGTGATATTCTTAGCCTTGTTTTCTATTTCTCTACGATTATTCCCATCTATAATTACCATCAGATCATCTGCATACGCTATAACTTCTGATGTGGAATTTAAATGTCTTAATCTCTCCAGAATTGGTTCAGTTAGTATATCCCAAAAGATAGGACCCAATATTGACCCTTGAGGGCATCCTTTATTAACATCTCTTATTAATTTTCTGCTTTCAGCTACTAATGTTACGGTTCTGTCTTTACAGTAGTCCCTCAACATATTATATAAACATCTTGGATAATCTTTGTCTCTCATAATTTTGAACAATTCTGGCCACCACAGATTATCGAATGCACCAGAAATGTCAAAGAATATATTTATGGCATACTTATTGGGATTTAATTTTATGTTCTCTAATGCTTTATTTATTGCATCATCAGTTGATCTGTGCTTCTGAAATCCGTATTGAGTGTCTGTCATGCCATTCATAGTCCTAAACTCATGTATACGTTTACTTAGTAGTCTTTCTTGGATCTTTCCTATAGTGTTTAGCAAACACATTGGTCTGTATGATTTTACTTCTGTAGGATCTTTATCTTTTGCTTTTTTCAGAATTACCACATTTGCATTTTTCAAACAGTATGGTATTCTTCCTTCGTATATACACTCATTAAATAGCTCTGTAAGAATAGGAACTAGTGGTTCTTCCAACGCCAATATGACTTCTGAAGGTATTCCATCTGGTCCAGGTGATTTCCCTGTTCTACAGTCTCTGATTGCCAGTCGAACTTCTGATTTATCAAACGGATACATTAACCTCTCTCCGTTGTAGCTTCCTTTGAAGGCATCTCTTTTCTTTCTCTGATCATCGTTTTCTCCTTCCAGTATATCCAATGGTAATAGTTTGTTCAACAAATGATTTGTTGATTCTAGCCACGTTCTTGTCATTTGACCATCATCCTTTTTGAGTGTAGATATAACCTCCGGTACATTAACTTTCTCCATTACAATCTTGTATGGGATTCCCCATGCGTTATTTGATAATTTTTCTTCGACGAACTTGTCCCAGGAGTTTTGTCTGGATTCCTCTAGAGTTATCTTATATTTTTCTTTTATTCTTCTAAAGATATTTAGATTCCTCTCTCTTTCTTCTGAGATGACTGTTCTCTGATATATTCTTCTTGCTTTCCTTAATTTACTTCTTAACTTTTGAAGTTTTTCGTTCCATACATTCCGTTCATTAATCTTTGGTCTTATCCTTAATAAAGTTTTCTTCATAACATTTTGCACACTTTCTGTGATTTTCTTCGCCTTAGTGTCAATGTTATCATCATCTAGGATTGCCGGTAATCTAAATTCTTGGATAAGCTTCTGTTTATCTATATTTTTAACTATGTATCTAGTTGGTCCAGTATGTAATGGTACTTCATTTTTCATCCTTACTACATAGTCAAATAATATTAGATTGTGGTCGCTAGAAGTCTGTTGTTGTGTCACCTTCCAGTATATTATTTTAGATACAATATATCCTCTAGCTAAGGTAACATCTATGTTTTCTTCTGCTCCAGCTCTTCCTTGAAACGTATAAGGATTATTTCTTTGATTCAAGACCTCCAAACCATATTCTTGGATTAGTTCTTCCATTTTGTCTCCATTTTCGTCAGGATTTTTACTTCCCCATAGAACTGATTTTGCATTGGCATCTAGTGTTATTAATATTGGCTACCTATTGTATTGGTCCAGAATTTCTCTAGTCTTTTCCAAGTGCAGTTCTATATTGTCTTTATATTGATAATATTGATTTATCACAATATTGGTTTTACCTCTATAGGTCATTTCTAGACAACATAGCCATTCATCATTGTGTTGCGCTATTTTAACTATTTGTATTTGTTTGTTAAATACAATAATGATAGCTTGAGGACTTGTACCTGTTGTTATAATTCTACTACCAATTGGCATATGTACCACTTTTCCTCGCAAGGTGTACGGTTCTTGTATACAAAGGATATCTATTTTTTGCTCTTCTGCCAATTTACGTAGTTCCATCATGACCATTTTACTACGCTTAGCGTTAACTTGTCCAAATCTTATTAGAGATGTTTCATTAAAGTTGCATTGTTGATTATCATTATTATAATTATTAGCCATAATTTGTTCTTGATATGATTCTTTCTCTCAGCATTGCATATGTTGGACATTGTCGTTTCTCTTCTTTGTTCTCTGTGCAAATCTTCTTTCTTAGGCTACATGGTATGCATTTCCTCTGTTGCTCTTTCTTATCACAGTCCTTTCTGTCATGCCCTTCCTCCCCACAATGAGCACACTTGCTATGTTCACTTTTGCAAAACTTAGCTACGTGTCCAAGATCCTGACATTTGAGGCATTTAGGGACTGTTATAAAGTCCTTTACGCTAACCGATTGAAAGCCAATATACAGTCTTCCTAACATTACAATGCGCCTTCTTAACAATGGTTCGACCTCCATGACATGGTGAAATGTTGCCTTATTTCTTAGTCCCGTTTTGAATCTTAAGTTAACTTTACTGTCGAAGTCTTCCCAAGACATATCATCAAAGTTTTGTAAATACATATTTCGTTTTATTTCCTCCTCTTTCACTCCAGCTAGTACATCGTAAATTATTACTACAGGATTTCTCCTTTTGGGTTCTTCCATCTTTAGGTCTTTCTCCTTCAAATTTTTACTATTCATTATCTTTTGAATATCCTCCTTAGTTTCGGTTTCCACTATTAATGTCCTTTATGAAGCTAATCTTTATTTTCTCCTGAGCTTGCTTTAAGTTCTTGCTTACTATTTCCTGAACTTCTTTAGTTGTTTTTCCTTTTGCAGATGAGATAAATAAAGTATGTTTTTGTTTTCTTGCAGTTTTTTCTATTTTTTCTATATTCTCAACTGTCTTCGGTTTTTGTAATACTTGTGAGAAACTTGCAGCCAAACGTTGTATTGCTGTTGTTTCTTTGCGAATGGCTAATTCCGTTCTCAATTTAATATTTTCTTCCTTTAACTTATCAAATTTCCCAACAATATTTGCCAAGTTACTAAATATCGCTTTCTTTCCATTCACAGACATTTTGTCGGCACCTACTATTGAATTCATTTCTTGAATTATCTTTGTTATGTCGTGTTCAGATGGTAATAGTTAAAAGCTCTAAAATTAATAAATATAAAATCCAAGTCAGACTTGTTTATTAAAACTAATTTCCGCCACAAACCGCAGTGCCTTATCCACGGCCACTGGGTCGTCCCATAAAACATTGCGCAAGTTGGTCCTTAGGCCCAAAGACTGTCGAACGCGGGTGTACTGCGGGCAATCCAGCAGTACATGCCGCACAGTGAGGCGTACTGCACATGGAGCACATACAGGGGCCGGTTCCCCTCTCTAGAGATGGCCATGAGTCAATCGTGTGTGCCCAATTCTCAGCCGGGTGAGTATCACCTCGGCCCGCCGGTTATCCCTGCAGGAAGTTGGCCAGGGTTGTACGCTCTCCTTTATAGCCCGGAGTTGTGTGCCTTGTAAAGCTGTCCAGGATTGCTGCCAAGCAGATAGGAGCTGGCGACGGAGTGGCACCGTAGTTGTTAAAACTCCGGGGCAAACGGCAAGCGGACTTAGCAGTCGCGTCCGCCTCCTCGTTCCCGGAAATGCCCACATGGCCTGGGGTCCAAGTAAAAACAAAATGGTATCCTCGACCGAGCATTTGCGAGATCTGGGCCTGTACTTTTAAAACAAGGGAGTGGGCGGCAGTGTGCTGTTGCAAGGCCTGAAGAGCACTTAGACAGTCAGTGCAAACAATAAAAGAGCCAGGGGCTAACTTGCAAATAAAAAGGAGCAAATAGTAGATGGCATACAGCTCTGCTGAGAAGACCGAAGTGGAGTCCAGAAGTCGAAATTTATGAGCCTCACCGTTTATGAAGAACGCGCAACCCGTAGTGCTACCTAACTGAGAACCGTCTGTAAAGACCGGAACATAGTTAGGGTAACGGCCCAGTATTTCGGCAAAAAGTTGTTGGAACACCGAATGTGGGGTAGCGAGTCTAGAGTTGCTTGAAAGTGTTAGATCGAACCGCTCACGATTGAGCTGCCATGCAGGATAAGGGCAGATGGACGACCTCTCCACGCGAGGCATTCGGAGGCAATGGGAATGTAGGAGATCCCGAAATCTTATTCCCATGGGGCGTGTCCGAGAACCAGGGCGCATATAACGGTGGACTAAATCTGGACACAGAACTGGTTTAAAACAAGGAGTGAGTGAGTGTGTGGGGTTTTAGGGCCCGTCGACAGCAAGGTCATTTGGGCCCCAAGTCAATAATAAAACCTAAAAACCTACACAAATTTAGCCAAAACCGTACAATAAAATAAAACACTCTACCATTAAAAGCACATAAAACCATCTAAAAACTAATAATTTAAAATCTCTAAAATTAATAAATATAAAATACAAGTTAGACTTGTTTATTAAAACCTATTTCTAAAACAAACCGCAGTGCCTTATCCACGGCCACTGGGTCGTCACCTAAAAAACCGGGCAAGTTAGCTCCCAAGCCCAAAGACTGGCGAACGCTGGCGTACTGAGGGCAATCGATTAATATGTGCCGCACAGTGAGGCGTACTGAACACGGAGCACACACAGGGGCCGGCTCCCCTCTTAATAGATGGCCATGAGTGGCTCGCGTGTGCCCAATTATCAGCCGGGTGAGTATCACCTTGGCCCGCCGGTTACCCCTGCAGGAAGTTGGCCAGGGTTGTACGCTCTCCTTTATAGCCCGGAGTTGTGTGCCTTGTAAAGCTGTCCAGGATTGCTGCCAAGCAGATAGGAGCTGGCGACGGAAAAAACGTTGCACATCCTGGAATGGCACCGTAGTTGTTAAACTCCGGGGCAAACGGCAAGCAGACTTAGCAGCCCCGTCCGCCTCCTCGTTCCCGGAAATCCCAACATGGCCTGGGGTCCAAGTAAAAACAAAATTGTACCCGCGCCTGAGCATTTGCGAGATCTGTGCCTGTATTTTTAAAACGAGGGTGTGAGCCGCAGTGTGCTGTTGCAAGGCCTGAAGAGCGCTCAGAGAATCAGTGCAGACAATAAAAGAGCCAGGAGCTAACTTACAAATAAAAAGGAGCAAATAGAAGATGGCATACAGTTCTGCGGAAAAAAACTGAAGTGGAGTCCAGAAGGCGAAATTTATGAGCTTCACCGTTAATGAAGAATGCGCAACCCGTAGCGCTACCTAACTGGGAACCGTCCGTAAAGACCGGAACATAGTTAGGGTAACGGCCCAATAGTTCGGCAAAACGTTGTTGGAACACCGAATGTGGAGTAGCGAGTCTAGAGTTGCTTGACAGAGCGAGGTCGAACCGCGCACGATTCAGCTGCCATGCAGGATAAGGGCAGATGGACGACCTCTCCACGCGAGGCATTCGGAGGCCATGGGAATGTAGGAGATCCCGAAATCTTATTCCCATGGGGCGTGTCCGAGAACCAGGGCGCATATAACGGTGGACTAAATCTGGACACAGAACTGGTTTAAAACAAGGATGATTGGGATAACTTGCCAACTTCGAGACGTATGAGCAGAGTAACAGCGAGCGACGAATATGGAGTGGAGTTTCGCCTGAGTCTGCATACAGGCAGTCGACTCGACTGGTGCGGAAAGCTCCTGTGGCAAGGCGGATGCCAGTGTGATTCACGGTGTCTAAAAGGCGAAGTTTAGAGGCGTTCGCTGCGCCATAAATAAAACTGCCATAGTCCAGCTTGGACCGAACCAGAGAGCGGTACAGCCTCAACATTACCGTGCGATCGCCCCCCAAAGATGCTCCAGATAATACATTCAGCACCCGAAGAGAACGATCGCAAGAGGCTCGAAGGTGACGAATGTGGTGCTCCCAATTGAGTTGTCGGTCCAAGTAGAGGCCCAAGAACTTCAGGTGTGAGACAAATGGCAGGGGTGTGCCGTTCAAATGAAGATCAGGTGGCGGGTGAATACCTCGTAGGCGGTGAAAGTGGATACACTGCGTCTTCGCAGCTGAAAAACCGAAGCCGGTTTGAAGCGCCCAAGCTGCTAGCTGGGTAATGGTCAGCTGCAGTTGACGCTCAATGTGATCTATGTTGGCAGACCTATAATAGACTGCGAAGTCGTCAACATAGAGGGATGATGGAATTCTACTTCGAACGGCACTAGTGATGCCGTTAATCGCTACGGCAAAAAGGGTGACGCTCAAAATCGACCCTTGAGGTACACCGTTCTCCTGTATTCGTTCCTGGGATAACGTTTTACCTATGCGCACACGAAAACGGCGAAGTTTTAAAAAATTACATAAAAACTCGGGTAGATTACCACGCATGCCGTAACTATGTAGGTTTCGGAGTATGCAGTACCGCCAAGTGGTGTCATAGGCCTTCTCCAGGTCGAGGAACACGCCCACGGTATGTTGCTTCAGCAGAAAGGCATCGGAAATATACCCCTCAAGGCGTGTTAGATTATCGACACTTGAGCGATGGCGACGAAAACCGCATTGCAAGTTGGACAGATGGTTATGTTTTTCGAGCCACCAATTTAACCGAGCGTTTACCATTCGCTCCAACGTCTTACAGATGACACTCGTTAGGCAAATGGGGCGGTAGCTAGATGGTAGCGTGCGGTCCTTTCCGGTCGAGGGATGGGGATGACGATACCCTCTCGCCAGGAAGAAGGGAAAACCCGCTCATGCCAAATGCGGTTATAGATGTTTAAAAGGAAACATAGCGCCTCAGATGGAAGATGTAGCAGCATCTGTCGGTGTACGTCATCGGGACCTGGAGAAGAATCCTTTGCTACAGCCAGAGAATGGGCGAGCTCGGCTGCGGTGAAAGGTTGATCGTACGGCTCGGTGCAGTCACTATTAAAGTTAAGTGGTACCCGCTCCGCCTTTTCCTTAATAGGCAGGAAAAGAGCGTCATTGCGGGCAGTTTGACTAGTAGCAGCAAATATGGTAGCTAGGGCTTCAGCCATGTCCTGCTCGGTCGTGCACATGGAACCGTTGATGGCAAGGCCGGGAATTACCGTCCGGCGATACTTGCCATACATCCGCCGAACAGCTGACCATACTTGTTGGGCAGAGCTGCGCCGGGAAAGCGAAGACACATAGGCTTCCCAGGATTTACGCTTTGCGTTGCGCAGTATAAAGCGTGCCCTAGCGCGAGAACGTTTGAAGGTGACGAAGTTCCCTTCCGTCGGGTGCCGCTGAAAAATGCACAAAGCACGTTTGCGTGCTTTCACAGCCAAACTGCATTCGTCAAACCACCACGGTACAGGGATATGACGTGGTGTAGGTGTACCTAGAGGAATGCTGGATTCTGCTGCGAGCAGGATCGAGCAAGTAAAATATTCGACCATTTCGTCAATGGTGTCGAAACCATCGTCGATGAGGTGTATGAGGGATTGTAATTTTCCCCAGTTGGCTTTGGAAATAATCCAGCGAGGATGTCGAGAAGGTACACATTGGCGGCCAGAAAAATGAATGTTAATGGGGTAATGATCACTGCCAAAGAGGTCGGAAAGTACTGTCCACTCAAGTAGTGGTACTAATGACGGACTGCAGAAAGTAAGGTCTAGTACGGAATGTGTACCATAAGCGGAAGATAGGAATGTCGGGTCACCAGTATTTAGCAGAAGCAGGTCAGACTTATCGAAGGCGTCTACGAGCAGGCATCCACGGGCGTCATCTGTGTCTGATCCCCAGAGCGTGTGCTTGGCATTCATATCTCCCACAAGGAGTAATGGTGATGGGAGCTGAGCCAATAGCGCTAGAAGATCCTGCTCTGGAACTATACTGAGCGGCGGCAGGTACATGTTACAGATGGTAAAACTGATGCTCTCCAGCTGTAGCCGGACGGCCACAGCTTGCAATGGTGTGGTGAGAGGAACGTGGGCGGCGGAAATGTTAGGCGCCACTAAGGTAGCAACGCCACCGCTTGCAAGCATACCTGCAGGAGAATCGCTTCTAAATGCAGAGAAAGAGTGAAGGTGTAACGAGTGATCGGGATGTAAGTGGGTTTCCTGGAGACAAATAATTGATGGTGACCGTTGAGAAACTAAATGTTGTAGGTCTTGAGCACGAGCTCGAAAACCATTGACATTCCACTGGATTATTTCCATAAAGAGTTTTTAGCGGGCCGTTTTAACCTTTTTCTTGACCTTGGCTGATTTGGGCCCTACGACTCGAAAATCGTTAGCCTCCTGTGACTCCGCTGATGTTCCGCAGTCAGAACTCCTACGGCTCGTAGAACGAGACCGGGATCTAATAGAAGGCGAGCGACTTCGCGATCTATGTGGTGGCCGGGATCGGTGTTTCGCATTTACTACGGGATGGCTGTTACCCGCTGATGGCTTGGTGGCTGTAGTCTGTACGGTTGAAGCGGAGGCTGTGCTGGTGGATATACAAACAGTCTGAGACATGGGTTTAACGGCTAGAAAGTCAGTCTGCGTGGATGCGTGGGCGACAGGGACGTGTTGAACTGCAACTGTGGTATTAGGAGTACGGCGAGCTGCTAATGCATATCCAGTAGTAGTGGTAGCAGGCTTTAGCTGTTCGAAGCGCCGTCGTGCCTCTGGAAAAGTTAGGCGTTCCTTTACACGTAGCTACTGAATACTTCTTTCGTCCATGAACCTAGGGCACTGTCGCGAGCTGGAGGGATGACTACCGCCACAGTTCACGCAACAGGGTGTTGGACTGCAGTTAGGGTCGTCGTGTTTCGGTAGGCCACATTGCTCACAAAGAGCAGCATTAGTACATGTGACCTTAGTATGTCCGAACCGCTGACATTAGAAACAGCGCATGGGGTTCGGGACATACTGGCGGACGCTAGCACGTTCATAGCCGCAATATATGTATTCAGGTAACTTCGTCCCAGCAAAAGTTAGAAATACCGTACGTAATGGGTAATCCTTGCCATCTTGTTTCCGTGTTAGCCGGTACGCCTGACAAACTAGCTGATCCGAGACGCAACTTACAATTTCTTCGTTAGCAAGACCGTCTAAGCTGGAGGTGGTGACTACTCCTCTGCAGGTGTTAAGCGTTTTGTGTGGGGCTACCCGGATAGGCTAGGAGCACAACAAAGTCGCTTTCTGTAGCTTCTTTGACTGGTCCGCACCTGTGCTCTCTAAAAGTAAGCTGCCGTCTCGAAGACGCGTAGCGTTTTTGACAGGCCCACTGACCTTATCGAGTTCACGCTTTATGTAGAAGGGACTGATATTCTTAAACGTTTTGCCATCGCATGCCAAGGTCATCACTATATACGGGTCGATGAAAGAGGTTTTGCGCGGATGCATTTTGAATAAGACCCCCATCCGGAACCGTCGGCGTCAGCCGGCCATCCGGGGTTTAAAGAAAGAAAGACACCGAATCTTCACGGTCTGTGCCGTCATGGGGCCCCACCCATGACCGATCTCATTTGTACCTCAGAATAGCTACCCTTCAAAATCCACTGCTTGTCCGTATGGGTAAACCGTTCACCACGCACACCCTGGCTTTATTCCCCTACTACAGGAAGAACCGCCTGTGGCTCCCCACTTTAGGCCGCGCTGCGCATAAAGGGCACACGCGGATTCAGGGGACTTGTGGTTGATTACATCGGGGTTCCGTCAGCGGTAACACGTCCGGTCCGTGATACTAACCCAACGGCAAACACGGCCGTCGGGAGATTAACACAGACCGGGCCCTCAAGGAGCTACGTGGGTGTACTTGACGGTGTGGACGGGCCCCGCACCTAAGGCTACACATAGGGGCAGTGCGAAGGGTCCGCTCAACCTTCACTTTTGAGACCTCCGGAGAGCACACATGTCGGAAGCCGCGCTGAAAACCGTGGGACAGAACCACGGAGATAGGAAAGATCCCTGCTGGTGAGACAGGAGTTATAAACCTAAGATCTTAAGTGCTAATAATTATAATAAAAAACTAGAAGAGGAAGAATGTGATGCTTACTGACAAGCAGTAGCTTTACGTGGCACAGTTGATGGAGATGAAGGGGGTGAATTGAGGGTGAGTGGCTAGTGACCCCGGGATCGCCAATCCTGTACCTACCGTAGTAGGTCCCTGGGGGAAAATACCAGAGCCTCTTCTGCCAGTTTTCGGGGTTACTGATGGGCCTTCTCGGCAGCCGTAGCGGTCCTGGGGTACACAAAGTCCCCACCGTACATCACCCCATCAGTCAGTCCCCTACTTCCTGTTGCCCACCCCTCGGGACGAGGACCGCAGAGGTTGGATTTTGAGGGGCTAAAACAAGGATGATTGGGATAACTTGCCAATTTCGAGACGTACGAGCAGAGTAACAGCGAGCGACGAATATGGAGTGGAGGTTAGCCTGAGTCTGCATACAGGCAGTCGACTCGACTGGTGCGGAAAGCTCCTGTGGCAAGGCGGATGCCAGTATGATGCACGGTGTCTAATAAGCGAAGTTTCGAGGCGGTCGCTGCGCCATAAATAAAACTGCCATAGTCCAGCTTGGACCGAACCAGAGAGCGGTACAGCCTCAACATTACCGTGCGATCGCCCCCCCCCCCAAGATGCTCCAGATAATACCTTCAGCACCCGAAGAGAACGATCGCAAAAGGCTCGAAGGTGACGAACGTGGTGCTCCCAATTGAGTTGTCGGTCCAAGTAGAGGCCCAAGAAATTCAGGTGTGAGACAAATGGCAGGGGTGTGCCGTTCAAATGAAGATCAGGAGGCGGGTGAATACCTCGTAGGCGGTGAAAGTGGATACACTGCGTCTTCGCAGCTGAAAACGGAAGCCGGTTTGAAGCGCCCAAGCTGCTAGCTGGGTAATGGTCAGCTGCAGTTGGCGCTCAAAGTGATCTAGTGAGTGAGTGAGTGGGGTTTTGGGGCCCGTCGACATCAAGGTCATTTGGGTCATAAGTCTATACTAAAAACCTAAAAGCTATAAAAATTTAGCTAAAACGTTAAAATATAATAAAAACACTCACCTGTTAAAAGAACATTAAAAAACGACCTAAAGATTAATACTATAAAAACGCTAAAAGTAATAAATATAAAATACAAGTCACACTTGTTTATTAAAACCTATTTAAAAAAAAACCGCAGTGCCTTATCCACGGCCACTGGGTCGTCACCTAAAATACTGGGCAAGTTAGCTCCCAAGCCTATTGACTGGCGAACGCGGGCGTACTGCGGGCAATCAAGCAGTACGTGCCGCACCGTGAGGCGTCCTGCACACGGAGCACACACAGGGGCCGGTTCCCCTCTTAATAGGTGGCCATGAGTAATTCCTGTGCGTCCAATTCTCAGCCGGGTGAGTATCACCTCGGCCCGCCGGTTATCCCTGCAGGACGAGTGAGTGAGTGTGGTGTTTAAGGGCCCGTCGACAACAAGGTCATTTGGGCCCCAAGTCAATACTAAAACCTAAAAGCTATAAACATTTAGCTAAAAAAAGGTAAAATATAATAAAACACTCAACTGTTAAAAGGACATTAAAAACGATCTAAAGCCATACTTTAAAAACTCTAAAAGTAATAAATATAACATGCAAGTCAGACTCGCTGGTTAAAACCGATTTCGGTAACAAACCGCAGTGCCTTAATCACGGCCACTAGGTCGCCCCCTAAAATTCTTGGCAAGTTAGCTCCCAAGCCTATTGACTGGCGAACGCGGGCGTACTGCGGGCAATCAAGCAGTACGTGCCGTACCGTGAGGCGTACTGCACACGGGGCACACACAGGGGCCGGTTCCCCTCTTAATAGATGGCCATGTGTCGCTCGTGTGTGCCCAATTCTCAGCCGGGTGAGTATCACCTCGGCTCGCCGGTTATCCCTGCAGGAAGTTGGCCAGGGTTGTACGCTCTCCTTTATTGCCCGGAGTTGTGTGCCTTCCAAAGCTGTCCAGGATTGCTGCCAAGCAGACAGAAGGTGGCGACGGAAAAAACGTTGCACATCCTGGTACGGCACCGTATTTGTTAAACTCCGGGGTAAACGGCAAGCTGACTTAGCAGCCGCGTCCGCCTCCTCGTTCCCGGAAATGCCCACATGGCCTGGGATCCAAGTAAAGACAAAATGGTATCCGCGACTGAGCATTTGCGAGATCTGGGCCTGTATTTTTAAAACGAGGGTGTGAGCGGCTGTGTGCTGTTGCAAGGCCTGAAGCGCACTTAGGCAGTCAGTGCAGACGATAAAAGAGCCAGGAGCTAACTTGCAAATAAAAAGGAGGATATAAAAGATGGCATATAGCTCTGCTGAGAAGACCGAAGTGGAGTCCAGAAGTCGAAATTTATGAGCCTCACCGTTAATGAAAAACGCGCAACCCGTTGTGCTACCTAGCTGAGAACCATCTGTAAAGACCGGAACATATTTAGGGTAACGGCCCAGTAGTTCGGCAAAAAGTTGTTGGAACACGGAATGTGGAGTAGCGAGTTTAGAGTTGCTGGAAAGAGCGAGATCGAACCGCGCACGATCCAGTTGCCAAGCAGGATAAGGGCTGATGGACGACCTCTCCACGCGAGGCATTCGGGGGCCGTCGGACTGTAGGAGATCACGAAATCTTATTCCCACGGGGCGTGTCCGAGAACCAGGGCGCATATAACGGTGGACTAAATCTGGACACAGAACTGGTTTAAAACAAGGATGATTGGGATAACTTGCCAACTTCGAGACGTACGAGCAGAGTAACAGCGAGCGACGAATATGGAGTGGAGCTTCGCCTGAGTCTGCATACAGGCAGTCGACTCGACTGGTGCGGAAAGCTCCTGTGGCAAGGCGTATGCCAGTATGATGCACGGTGTCTAAAAGGCCAAGTTTAGAGGCGGTCGCTGCGCCATAAATAAAACTGCCATAGTCCAGCTTGGACCGAACCAGAGAGCAGTACAGCCTCAACATCACCGTGCGATCGCCCCCCCAAGATGCTCCAGATAATATCTTCAGGAGCCGAAGAGAACGATCGCAAGAGGCTCGAAGGTGACGAATGTGGTGCTCCCAATTGAGCTGTCGGTCAAAGTAGAGGCCCAAGAACTTCAGGTGCGAGACAAATGGCAGGGGTGTGCCCTTCAAATGAATATCAGGAGGCGGGTGAATACCTCGTAGGCGGTGAAAGTGGATACACTGCGTCTTCGCAGCTGAAAAACGGAAGCCATTTTGAAGCGCCCAAGCTCCTAGCTGGGTAATGGTCAGCTGCAGTTGGCGCTCAATGTGATCTATGTTGGCAGACCTATAATAAACTGCGCAGTCGTCAACATAGAGGGATGATTGTATTCCACTTCGAACGGCACTAGTGATGCCGTTAATCGCTACGGCAAAAAGGGTGACGCTCAAAATCGACCCTTGAGGTACACCGTTCTCCTGTATCCGCTCCCGTGATATCGTGTTTCCTATGCGAACCCGAAAACGGCGAAGTTTTAAAAAGTTGCATAGGAATTCGGGTAGATGACCACGCATACCTTAACCATGTAGGTTACGGAGTATGCCGTACCGCCAGGTGGTGTCAGAAGCCTTCTCCAGGTCGAGGAACATGCCCACGGCGTGCTGTTTCAGTAGAAAGGCATCGGAAATATACCCCTCAAGGCGTGTTAGATTATCGACACTTGAGCGATGGCGACGAAAACCGCATTGCAAGTTGGACAGATGGTTATGTTCTTCTAGCCACCAATTTAACCGAGCGTTTATCATTCGCTCCAACGTCTTACAGATGACACTCGTCAGGCAAATGGGGCGGTAGCTAGATGACAGCGTGCGGTCCTTTCCGGGTCGAGGGATGGGGATGACAATACCCTCTAACCAGGAGGAAGAGAAAACCCGCTCATGCCAAATGCGGTTATAGATGTTTAAAAGGAAACATAGCGCCTCAGCCCCTCAAAATCCAACTTCTGCGGTCCTCGTCCCGAGGGGTGGGCAACAGGAAGTAGGGGACTGACTTATGGGGTGATGTACGGTGGGGTCTTGGTGTACCCCACGGCCGCTAAGGCTGCCGAGAAGGCCCATCAGTAACCCTGAAAACTGGCAGAAGAGGCTCTGGTATTTTCCCCAGGGACCTACTACGGTAGCTACGGGAATGGCGATCCCGGGGTCCCTAGCCATTCACCAGCAATTCATCCCCTTCATCTCCATCAACTGTGCCACGTTTAGCTACTGCTTGTCAGTAAGCATCACCTTCCTCTTCTAGTTTTCATTATTATTAGCACGTAAGTTATTAGGTTTATAACTCCTGTCTCACCAGCAGGGATCTCTCCTATCTCCGTGGTTCTGTCCCACGGTTTTCAGCGCGGCTTCCGACATGTGTGCTCTCCGGAGGTCTCAAAAGTGAAGGTTGAGCGGACCCTTCGCACTGCCCCTATGTGTAGTCTTAGGTGCGGAGCCCGTCCACACCGTCAAGTACACCCACGTAGCTCCTTGAGGGCCCGGTCTGTGTTAATCTCCCGACGGCCGTGTTGCCGTTGGGTTAGTATCACGGACCGGACGTGTTACCGCTGACGGAACCCCGGTGTAATCAACCACAAGTCCTCTGAATCCGCGTGTGCCTATTATACGCATGCGCGGCCTAAAGTGGGGAGCCACAGGCGGTTATTCCTGTGGTAGGGGCATAAAGCTGGGGTGTGCGTGGTGAACGGTTTACCCATACGGACAAGCAGTGGATATTGAAGGGTAGCTTTTCTTAGGTACAAATGAGATCGGTCATGGGTGGGGTCCCCATGACGGCACAGACCGTGAAGATTTGGTGTCTTTCTTTCTTTAACCCCCGGATGGCAGGCTGACGCCGACGGTACCGGATGGGGGTCTATATCATCATGTCTCCGCACAAAACCTCCTTCATTGACCCTTACTTATTGATGACCTTGGCATGTGATGGCAAAACCTTTAAGGATATTAGTCCATTCTATATAAAACGTGAGCTCGACAAGATCAGTGGCCCTGTCAAAAACGCTACCCGTCTCTGAGACGGCAGCTTACTATTAGAGACCACAACAGCGGACCAATCTAAAAAACTGCAACAAGCGTCTTTGTTGGGCTACTACCCTATGCGGGTAGCCCCACACAAAACGCTCAATAAATGCAGAGGAGTAGTCACCACCTCCAGTTTAGATGGTCTAGCAAATGAAGAAATAGTAAGTTGCCTCTCCGACCAACTCGTTTGTCAGGCGTACCGGCTAACACGAAAGCAAGATGGCAAGGAGTACCCACTACGTACGGTTTTTATAACTTTTGCTGGGACTAAATTACCCGAGTACATCTATTGTGGCTATGAGCGTGCGAATGTCCGCCAGTATGTCCGAACCCCATGCGCTGTTTCCAATGTCAGCGGTTCGGACATACTAAGGTCGCGTGTACCAATCCTGCTCTTTGTGAGCAATGTGGCCTAGCGAAACACGACGACCCAAACTGCAGTCGAACACCTTGCTGCGTGAACTGTGGCGGTAGTCATCCCTCCAGCTCGCGACAGTGTCCTAAATTCATAGACGAAAAGAGCATTCAGGAGCTACGTGTCAAAGAACGCCTGACTTTTCCAGAGGCACGACGGCGCTTTGAACAACTAAAGCCTGCGACCACTACCACTAGATATGCATCAGCAGCTCGCCGTACTCCTAATGCCACTGTTGTTATTCAACACGTCCCTGTCGCCCACGCATCCACGCAGACTGACTTTCTAGCCGTTAAACCCACGTCTCAGACTGTTTGTCTATCCACCAGCACAGCCTCCGCTTCAGCCGTACAGACTCCAGCCACCAAGCCATCGGCGGGTAACAACCATCCCGTAGGAAATGCGAAAAACCGATCCCGACCACAACATAGATCGCGAAGTCGCTCGGCTTGTATTAGATCCCGGTCTCGTTCTACGAGCCGTAGGAGTTCTGACTCCCGATCATCAGCGGAGTCACAGGAGGCTAACGATTTTCGAATCGTAGGGCCCAGGTCAGCAAAGGTCAAGAAAAAGGTTAAAACGGCCCATTAAAAACTCTTCATGGAAATAATCCAGTGGAATGTCAATGGTTTTCGAGCTCGTGCTCAAGACCTACAACATTTAGTTTCTCAACGGTCACCATCAATTATTTGTCTACAGGAAACCCACTTACATCCCAATCACTCGTTACACCTTCATTCTTTTTCGGCATTCAGAAGCGATTCTCTTGCAGGTATGCGTGCAAGCGGTGGCGTTGCTACCTTAGTGGCGCCTAACATCTCCGCCGCCAACGTTCCTCTCACCACACCATTGCAAGCTGTGGCCATTCGGATACAGCTGGAGAGCATCAGTTTTACCATCTGCAGCATGCACCTGCCGCCGTCCAGTATAGTTCTAAAGCGGGATCTTCTAGCTCTATTGGCTCAGCTCCCCTCACCACTACTCCTTGTGGGAGATTTGAATGCTAAGCACACGCTTTGGGGATCAGACACGGATGACGCCCGTGGATGCCTCCTCGCAGACGTCTTCGATAAGTCTTACCTGCTTCTGCTAAATACTGGTGACCCGACATTCCCATCATCCGCTTATGGTACACATTCCGTACTAGACCTTTCTTTCTGCAGTCCGTAATTAGTACCACTCCTTGAGTGGTAAGTACTTTCCGACCTTTTTGGCAGTGATCATTATCCCATTAACATTCATTTTTCTGGCCGCCAATGTGTACCTTCTCGACATCCTCGCTGGATTATTTCCAAAGCTAACTGGGATAAATTCCAATCCGTCATACACCTGATCGACGATGGTTTCGACACCATCGATGCAATGGTCGAATATTTTACTTGCTCGATCCTGCTCGCAGCAGAATCCAGCATTCCTCGAGGTTCAACTACACCACGTCGTATCCCTGTACCGTGATGGTCCGAGGAATGCAGTTTGGCAGTCAAAGCACGCAAACGTGCTTTGCGCGTTTTTTCAGCGGCACCCGACGGAAGGGAACTTCGTTGCCTTCAAACGTTCTCGCGCTAGGGCACGCTTCATACTGCGCAACGCAAAGCGTAAATCTTGGGAAGCCTATGTGTCTTCGCTTTCCCGGCGCAGCTCTATCCAACAAGTATGGTCAGCTGTTCGGCGGATGTATGGCAAGTATCGCCGGACGGTAATTCCCGGCCTTGCCATCAACGGTTCCATGTGCACCACCCAGCAGCACATAGCTGAAGCCCTAGCTACCACATTTGCTGCCACGAGCCAAGCTGCCCGCTATGACGCTCTCTTCCTGCCTATTAAGGAAAAGGCGGAGCGGGTACCACTTAATTTTAATAGTGACGGCACCGAGCCGTACAACCAACCTTTTACCGCAGCCGAGCTCGCCCATTCTCTGGCGTTAGCAAAGGATTCTTCTCCAGGTCCCGATGACGTACACCGACAGATGCTGCTACATCTTCCATCTGAGGCGCTATCATTCCTTTTAAACATCTATAACCGCATTTGGCAAGAGCGGGTTTTCCCTTCCTCCTGCCGAGAGGGTATTGTCATCCCCATCCCTCGACCCGAAAAGGACAGCACGCTACCATCTAGCTACCGCCCCATTTGCCTGACGAGTGTGATGTGTAAGACCTTCGAGCGGATGATAAACGCTCGGTTAAATTGGTGGCTAGAAAAACATAACCATCTGTCCAACTTGCAATGCGGTTTTCTTCGCCATCGCTCAAGTGTCGATAATCTAACACGCCTTGAGGGGTATATTTCCGATGCGTTTCTACTGAAACAGCACGCCGTGGGCGTGTTCGTCGACCTGGAGAAGGCTTATGACACCACCTGGCGGTACGACATACTCCGTAACCTACATGGTTACGGTATGCGTGGTCATCTAACGGAATTCCTATGCAACTTTTTAAAACTTCGCCGTTTTCGGGTTCGCATAGGAAACACGATATCACGGGAGCGGATACAGGAGAACGGCGTACTCAAGGGTCAATTTTGAGCGTCACCCTTTTTGTCGTAGCGATTAACGGCATCACTAGTGCCGTTCGAAGTGGAATTCCATCATCCCTCTATGTTGACGACTTCGCAGTTTATTATAGGTCTGCCAACATAGATCACATTGAGCGCCAACTGCAGCTGACCATTACCCAGCTAGCAGCTTGGGCGCTTCAAACCAGCTTCCGTTTTTCAGCTGCGAAGACGCAGTGTATCCACTTTCACCGCCTACGAGGTATTCACCCGCCTCCTGATCTTCATTTGAACGGCACACCCCTGCCATTTGTCTCACACCTGAAGTTCTTGGGCCTCTACTTGGACCGACAACTCAATTGGGAGCACCACATTCGTCACCTTCGAGCCTCTTGCGATCGTTCTCTTCGGGTGCTGAATGTATTATCTGGAGCATCTTGGGGGGGGGGGGGCGACCGCACGGTAATGTTGAGGGTGTACCGCTCTCTGGTTCGGTCCAAGCTCGACTATGGCAGTTTTATTTATGGCGCAGCGACCGCCTCTAAACTTCGCCTTTTAGACACCGTGCATCACACTGGCATCCGCCTTGCCACAGGAGCTTTCCGCACCAGTCGAGTCGACTGCCTGTATGCAGACTCAGGCGAACCTCCACTCCATATTCGTCGCTCGCTGTTACTCTGCTCATACGTCTCGAAGTTGGCTAGTTATCCCAATCATCCTTGTTTTAAACCAGTTCTGTGTCCAGATTTAGTCCACCGTTATATGCGCCCTGGTTCTCGGACACGCCCCATGGGAATAAGATTTCGGGATCTCCTACATTCCCATGGCCTCCGAATGCCTCGCGTGGAGAGGTCGTCCATCAGCCCTTATCGTGTTTGATGATGATGATTGGTATAAGGGCGCTCAACTTCAGTGGTTATCAGCGCCCTTTAAGAAATTAGGCACGGCAAAGGCCAGACATAAAAGGTGCTAAAAACGGATAAATAAGAAAATAAAAACATACAAAAGGACACGTACGGAAGAAAACACAAACCAACAAAAACGAAGGAGAAAGAGAATTAAAAACCACCTTAAAACGTCCATAGTCAAATTCTAAAATCAAGGCGACGAAAAAATCTAAAAAGCTTCTCCACTACTTCACGATCGTCTGCCAGCATTGCTGCAAAGGTGGTCGGCAGCTGCACAGACGCCCGAAGGTGTGCTAGGTGAGGACACTCTATCAGCACGTGTCGGACGGACAACGACGCATGGCAGAATGGACACAGTGGAGCAGGCGCCTTTTGAAAAATAAAACTATGAGTAAAAAAGCAGTGCCCTATACGCAACCGAGCCAAAATTACCTCTTCGCGACGACAGGAACGACAGGAGGTAACCCAGGGAATCGGAAGTGCCTTAACGGACCTAAGTTGATTATTGCGGAGAGCGGACCACTCATCATAACAACAGGTTTCCACAGCTCTCCGCAGTAGAGCCCTAAAATCTTCCGATGTTACTGATGGTATGCGAACCCTGGGCTGTATGGTGGCCGTCTTGGCTGCCGAATCCGCCACTTCATTCCCTCGCAAGCCTACGTGACCAGGGATCCAGGCGCACACCACGCTTACGCCAGAAGCGCGTAAAACGTGGAGGGCATCCTGGATACGCTGCACAATACGATGGTAGCTGTACAGCTGCCGTAGGCTTTGAAGTGCACTGAGGGAATCAGATAGGATAAGACAGTCCCCCAACTTCCGTCTACGCACGTGTAAAATGGCCGGTATATTGCATACAACTCTGCAGTAAAAATGGAAGTGCTAGTGTGGAAGCCGAATGTATAGGTTTCGGTTCCACACACGTAAGCACAACCGACACCATTTGAGCTCTTGGAGCCATCAGTGTAAATGATAAAATGGTGCTCGTATCGCGCTAGAAATTCTAAAAAGCAGAGGCGGATACCAGACGTAGACATGGTAGATTTAGTATACTTAGTCATGCCCAGATCCACGTGGGACGCTCCGCGCAGCCAAGGGGGGTACATCCTCTCCCCCTGAAGATACAGTTTGGGCAGCTCAGAATCAAGCTGCTTAAGGAGCTCCCGAAATCGAAAACCAGGTGGCTTTGGTTTGGTGGAACTGTTCCTATAACGCGCGTCCATAGAGGTGGTAAAGAACGGCGTATACGACGGATTTGTGGGCATGCATTTTAGTCCACAGCCATAATTGGCGAGTAACATGTTGCGCCTGTAGTGCAGAGGAGGTTCTGCAGATTCAGCATACAGGCTAACAACACGGCTAGTTGGAAATGCCCCAACTGCTATACGTAGGCCACAATTATGGACTGGGTCTAATCTCTTCAGCACAGATGGTGGTGCTGAGCCGTAAACGATACTACCATAATCTAGTTTGGAGCGGATGAGTGCCCGATAAAGGCGCAGTAGTACTGTGCGATCCGCTCCCCACGATTTACCACTGAGTACCCGCAAGAGATTTAGGGATCGGTCACATCGTGCTTTCAGTTGCGCTATATGCGACGACCAACTAAGTTTGCGGTCAAATATCAGACCAAGAACCCGCTTCTCATCTACGAACGGGAGTACATCGGCGCCCAAACGGAGCGTTGGTGGTAGCCGACTCTGACGGCGCCAGAAATTAACACATTGTGTTTTCTCGGAGGAGAATCGAAAGCCGTCTTATGCTCCAACGCTGCAGATTGTCTAAGGTGGTCTGTAGACGGCGCTCTAAAAACGGTGTGCGCGGAGATGTACAGTAGACGGCAAAGTCGTCCACAAATAGGCAGGATGAGACCCCCGGAGGAACACATTTAACGATAGAATTTATCGCAATAGCAAACAACGTAACACTTAGGACCGATCCCTGTGGCACCCCGTTCTCTTGAACAAAGAGAGGCGAAAAAACCGAGCCGACCCTCACTCGGAAAACGCGGTCTTTCAAGAATTCCTGAAGGAAGAGGAGCAGGCGTCCACGTATATTCCAGGTGTGCAGAGTGCGCAGCAGCCCTGCCCTCCAACACGTATCATAAGCCTTCCCAAGGTCAAAAAATATTCCGACGGTTTGAGAGTTGTTAAGGAATCCGTTCATGATCTGTGTCGACATGGATACAAGATGATCCATTGTTGAACGGCGTCGTCGGAATCCGCACTGCGTGTCACTGAGTAGGCTGTGCGTTTCCAGCCACCATACCAACCGCCCATTTATCATGCGTTCCATCACCTTGCAAACGCAACTGGTGAGGGAAATAGGACGGTGGCTAGAAGGGAGGTGACGGTCCTTGCCAGGTTTCAAAATTGGTATAATAGTGGCTTCACGCCATTTGGCAGGAAACGTAGCATCAACCCAAACACGGTTATAGACCTGGAGCAGGAAGGCCTTACCTTCAGGTGAGAGATGTTGTAACATATGAACGTGGACTCCGTCCGGTCCTGTTGCTGTCAATCGCGAAGATGAGAGAGCGTGTTCTAACTCCGCCAAGGTGAAGAGGCGGTTATAATCTTCAAGGTTTCTGGAAGTAAAATCGAAACCTTGAGATTCTACGCGATGCTTAAATGAGATGAACTCTGGAGCATAATTATTGGAGCTAGACACCTGAGCGAAAGCACAGCCGAAGGTGTTGGCCACGTCCAACGGATCAACAACAACTCCCGCAGGTGTATGCAGACCAGCGATTGGCAAGTGGGTCGATTTGCCGACCACACGCCGCAACTTATCCCATACAACAGAGGAAGGGGTACGTCTGTTAAAAGTGGATACGAAATTAGTCCATGAGGCCTTTTTGCTATCCTTAATGATTTGCCTAGCTATTGCACGCGCTTTCTTGTACTCAATTAGATTATTGAGGGTAGGGTGTCGTTGGAATACCCTTAGAGCACGTCTACGAGCACGAAGAGCATTGCGGCAGTCGGTGGTCCACCATGGGACGGGAAAGCGACTAGGTGGTGGAGCCGAAAGGGGAACAGACTGCGCTGCAGCGGAAAGAATTGTCTCTGTGAGATGGTCAACGAGAGCGTTCACAGAATCGTGCTCGTTGTAAGAAAAGACAGCCAGCTGGGAGTAAAGGATCCAGTTGGCACGAGCAAAGCGCCATCTACGTATACGCGATGTAGACACATCTGGTTCTAAGAGACTAAGAAGGCAGGGGAAGTGATCACTGGAATGTAAGTCGGAGATGACATTCCACTGTAAGGAAACCGCTAACTGGGATGAACACACTGCTAAATCAAGGTGGGAATAAGTGTGGAAGGTGTCTGAAAGGAACGTCGGCTCTCCGGTATTCAGGAGAACCAAGCTATTGCGCTCCAGGAATTTTGCAATGAGGTGGCTTCTCGAGCATGCCCGATGTGAGCCCCAAAATGGGTGATGGGCATTGAAGTTCCCCACTATGACAAATGGAGTTGAGAGTTGGGAGACCAGATCTTGAAGGTCAGCTAACGAGAGGTCATCAGATGGAGGTAGATATACACTGCAAATGCAAAACTCGATGGATTGCAGCTGAATCCTTACAGCTACAGATTGGATGTCGGATTGTAGGTGTAACGGATCGGCAATTACGTCATCCCTGAGAAGCATCATAGTGCCCCCGTCAGCAGGAATGCCCTCTTCCGGTGCAATATCACACCTCAGTGACGTGTAGCGTCTCATTTGAAAATTGTCCTGTGGCCGTATCTTATTCTCTTGTAGGCAGACCACCAAAGGGTCATACTCATGGAGCAAAAGTTCCAGTTCTGGTCGATGGGCCCTTAAACCACGTATGTTCCAGTGTAGGATAGCCATGGCTATAAGTATGGGATATGGCGTCAGGGAAAGACACACATTACGTAGTCTGTGGCGGTGGTCGGATCAATTTGCCCTTTTTCTTGGGTGGCACGGGTTCGGCAGGTTTGTCTTGCCACTTCTTTGCTGCCGATGTTGCAGCGTGGTCAGAGAGTTCCTGATCCATCTCTTCGATGGAGGAGGACCGTGTAGCTTCAGCGACTCTCGGCTCGAGAGGCTCGAACCGGTTGGAAACTACGACCGACGAAGATGACAGTCGCCGGTCTGAGTCCTCCCCAGATGATTCCGAAGATGATCGCGGAGGCGAGGATCGGGGACTTTTCTTAACCTTACGTTTTACTGGAGCAAACTGGGAACTATCCTTGAGGAAGGCGCTTTTGTCGCAACTGGTCCTGAACTTTCTTTCCGGTGCCTGGTATATTACTGGCGGCTTGCTCATAGTAGATGGTCGGTCCGGTGACTTAGCTGTGGCGCTGGCTGTTGCTCGTGCCGGTGGCTGTTGCTTTGGAGAGGATCATGGCGTAATTACTCTTTCAGCGATTGTTGCCCCGTTTATGTCGCAAGTTTGTGTAGCGATCTCACGTCTAGGTACCGGCCTAGCTGCAACGGCACTGTAAGAACCGGTCCTAGGGACAGAAGGCTCACGGCTGCGCAAGAGCTTCCGGGCTTCCACAAAGGACACCCTCTCTCTTACCCGGATCTCTTGGATAGCCTTCTCCTCTATAAAACGGGGGCATTCCCTGGAATTGGATGAATGACTGCCGCCGCAGTTGACACAGACGGCAGGGGAGGTACAGGCATTATCGTGTTTACCTGCCCCACAGTCAACGCAAGTAGCATCCCCATTACACGTCTCACTCGTGTGTCCAAAGCGCTGGCATTTGTAACACCTCAGTGGATTCGGAACGTACTGCCGCATTTCAATAGCTTCGTACCCTGCCTTAATCCTTTGCGGGAGTTCCACCCGGTCAAAGGTAAGGAATAGGGTACGAGTGGGCACTAGTTCACCTCGTTCCTTGCGGTGAACCCGATACACATTTGTCACTCCTTGTTCCGATAGGTTCTCCAGAATCTCGTCATTGGACATACCGTCCAATGCGCTGGTAGTGACAACGCCACGCGAGGAGTTCAGCGTCCTATGTAGCTCGACCCGCACCGGATAGCTGCCGAGTAGTTTGGCTTTCATGATTTTCGAAGCCTGTGTCGGAGAAAACGCTTCGACCAGGAGCGTTCCATTCCGAGATCGAGTGCAGGACTTCACCGGACCAGCAATGTTATCCAGACCTTTCTGAATCACGAATGGATTCGCGGTGTTAAATCTGCGACCGTCCTCAGTTCTATGAATTACCAAATAGCGAGGACCACATGACTCGGCTATTTCCTTTCCGCTTTTGTGTACAATGTTAGTATTGTTGTTGTTGTTTGATTTTACCATGACAAATGGCTAAATGTTCATCCCCCAGTACTCCCCACCCACCACGGAGCCCAACAAGGGGTCATCCCACTGGGATGACAGGGCTATACAGGGGATATAGCAGGCTCGCCGTCCCACTCACCCTGGAGTTCGGTACAAGACCTAGTCCTTGCCGATTGGCTAGGGGTGGGTTAGTCCCTAGCCTCCCGTTTAGGCGAAGCAGTACCCCAAGTGGTGTATTAGCAATGCGCACCGTCACCGAATTCAGAAAAAGCCTGGAACGAGCTCAGATGCGCACCCCTCATCCACCAGGAGAAACCTTTCCACCGACACGGGTCTCCACGCACGGCCTACCCGTGGGTGGGCGAATTGACCGTCTCCCTCAACCACGAAGAGGAGCCCACACGAGGGAGACTGTCGGCTCGGGACCCCGGGATCGCCAATACCCGTACCTACCGAAGTAGGCCCCTGGGGGGTTATCCTGCTTGGCAACTGGATCGTGCGCGGTTCGATCTCGCTCTTTCCAGCAACTCTAAACTCGCTACTCCACATTCGGTGTTCCAACAACTTTTTGCCGAACTACTGGGCCGTTACCCTAACTATGTTCCGCTCTTTACAGACGGTTCTCAGTTAGGTAGCACTACGCGTTGCGCATTCTTCATTAACGCTGAGGCTCATAAATTTCGCCTTCTGGACTCCACTTCGGTCTTCTCAGCAGAGTTGTATGCCATCCTCTATCTGCTGCTTTTTATTTGCAAGTTAGCTCCTGGCTCTTTTATTGTCTGCACTGACTCCCTGAGTGCGCTTCAGGCCTTGCAACAGCACACTGCCGCTCAGACCCTCGCTTTAAAAATACAGGCCCAGATCTCGCAAATGCTCAGGCGCGCGTACAATTTTGTTTTTACTTGGACCCCAGGCCATGTGGGGTTTTCCGGAAACGAGGAGGCGGACGCGGCTGCAAAGCTCGCTTGCCGTTTACCCCGGAGTTTAACAACTACTGTGCCATACCAGGATGTGCAACGTTTTTTCCGTCGCCACCTACTATCTGCTTGGCAGCAATCCTGGACAACTTTACAAGGCACACAACTCCGGGCAATAAAGGAGAGCGTACGACCCTGGCTAACTTCCTGCAGGGATAACCGGCGAGCCGAGGTGATACTCACCCGGCTCAGAATTGGGCACACAGGAGCCACTCATGGCCATTTGTTAAGAAGGGAACCGGCCCCAGTGTGTGCTCCGTGTGCCGTACGCCTCACTGTGAGGCATATTTTACTCGATTTCCCGCAGTACGCCCGCGTTCGCCAGTCTTTGGGCTTGGGAGCTAACTTGCTCAGTATTTTAGGTGACGACCCAGTGGCCGTGGATAAGGCACTGCGGCTTGTTTTTAAAATCGGTTTTAACACACAAGTATGACTTGTATTTTATATTTATAGATTTTTAGAGCTTTTAAATTAGGACAATGATGAAATTTTACGTAGTTTTAACAGTTGTGTGTATATTTTATTTTACCTTTTTAGCTTGATCAGTGTCGCTTTTCGATTTTAATGTTGACTTAGGGCCCAAATGACCTTGTTGTCGACGGGCCCTAAAACATCACACTCACTCACTCACTCACTCATAGCGCCTCAGATGGAAGATGTCGAAGCATCTGTCGGTGTACGTCATCGGGACCTGGAGAAGAATCCTTTGCTAACGCCAGAGAATGGGCGAGCTCGGCTGCGGTAAAAGGTTGGTTGTCCGGCTCGGTGCAGTCACTATTAAAATTAAGTGGTATCCGCTCCGCCTTTTCCTTAATAGGCAGGAAGAGAATGTCATAGCGGGCAGTTTGGCTCGTGGCAGAAAATGTGGTAGCTAGGGCTTCAGCTATGTCCTCCTCGGTGGCGCACATGGAACCGTTGATGGCAAGGCCGGGAATCACCGTGCGGCGGTACTTGCCATACATCCGCCGAACAGCTGACCATACTTGTTGGGTAGAGCTGCGCCGGGAAAGCGAAGACACATAGGCCTCCCAAGATTTACGCTTTGCGTTGCGAAGTATAAAGCGTGCCCTAGCGCGAGAACGTTTGAAGGCGACGAAGTTCCCTTCCGTCGGGTGCCGCTGAAAAATGCGTAAAGCACGTTTGCGTGCTTTGACAGCCAAACTGCTTTCCTCGGACCACCACGGTACAGGGATATGACGTGGTGTAGGTGAACCTCGAGGAATGCTAGATTCTGCTGCGAGCAGGATCGAGCAAGTAAAATATTCGACCATTTCATCGATGGTGTCGAAACTATCGTCGTTGAGATGTATGAGGGATTGGAATTTTCCCCAGTTAGCTTTGGAAATAATCCAGCGAGGATGTCGAGAAGGTACACTTTGGCGGCCAGAAAAATGAATGTTAATGGGGTAATGATCACTGCCAAAGAGGTCGGAAAGTACTGACCACTCAAGTAGTGGTACTAATGACTACTGCAGAAAGAAAGGTCTAGTACGGAATGTGTACCATAAGCGGATGATAGGAATGTCGGGTCACCAGTATTTAGCAGAAGCAGGTCAGACTTATCGAAGACGTCTACGAGGAGGCATCCACGGTCGTCATCAGTGTCTGATTCCCAGAGCGTGTGCTTGGCATTCAAATCTCCCACAAGGAGTAGTGGTGAGGGGAGCTGAGCCAACAGGGCTTGAAGATCACGCTCTGGAACTATACTGAGCGGCGGCAGGTGCATGTTGCAGATGGTAAAACTGATGCTCTCCAGCTGTATCCGAACGGCCACTGTTTGCAATGGTGTGGTGAGAGGAACGTTGGCGGCGGAGATGTTAGGCGCCACTAAGGTAGCAACGCCACCGCTTGCACGCATACCTGCAAGAGAGTCGCTTCTAAATGCACAGAAAGAGTGAAGGTGTAACGAGTGATTGGGATGTAAGTGGGTTTCCTGGAGACAAATAATTGATGGTGACCGTTGAGAAACTAAATGTTGTAGGTCTTGAGCACGAGCTCGAAAACCATTGACATTCCACTGGATTATTTCCATAAAGATTTTTTAGCGGGCTGTTTTAACCTTTTTCTTGGCCTTGGCTGATTTGGGCCCTACGATTCGAAAATCGTTAGCGTCCTGTGACTCCGCTGATGTTCGGGAGTCAGAACTCCTACGGCTCGTAGAATGAGACCGGGATCTAATAGAAGGCGAGCGACTTCGCGATCTATGTGTTGGCCGGGATCGGTTTTTCACGTTTACTACGGGATTGTTGATATTCGCTGATGGCTTGGTGGCTGGAGTCTGTACGGCTGAAACGGTGGTAGTGCTGGTGGATATAGAAGCAGTCTGAGACGTGGTTTTAACGGCTAGAAAGTCAGTCTGCGTGGATGCGTGGGCGACAGGGACGTGTTGAACAGCAACAGTGGTATAAGGAGTACAGCGAGCTGCTAAAGCATATCCAGTAGTAGTGGTAGCAGGCTTTAGTTGTTCAAAGCGCCGTCGTGCCTCTGGAAAGGTCAGGCGTTCTTTTACACGTAGCTCCTGAATGCTTTTTTCGTCTATGACTCTAGGGAACTGTCGCGAGCTGGAGGGATGACTACCACCAAATTCACGCAACAAGGTGTTCGACTGCAGTTAGGGTCTTCATGTTTCGGTAGGCCACATTGCTCACAAAAAGCAGGAATGATACATGTGACCTTAGTGTGTCCGAACCGCTGACATTGGAAACAGCGCATGGGGTTCGGGACATACTGGCGGACGCTAGCACCATCATAGCCGTAATATATATATTCAGGTAACTTTGTCCCAGCAAAAGTTAGAAATACCGTACGTAATGGGAACTCCTTGCCATCTTGCTTCCGTGTTAGCCGGTACGCCTGACAAACAAGTTGATCAGAGAGGCAACTTACTATTTCTTCATTCGCTAGACCATCTAGGCTGGAGGTGGTGATTACTCCTCTGCAGGTGTTAAGAGTTTTGTGTGGGGCTACCCGGATCGGGTAGGAGCCCAACAAAGTCGCCTTTTTCAGTTTTTTAGATTGCTCTGCAGTTGTGGTCTCTAATAGTAGGTTGCCGTCTCTGAGACTGGTAGCGTTTTTTACAGGGCCACTGATTTTGTCTAATTCACGCTTGATATAGAACGGGCTGATATCCTTAAACGTTTTGCCATCACATGCCAAGGTCATCAATAAATAAGGGTCAATGAAGGAGGTTTTGCGCGGAGACATGACGATATAGACCCCCATCCGGAACCGTCGGCGCCAGCCTGCCATCCGGGGGTTAAAGAAAGAAAGACACCGAATCTTCACGGTCTGTGCCGTCATGGGGACCCCACCCATGACCGATCACATTTGTAACTCAGAAAAGCTACCCTTCAATATCCACTGCTTGTCCCTATGGGTAAACCGTTCACCACGCACACCCCGGCTTTATGCCCCTACCACAGGAATAACCGCCTGTGGCTCCCCACTTAAGGCCGCGCATGCGTGTAATAGGCACACGCGGATTCAGGGGACTTGTGGTTAATTACACCGAGGTTCCGTCAGCGGTAACACGTCCGGTCCGTGATACTAACCCAACGGCAACACGGCCGTCGGGAGATTAACACAGACCGGGCCCTCAAGGAGCTACGTGGGTGTACTTGACGGTGTGGACGGGCTCCGCACCTAAGGCTACACATAGGGGCAGTGCGAAGGGTCCGCTCAACCTTCACTTTTGAGACCTCCGGAGAGCACACATGTCGGAAGCTCGTAGAACGAGACCGGGATCTAATAGAAGGCGAGCGACGTCGCGATCTATGCTGTGGTCGGGATCGGTTTTTCACAGTTACTACGGGATTGTTGTTGCTCGCTGATGGCTTGGTGGCTGGAGTCTGTACGGTTGTAGCGGAGGCTGTGCTGGTGGATATACAAACAGTCTGAGACGTGGGTTTAACGGCTAGAAAGTCAGTCTGCGTGGATGCGTGGGCGACAGGGACGTGTTGATCAGCAACAGTGGTATAAGGAGTACGGCGAGCTGCTGATGCATATCCAGTAGTTGTGGTAGCAGGCTTTGGTTGTTCAAAGCGCCGTCGTGCCTCTGGAAAGGTCAGGCGTTCCTTTACACGTAGCTCCTGAATGCTTTTTTCTTCCCTGACTCTAGGGCACTGTCGCGAGCTGGAGGGAAGACTACCGCCACAGTTCACGCAACAAGGTTTTCGACTGCAGTTTGGGTCTTCGTGTGTCGGTAGGCCACATTGCTCACAAAGAGCAGGATTGGTACATGTGACCTTAGTATGTCCGAACCGCTGACATTGGAAACAGCGCATGGGGTTCGGGACATACTGGCGGACGCTAGCACGCTCATATCCGCAATAGATGAATTCTGGTAACTTTGTCCCAGCAAAAGTTAGAAAAACCGTACGTAATGGGTACTCCTTGCCATCCTGTTTCCGTGATAGCCGGTACGCCTGACAAACAAGTTGATCAGAGAGGCAACTTCCAATTTCTTCATTTGCAAGGCCGTCTAAGCTGGAGGTAGTGACTACTCCTCTGCAGGTATTGAGCGTCTTGTGTGGGGATACCCGGATGGGATAGGAGCCCAACAAAGTCGTTTCTGTAGCTTCTTAGACTGGTCCGCACTTGTGCTCTCTAATAGTAAGCTGCCGTCTCGGAGACGCGTGCTGTTTTTGACAGGGCCACTGATCTTATCGAGTTCGCGCTTTATGTAGTGAGTGAGTGAGTGAGTGAGTGTGTGGTTTTAGGGCCCGTCGACATCAAGGTCATTTGGGCCCTATGTCAACACTAAAAACCTGAAAGCTATAACAATTTAGCTTAAACGTTAAAATATATTAAAACACTCACCTGTTAAAAGAACATTAAAAAACGACCTAAAGACTAATACTATAAAAACGCTAAAAGTAATAAATATAAAATAAAAGTCACACTTGTTTATTAAAACCTATTTTAAAAATAAACCGCAGTGCCTTATCCACGGCCACTGGGTCGTCACCTAAAATACCGGGCAAGTTAGCTCCCAAGCCTATTGACTGGCGAACGCGAGCGTACTGCGGGCAATCAAGCAGTACGTGCCGCACCGTGAGGCGCACTGAACACGAAGCACACACAGGGGCTTGCTCCCCTCTTAGCAGATGGCCATGAGTTGCTCGTGTGTGCCCAATTCTCAGCCGGGTGAGTATCACCTCGGCTCGCCGGTTATCCCTGCAGGATGTTTGCCAGGGTTGTACGCTCTCCTTTATACCCCGTAGTTGTGTGCCTTCTATAGCTGTCCAGGATTGCTGCCAAGCAGATAGGAGATGGCGACGGAATAAACGTTGCACATCCTGGTATGGCACCGTAGATGTTAAACTCCGGGGCAAACGGCAAGCGGACTTAGCAGCCGCGTCCGCCTCCTCGTTCCCGGTAATCCCCACATGGCCTGGGGTCCAAGTAAAAACAAAATTGTACCCGCGCCCGAATATTTGCGAGATCTGGGCCTGTATTTTTAAAACGAGGGTCTGAGCGGCAGTGTGCTGTTGCAAAGCCTGAAGCGCACTCAGAGAATCAGTGCAGACAATAAAAGAGCCGGGAGCTAACTTGCAAATAAAAAGGAGCAAATAGAAGATGGCATACAGTTCTGCGGAAAAAACTGAAGTGGAGTCCAGAAGGCGAAATTTATGAGCCTCACCGTTAATTAAGAATGCGCAACCCGTAGCGCTACCTAACTGAGAGCCGTCTGTAAAGACCGGAACATAGTTAGGGTAACGGCTCAGCAATTCGGCAAAATGTTGTTGGAACACCGAATGTGGAGTAGCGAGTCTAGGGTTGCTTGAAAGAGCGAGATCGAACACCGCACGATCGAGCTGCCATGCAGGATAAGGGCAGATGGACGACCTCTCCACGCGAGGCATTCGGAGGCCATGGGAATGTAGGTGATCCCGAAATCTTATTCCCACGGGGCGAGTCCGAGAACCAGGGCGCATATAACGGTGGACTAAATCTGGACACAGAACTGGTTTAAAACAAGGATGATTGGGATGGCTTGCCAACTTTGAAACGTATGAGCAGAGTAACAGCGAGCGACGAATATGGAGTGGAGGTTCGCCTGAGTCTGCATACAGGCAGTCGACTCGACTGGTGCGGAAAGCTCCTGTGGCAAGGCGGATGCCAGTGTGATGCATGGTGTCTAAAAGGCGAAGTTTAGAGGCGGTCGCTGCGCCATAAATAAAACTGCCACAGTCCAGCTTGGAACGAACCAGAGAGTGGTACAGCCTCAACATTACCGTGCGATCGCCCCCCCCCCCCAGGATGCTCCAGATAATACCTTCAGCACCCGAAGAGAACGATCGCAAGAGGCTCGAAGGTGACGAATGTGGTGCTCCCAATTGAGTTGTCGGTCCAAGCTGAGGCCCAAGAACTTCAGGTGCGAGACAAATGGCAGGGGTGTGCCGTTCAAATGAAGATCAGGAGGCGGGTGAATACCTCGTAGGCGGTGAAAGTGGATACACTGCGTCTTCGCAGCTGAAAAACGGAAGCCGGTTTGAAGCGCCCAAGGTGCTAGCTGGGTAATGGTCAGCAGCAGTTGGCGCTCAATGTGATCTATGTTGGCAGACCTATAATAGATTGCGAAGTCGTCAGCATAGAGGGATGATGGAATTCTACTTCGAACGGCACTAGTGATGCCGTTAATCGCTACGGCGAAAAGGGTGACGCTCAAAATCGACCCTTGAGGTACACCGTTCTCCTGTATCCGCTCCTGGGATCTCGTTTTTCCTATGCGCACACGAAAACGGCGAAGTTTTAAAAAATTGCATAAGAACTCGGGTAGATGACCACGCATACCGTAACTATGAAGGTTACGGAGTATGCCGTACCGCCAAGTGGTGTCATAGGCCTTCTCCAGGTCGAGGAACACGCCCACGGCGTGCTGTTTCAGTAGAAAGGCATCGGAAATATACCCCTCAAGGCGTGTTAGATTGTCGACACTAGAGCGATGGCGACGAAAACCGCATAGCAAGTTGGACAGATGGTTATGTTTTTCTAGCCACCAATTTAACGGAGCGTTTATCATTTGCTCGAATGTCTTACAGTGGACACTCGTCAGGCAAATGGGGCGGTAGCTAGATGGAAGTGTGTGGTCCTTTCCGGGTCGAGGGATGGGGATGACAATACCCTCTCGCCAGGAGGAAGGAAAAACCCGCTCATGCCAAATGCGGTTATAGATGCTTAATAGGAAACCTAGCGCCTCAGATGGAAGATGTAGTAGCATCTGTCGGTGTACGTCATCGGGACCTGGAGAAGAATCCTTTGCTAACGCTAGAGAATGGGCGAGCTCGGCAGCGGTAAAAGGTTGGTTGTACGGCTCGGTGCAGTCACTATTAAAATTTAGTTGTACCCGTTCCGCCTTTTCCTTAATAGGCAGGAAGAGAGTGTCATAGCGGGCAGTTTGGCTAGTAGCAGCAAATGTTGTAGCTAGCGCTTCAGCTATGTCCTGCTCGGTGGTGCACATGGAACCGTTGATGGCAAGGCCGGGAATTACCGTCCGGCGATATTTGCCATACATCCGCCGAACAGCTGACCATACTTGTTGGGCAGAGCTGCGCCGGGTAAGCGAAGACACATAGGCTTCCCAAGATTTACGCTTTGCGTTGCGGAGTATGAAGCGTGCCCTAGCGCGAGAACGTTTGAAGGCGACGAAATTCCCTTCTGTCGGGTGCCGCTGAAAAACGCGCAAAGCACGTTTGCGTGCTTTGACAGCCAAACTGCATTCCTCAGACCACCACGGTACAGGAATACGACGTGGTATAGATGAACCTCGAGGAATGCTGGATTCTGCTGCGAGCAGGATCGAGCAAGTAAAATATTCGACCATTGCATCGATGGTGTCGAAACCATCATCGGTAAGGTTTATCAGGGAATGGAATTTTCCCCAATCAGCTTTGGAAATAATCCAGCGAGGATGTCTAGAAGGTACACATTGGCGGCCAGAAAAATGAATGTTAATGGGGTAATGGTCACTGCCAAAGAGGTCGGAGAGTACTGACCACTCAAGTAGTGGTATTAATGACAGACTGCAGAAAGAAAGGTCTAGTACGGAATGTGTACCATAAGCGGATGATGGGAATGTCGGGTCACCAGTATTTAGCAGAAGCAGGTCAGACTTATCGATGACGTCTACGAGGAGGCATCCACGGGCGTCATCAGTGTCTGATCCCCAGAGCGTGTGCTTGGCATTCAAATCTCCCACAAGGAGTAGTGGTGAGGGGAGCTGAGCCAATAGCGCTAGAAGATCCCGCTCTTGAATTATACTGAGCGGCGGCAGGTACATGTTACAGATGGTAAAACTGATGCTCTCCAGCTGTAGTCGGACGGCCACAGCTTGCAATGGTGTGGTGAGAGGAACGTGGGCGGCGGAAATGTTAGGCGCCACTAAGGTAGCAACTTCACCGCTTGCACGCATACCTGCAAGAGAATCGCTTCTAAATGCCGAAAAAGAGTGAAGGTGTAACGAGTGATTGGGATGTAAGTGGGTTTCCTGGAGGCAAATTATTGACGGTGACCGTTGGGAAACTAAATGTTGTAGGTCTTGAGCACGGGCTCGAAATCCATTGACATTCCACTGGATTATTTCCATAAAGAGGTTTTAACGGGCCGTTTTAACTTTTTTCTTGACTTTGGCTGACTTGGGCCCTACGATTCGAAAATCGTTAGCCTCCTGTGACTGCGCTGATGTTCGGGAGTCAGAACTTCTACGGCTCGTAGAACGAGACCGGGATCTAATGGAGGGCGAGCGACTTCGCGATCTATGTGTTGGCCGGGATCGGTTTTTCACAGTTACTACGGGATTGTTGTTACTCGCTCTTGGCTTGGTGTCTGGAGTCTGTATGGTTGAAACGGAGGTAGTGCTGGTGGATATACAAACAGTCTGAGACGTGGGTTTAACGGCTAGAAAGTCAGTCTGCGTGGATGCGTGGGCGACAGGGACGTGTTGAACAGCAACAGTGGTATTAGGAGTACGGCGAGCTGCTAATGCATATCCAGTAGTAGTGGTAGCAGGCTTTAGCTGTTCGAAGCGCCGTCGTGCCTCTGGAAAAGTTAGGCGTTCCTTTACACGTAGCTCCTGAATACTTCTTTCGTCCATGAATCTAGGGCACTGTCGCGAGCTGGAGGGATGACTACCGCCACAGTTCACGCAACAAGGTGTTCGACTGCAGTTGGGGTCGTCGTGTTTCGCTAGGCCACATTGCTCACAAAGAGCAGGATTGGTACATGTGACCTTAGTATGTCTGAACCGCTGACATTGGAAACAGCGCATGGGGTTCGGGACATACTGGTGGACGCTAGCACGTTCATAGCCGCAATATATCAATTCAGGTAACTTCGTCCCAGCAAAAGTTGGACATACCGTACGTAATGGGTACTCCTTGCCATCTTGTTTCCGTGTTAGCCGGTACGCCTGACAAACAAGCTGATCCGAGAGGCAACTTACTATTTCTTCGTTTGCAAGACCATCCAAGCTGGAGGTGGTGACTACTCCTCGACAGGTGTTAAGTGTTTTGTGTGGGGCTACCCGGATAAGGTAGGAGCCCAACAAAGTCGCCTTTTGTAGTTTGCGAGACTGGTCTGCACTGGTGCTCTCTAATAGTAAGCTACCTTTCGGAGACGCGTAGCGTTCTTGACCGGGCCGCTGATTTTGTCAACTTCACGCTTTATATAAAACTGACTGATATCTTTAAACGTTTTCCCATCACAAGCCAAAGTCATAACTAAATAAGGGTCGATGAAAGAGGTTTTGCGCGGATGCATTTTGAATAGGACCCCCATCCGGAACCGTCGGCGTCAGCCTGCCATCCGGGGGTTAAAGAAAGAAAGACAGCGAATCTTCACGGTTTGTGCCGTCATGGGGACCTCACCCATGACCGATCTCATTTGTACCTCAGAAGAGCTACCCTTCAAAATCCACTGCTTGTCCGTATGGGTAAACCGTTCACCACGCACACCCCGGCTTTATTCCGCTACCACAGGAATAACCGCCTGTGGCTCCCCGCTTTAGAACGCGCTGCGCATAAAGGGCGCACGCAGATTCAGGGGACTTGTGGTTGATTACACCGGGGTTCCGTCAGCGGTAACACGTCCGGTCCGTGATACTAACCCAACGGCAACACGGCCGTCGGGAGATTAACACAGACCGGGCCCTCAAGGAGCTACGTGGGTGTACTTGACGGTGTGGACGGGCTCCGCTCCTAAGGCTACACATAGGGGCAGTGCGAAGAGTCCGCTCAACCTTCACTTTTGAGACCTCCGGAGAGCACACATGTCGGAAGCCGCGCTGAAAACCGTGGGACAGAACCACGGAGATAGGATAGATACCTGCTGGTGAGACAGGAGTTATAAACCCCTAAGACCTTACGTGCTAATAAGAATAATAAAAACTAGAAGAGGAAGAATGTGATGCCTACTGACAAGCAGTAGCTACACGTGGCACAGTTTATGGAGATGAAGGGGATGAATTGAGGGTGAATGGCTAGGGACCCCGGGATCGCCAATCCCGTACCTACCGTAGTAGGTCCCTGGGGGAAAATACCAGAGCCTCTTCTGCCAGTTTTCGGGGTTACTGATGGGCCTTCTCGGCAGCCGTAGCGGTCCTGGGGTACACCAAGTCCCCACCGTACATCACCCCATCAGTCGGTCCCCTACTTCCTGTTGCCCATCCCTCGGGACGAGGACCGCAGAGGTTTGATTTTGAGGGGCGCGTCAGATGGAAGATGTAACAGCATCTGTCGGTGTACGTCATCGGGACCTGGAGAAGAATCCTTTGCTAACGCCAGAGAATGGTAGTAGTAGTAGAATTGGATTAAGGGCGCACAACTGCTGAGGTTATCAGCGCCCTTACAAAGCTAAAAGGTCTACACAGTTAAAACCTACACCTCAACACAGTAAAATCGCACAAGTCCATAAAAGGTTAAAACATAAACCATAAAACACCAAAAACATGTCGGTTAATGCAGAAGGCAAAGGATAAAATGAGTGAAATAAAATATCGGCAACCAGAAGGTGCCTCTAATTCGTCAGAGCAGGTGCCAGAACCCACTCTGCCGGATAAAATCAAGTACGCCTTCTACAGCACGCTCCCTGTCTGCCAATATGGCAGAAAGAGTGGCTGGCAGCGACAGAGTGGCGCGTAATTGACTTAAAAGCCGACATGCAGTTAAGATGTGACGTACCGTTAGCGGTACGTCGCAATGTTCACACATTGGTGCGGGTTGATCCCTCAACAAGTGCCCATGGCTAAATCGACAGCGTCCGATACGTAAGCGGGCTAAAATAATTTCTTCCCTCCTGGAAACTCGGGCAGAGGTTGCTCAGGCAATAGGAAGGGGTTTAATCGTCCGAAGCTTGTTCCCACGCAAAGTCGTCTACTCATCGTGCCAACGTAGTGTAATGGCTTGGCGTAAAGATAAAAATAAATCAGCTGAGGGAACAAGAGAAAAAAAGGTACCAGGCGAGGAAATGGCAGATTTAGCCGCGACGTCTGCAGCCTCATTGCCAGGAACTCCCACATGACCAGGCGTCCACACGAAAGTGATCCTGGTGCCAGAGACAGCCAGGCAATGGACTCTATCCTGAATACGCTGCACCAGAGGATGGTAGTGGTTAAGCATTAAGAGGCCTTGAAGCGCACTAAGGGAGTCCGTGCAGATCACGCAGGTACGCAAAGAATGCCGCTCAATATATAAAATCGCCTGTTAAAGACTAAAAAGTTCCGCGGTAAAAATCGAACACTGTCGCCGTAAACCAAAGGTAAAACTCCTACGATTAAAAACAAAAGCACATCCGACTCCAGCTTCGCTCTTAGATCCGTCCGTATAGATAAAATTGCAATCCCCGAATTGCGCCTTGAGCTCTAAAAAGGCGGAACGATATATGGGTAAAGGTGTTGTATCTTTAGCCAGGGATGCCAGCCCAAGGTTGCAAAGGACCTCGTCGCGTATCCAGGGAGGAAAGCGAGATTCTCCCCTAGGAAGTGTTGGTACTACGTCGACATTCAGCTGTTGTAGAAGAGAGAGGAAGCGGACCCCCGGGGGCTGTAAGGCCGACGGTGTAACTGCATATTGGCGATCCAGAGAGTCGTCGAAAAACAGCCGAAAACTGGGGTGATTAGGTAAGCTGGAAAGGCTACACGCATAGCTGCGCAGAAGAACCTCCCGACGATGGTATAAAGGGGGTTCTGAGGCCTCAGCATACAGACTCACTACTGGGCTAGTGAGAAATGCCCCAGTAGCAACACGAATGCCACGATGGTGAACGGCATTTAAACGTCGGAGAACAGAGGGTCTCGCCGAAGAATATACAATGCAGCCATAATCTAACTTAGATCGCACTAGAGCACGATACAAATGCAGCAGTGTAGTCCGATCAGCTCCCCACGATGTGCCACTTAAAATACGTAAAATGTTCTGAGAACGGTCAAACCTAGCTCGCAGATAAGCAATATGAGATAGCCAACTGAGTTTCCTATCGAAAATCAGGCCCAGGAATTTCGCCTCAACTGCGAAATGGAGGACGTCCTGCCCAAGATATAACTTAGGTGGAGGAAACGCCTTCCGTCGCCAAAAGTTTACGCAGATAGTTTTCTCGGCAGAAAACGTAAAGCCAGATGTAAGACTCAAATCGTGAAGACGATCGAGACAGGATTGGAGACGGCGCTGAAGAAGGCAGGTCCGCCAAGAACTAAGGCAGATAGCAAAATCATCTACAAATAAGGACGACGAAATTCCAGGAGGAACACAGTTGATGATAGGATTGATGGCTATGGCGAAAAGTGTGATGCTAGGTACCGAGCCCTGAGGTACCCCGTTCTCTTGAATAAAAAATCGTGAGAAAATCGAGCCCACGCGAACCCGAAAAATGCGGTCCTTCATGAACTCCCGAAGAAAAATAGGGAGACGGCCACGAAAATTCCATCCGTGGAGGGTACGGAGAATACCATACCTCCAGCAGGTGTCATATGCCTTCGCCAGATCAAAAAATACAGCAACGGTTTGGCACCGTCTGAGAAAGGCATTCATGATCTGGGTAGAGAGGGAAACTAAATGGTCGACCGTGGAACGGCGACGACGAAAGCCGCACTGCGCGTTCGACAATGAGATTCCGAGATTCAAGCCACCACGTTAAACGGCCATTAATCATCCGCTCCATTACCTTGCAAATGGAACTGGTGAGAGAGATAGGCCGATAGCTGGAAGGCAGCTGTCGATCCTTCCCAGCCTTCAAAATTGGGATGACGGTGGCTTCCCGCCACTTCTCAGGAAAACTGCCCTCAACCCAGACACGGTTATACACCTCGAGTAGGAACGCTTTCCCTTCGGGAGAGAGATGTTGTAAGAAGCGCACGTGGATACCGTCTGGTCCTGGTCCAGATGGTCGCGAAGATGAAAGTGCGTGTTCTAGTTCTGCCATGGTGAACAGGCAATTGTATTCTTCAAGGTTTCCGGAACGGAAGACCATACCTTGAGATTCCACCTGATTCTTAAGTGCCAGAAACTCAGGTGCATAATGATCGGAGGTAGACACGTGAGCAAAAGCACTGCCGAGGGTGTTAGCCACGACCAACGGATCCACAACGACTCCTGCAGGAGTTTTCACACCAGCAATTGGTATGTGGGTCGATTTGCCGGCCACGCGCCCTAACCTATCCCACACTACTGAAGAAGGTGTATGGCGATTAAAAGAAGAAACAAAATCCTTCAAAGATGCCCTTTTGCACTCCTTAATTACTTGCCGAGCCCTGGCACGCATCTTATTGTACTGGATTAGGTTCTCCAGTGTGGGGTGGCGTCGGAAAACCCGCAGAGCACGCCTACGAGCACGGATTGCATTCCGGCAGTCATCCGTCCACCACGGGACAGGACGTCGACGGGGGTTGGGAGACCAACGCGGAATAGATCGTTCTGCGGCGGAAAGTATCCGCTCGCTGAGATGTTCTACGAGCTCGTTGACGGAGGCCTGCTCCTCATAAGTAAAAACCGCCAACTGGGTGTAAAGGGCCCAGTTGGCGTGATCGAAACGCCAGGTGGGCAAGCGTGTGGAACACACGTTGTGTGCTAGGAGATTGATAATACACGGAAAGTGGTCACTAGAGTGGAGGTCAGAGATGACGTTCCAGTGGAGGGACACTGCTAGCTGCGTGGAGCATACTGCCAGATCTAGATGCGAGAAGGTGTTGAACGCATCGGAAACGAACGTGGGTTCTCCGGTGTTCAGGAGAACCAGGTTGTTACTGTCCAGGAGGTTGGAGACAACTCTACCTCTCGCACAAGGTCGAGTAGAGCCCCAGAGAGGGTGATGGGCATTGAGGTCTCCATCCAGCAGAAAAGGGGTGGGTAACTGCACAACAAGATCCTGGAGCGCAGTAAGTGATAGGTCGTCTGAAGGTGGCACGTAGATGCTGCAGACGACCAACTGTAATGTCGGCAGTATTAAGCGGGCAGCAACTGACTGGATATTAGTGCGTAAGGGTATATCATCCACATAGACGTCATCCCTGACCAGCAACATAGTGCCTCCGTGCGCAGGGATACCGTCTTCAGGAGCAAGATCACGCCTGAAGGGTGTATACCGCCGTAGTTGGAAAGAATCATGATGACGTAGCTTTGTCTCCTGTAGGCATACGACTAGTGGGTCGTGCTGTGCTCTCCAGCACAGTTCACGCATTTAACCGGCGATGTGCACGCACTCTCGTGCTGCGACATCGCACAGTTACAACAAGTAGGCGTCCCATTGCAGAAAGCGCTGGTGTGTCCATAGCGCTGACATTTGTAACATCTTAGGGGATTCGGGATATAGGGGCGCACCTCGATGGTCTCGTACCCTGCCCTGAGCCTTTGTGGGAGATCTACCCGATCAAAGGTCAGGAACAGAGTACGGGTGGGCACCAATTCCCCTCGCTCCCTTCGCTTGACACGCTAAACAGCCGATACACCTTGGTCTTGGAGGTTCTCTACTATTTCCTCATCCGTCATGCCATCCAAAGCACGGGTGTTGACCACTCCGCGCGAGGAGTTAAGGCTCTTGTGGACGGTAATGGTCACCGGATAGCTGCCTAGCAAATTCGCTTTCAACAAGATTGCTGCCAGGGAGACAGAGTGTGCTTCTACCAGGAGCGTGCCATTGCGTGAACGAGTACAAGACTTTACCGCTCCAGCTATCTTATCCAAACCCTTTTGGATGACGAAAGGGTTTAAGGACAGAAAGTTCTTGCCTTCTTCCGCTCTAGTTACCACCAAGTAGCGAGGACCACAGGGCTCAACTACTTCCTTTCCATTAGCTTTCTCAGTTGTGTGTTTAAATTTAGGTCCCATTGCGATAATGTCCTCTACCATTGCAGACGTCTCCGATGGCGTGCTCACATCCTGGGCGCCACCCCGGCTTAGCTGAGAGTCCTGGCCTGGACCTTGCTCACCTTAGGGTCACACCTCCCAGTGTAAAGACAGAGGGACCCAATCGCCTTCAGGAGTGTAACAGCTCATGCAATGGCCCCTCCCCGGGACTGACCTTTATCAGCGGATACGAACACAGTCCTACATGGTAACAAGGGGCTGGGAGTTACGCATTACCCAGTCACCCCTTGCGCTTCCCACTCCGACCACCCGCGCTATGTTACCCGTCAGACTTGTGTTCAGGGAGGAAAAAAGAAAAGGAACAAAAAATAAAAAGGGGGTCAAACACCGAAGTGGACCAAGGTTTGGGCGTTTGAAGGGACACTCTCACCTCGCGGAGGAACCCAGTCGAGAGATTACACCAGAGCCTCTTCTGACAGTTTTCGGGGTTACCGATGGGCCTTCTCGGCAGCCGTAGCGGTCCTGGGGTACAAGAAGTCCCCACCGTACATCACCCCATCAGTCAGTCCCCTACTTCCTGTTGCCCACCCCTCAGAGGTTGGATTTTGAGGGGCCCAGAGAATGGGCGAGCTCGGCTGCGGTAAAAGGTTGGTTGTACGGCTCGGTGCAGTCACTATTAAAATTAAGTGGTACCCGCTCCGCCTTTTCCTTAATAGGCAGGAAGAGATCATCATAGTGGGCAGTTTAGCTAGTGGCAGCAAATGTGGTAGCTAGGGCTTCAGCTATGTACTGCTCGGAGGTGCACATGGAACCGTTAATGGCAAGGCCGGGAATTACCTTCCGGCGATACTTGCCATACATCCGCCGAACAGCTGACCATACTTGTTGGGTAGAGCTGCGCCGGAAAAGCGAAGACACATAGGCTTCCCAAGATTTACGCTTTTCGTTGCGCAGTATAAAGCGTGCCCTAGCGCGAGAACGTTTGAAGGCGACGAAGTTCCCTTCCGTCGGGTGCCGCTGAAAAACGCGCAAAGCACGTTTGCGTGCTTTGATAGCCAAACTGCATTCCTCGGACCACCACGGTACAGGGATACGACGTGGTGTAGGTGAACCTCGAGGAATGCTGGATTCTGCTGCGAGCAGGATCGAGCAAGTAAAATATTCGACCATTTCATCGATGGTGTCGAAACCATCGTCGATGGGGTGTATCAGGAATTGGAATTTTCCCCAGTTAGCTTTGGAAATAATCCAGCGAGGATGTCGAGAAGGTACACATTGGCGGCCACAAAAATGAATGTTAATGGGGTAATGATCACTGCCAAAGAGGTCGGAAAGTACTGACCACTCAAGTAGTGGTACTAATGACGGACTGCAGAAAGAAAGGTCTAGTACGGAATGTGTACCATAAGCGGATGATAGGAATGTCGGGTCACCAGTATTTAGCAGAAGCAGGTCAGACTTATCGAAGACGTCTACGAGGAGGCATCCACGGGCGTCATCAGTGTCTGTTCCCCAGAGCGTGTGCTTGGCATTCAAATCTCCCACAAGGAGTAGTGGTGAGGGGAGCTGTGCCAATAGAGCACGAAGATCACGCTCTGGAACTATACTGAGCGGCGGCAGGTACATGTTGCAGATGGTAAAACTTATGCACTCCAGCTGTATCCGAACGGCCACAGCTTGCAATGGTGTGGTGAGAGGAACGTTGGCGGCTGAGATGTTAAGCGCCACTAAGGTAGCAACGCCACCGCTTGCACGCATACCTGCAAGAGAATCGCTTCTAAATGCCGAAAAAGAGTGAAGGTGTAACGAGTGATTAGGATGTAAGTGGGTTTCCTGGAGGCAAATTATTGACGGTGACCGTTGAGTAACTAAATGTTTTAGGTCTTGAGCACGAGCTCGAAAACCATTGAAATTCCACTGGATTATTTCCATAAAGAGGTTTTAACGGGCCGTTTTAACTTTTTTCTTGACTTTGGCTGACTTGGGCCCTACGATTCGAAAATCGTTAGCCTCCTGTGACTCCGCTGATGTTCGGGAGTCAGAACTTCTACGGCTCGTAGAACGAGACCGGGATCTAATGGAGGGCGAGCGACTTCGCGATCTATGTGTTGGCCGGGATCGGTTTTTCACAGCCACTACGGGATTGTTGTTGCTCGCTGGGGGCTTGGTGTCTGGAATGAATGAATGATGGTGGTTTAGGGCGCTCAACAGCGCGGTCATCAGCGCCCCTAAAAAGCGACATATGACAGGGCTAGATTAAAACAACCAAGTTGTGTCCAGCCTAAATAAAACACACGCTTCCTGCGTTAAAACTAAAACATGCTTTAAAACATTCGACAGTTAAATTGGATAAAAAGTTAAAAGCTAAATTCTAAAATTGAGAGTATAAAAGAACTTAGAAACTTTGGCCACCGCTTTTTGGTCGTCCGCCAACACCTATGGCAAGCTAGCCGGCAGCTGGAGGGACCGGCGAAGGTGAGCCAGGTTAAAGCAGTTAATTAAAACATGGCGGACAGAGAGGGCATCCCCGCAAAACGGGCAAACTGGAGCGGGGTCCTTGTTAAAACGATAAAAATGCGTAAAGAAACAGGGGCCTATGCGCAACCGAGCCGAGTGCACTTCTTCTCGACGGGATGGACGGCAAGAGGTTACCCAACACACTGGGTCGTCCTTTACAGAGCGGAGCTTATTTCCGCGTAGAGCGGACCTCTCTGCGCGCCAGGAGGACAACACGGCTCTCCGCATCACAAAACGGAAGTCCTCCGAAGAGACAAATGGTACGCTGGTCTTTGGCTGAATGACAGCCGACTTTGCCGCCGAATCCGCCATTTCATTCCCTGGTAAGCCAACGTGTCCAGGCACCCATGCACATACCACGCTAACTCCCGAGGTGTCTAAAACGTGGAGGGCGTCCTGGGTTCGCTGTACAATGGGATGGTAGCTGTACAGCTGCCGAAGGCTTTGAAGTGCACTCAGGGAATCACTAAAAATAACGCAGTCGCCTATCTGGTGTCGTCGTACATATAAAATGGCTCGGTAGATCGCATAAATTTCAGCACTAAAAATTGAGGTGCAGCTGTGGAAACCGAATGTATAGGATTCGGTTCCACAGACAAACGCACACCCTACACCTTCTGGGCTCTTGGAGCCATCAGAATAAATTAAAACCCGATCGTTAAAACGGGATAAAATTTCTAGAAAACACGTACGTATACTACTGGGGGCCATCAGTGACTTCTTGCACCGTGTCATGCCCAGATCCACGTGAGAAACTTCGCGTAGCCAGGGTGGGTACACTCTCTCGCTCTTAAGGAACATTTTAGGCAGATGGAGGTGAAGCCTTGTAATAAGCTCCCGAAAACGAAACCAGGTGGCTTTGGAAAACGGGAGGTGTTCCTATAACGGTCGTCTTGTGAAGTGTTGAAAAAAGAAACAAACGATGGATGCTTTGGCATGCAATGTAGACCACAGCCATAATTCCCTAGTAAAATATCACGCCGGCACAGCAGAGGCGGTTCTGCAGCTTCGGCATACAGGCTTATGACGGGGCTAGTGGGAAAAGTCCCAATAGTAATACGAATGCCACGATTATGGACTGCGTCTAATTTTTTCAGCACAGATGGACGTCCTGAGGCGTATATGATGCAACCATAGTCCAACTTGGAGCGAATGAGAGTGCGGTAGAGTCGTAGCAACACCGTGCGGTCGGCTCCCCAGGACTTCCCACTGAGTACCCGCAGGATATTTAGGGAACGGTCACAGCTGGCCTTCAGTTGTGTTATATGCGAGGACCAGCTGAGCTTTCTATCAAGCACCAAACCAAGGAATCTCGTCTCGTTTGCAAACGGTAGTTTATGAGGTCCCAGTCGGAGCGTAGGTGGTAATCGACTCCGATGGCGCCAGAAGTTCACGCAAATGCTTTTCTCAGCTGAGAAACGAAAACCGTTTCTTAAGCTCCAATCGCAAAGATTGTCCAAGCATCGCTGTAGACGGCGCTCCAGAAGCGGTGTTCGCTGGGAGGTACAGTAGACCGCAAAGTCGTCTACGAATAAGCAGGACGAGACTCCTGGAGGAACGCATTGCGAGATGGAGTTGATAGCGATAGCAAAGAGCGTGACACTAAGTACCGAACTCTGGGGTACTCCATTCTCCTGAATAAAAGGAGTAGAATAAACCGAGTCGACCCTTACTCGGAAGGAGCGGTCCTTCAGGAACTCCTGAACAAAAATTGGTAGGCGACCACGAATGTTCCAGGAGTGCAGAGTGCGTAGTATTCCTACACGCCAACAGGTATCATAAGCCCGCTCTAAGTCAAAAAATATCCCGATGGTTTGGCACTTCTTAAGGAAGCCGTTCATTATTTGTGTCGAAAGCGACACAAGGTGGTCCACTGTTGAACGGCGTCGGCGGAAACCGCATTGGATGTTGGTTAGAAGGTGATGTCGTTCCAGCCACCACATTAACCGTCCGTTAATCATGCGTTCCAGCACCTTGCATGTACAACTTGTGAGAGAAATAGGGCGGTAGCTGGAAGAGAGATGCCGGTCCTTTCCGGGCTTCAGTATGGGTATTATGGTGGCTTCTCGCCACCGTTCGGGGAAACTCCCTTCCACCCATATCCGATTATAGACCTCCAGCAGGAAGGTCTTGCCCTCAGGGGAGAGCTGTTGCAGCATTTGCATGTGGATTCCGTCCGGGCCTGGTGTAGATAGTCGCGAAGCTGAAAGGGCGTGTTCCAACTCTGCCATAGTGAAGAGGCGGTTGTAATCTTCACGATTTCTGGAATGAAAGCAGAGAGCTTGAGCTTCGACCTGAGCCTTAATGGACAGGAACTCAGGCGCGTAACTATCCGATCTGGACACTTGAGCGAAAGCACTGCCAAAAGTGTTAGCCACATCGGACGGATCCACAACGACCCCTGCACGTGTCTTCAGACCTGCAATCGGCATGTGTGTCGGTTTTCCGGCCACGCGCCTTAGCTTATTCCATACAACAGAGGAGGGTGTATGGCGATTAAAAGAAGATACAAAGGTATTCCACGATTCCTTTTTGCTGTCCCTAAGGATTTGCCTGCACCTAGCACGCATTTTCTTGTAGGCAATCAGGTTATCCAAGGTAGGGTGTCTTTGGAGGTACCGCAGAGCGCGTCTGCGGGCACGAATAGCGTTCCGGCAATCAGGGGTCCACCACGGAACAGGAACTCGATGGGGAGCAGCACTAGAACGGGGAATAGCCCGCTCTGCTGCAGAAAGAATCTGCTCGGTGAGGTGTCCCACCAAGTCATTCACAGACTCGTGCTCGTAACTAAAAACGGCCAACTGGGTGTAAAGGGCCCAGCTGGCATGATCGAAGCGCCAGGCTGGCCCACGGGTGGAGGGTACGTATGGCACCAGGAGAGTCACGAGACATGGAAAGTGATCGCTGGAGTGCAAGTCAGAGATGATATTCCATTGTAAAGAGGCTGCTAGCTGTGGTGAGCAAACCGCCAAATCAAGGTGCGACATGGAGTGAAATGCATCCGAAAGAAAGGTTGGTTCTCCGGTGTTCAGGAGAACCAGGTTATTGTTGTCTAGGAATTTCGCGATGACTTTGCCTCTGGCACAAGATTTGGTGGAACCCCAGAGAGGGTGGTGGGCGTTGAAGTCTCCCACCAACAGAAAAGGTGTGGATAACTGCAGAATCAGGGCTTGCAGCTCAGTGAGTGAGAGGTCCTCAGAAGGTGGGGCATAGATAGAACAAAGGGTGAATTGTAACGACGGCAGGGTAATGTGGACAGCCACTGATTGAATGTCTGTTTGTAGAGGTAAAGCATCGAAGTATATATCATCTCTGACCAGCATTAAAGTGCCTCCGTGCGCTGGACTACCCTCTTCTGGTTCTACATCACACCGGATAGGGGTATACCGTGAGATGTTACAGGAGGCCGTGGGACGGAGCTTTGTCTCCTGTAAGCATACAGCCAAAGGTGTGTGCTTATGGAGCAACAGATCAAGCTCCGACCGACGCGTCCGTAGTCCCCGGATGTTCCAATATAGGATAGCCGTGGTGGTAGTGGAATAGGATATTATTAGCTAAGGCAGATTAAGATGACTTCGGTGGTGGCCGTATCAGTTTACCCTTCATTTTCGGTGTTAGGCTAACACCTGGTATGTCCTGTTTATCCTGCCGCTTTTTAACAAGCATTCTGGCAGTGTGATCACCATCCTCCTGCTCCATTTCCACTGCGGAAGAGGCCCCTTTCCCCATAGAGAACTTGGGTTCCAGAACCTCGAACCGACTGGAGACTGAGACTGACGAAGATGAAAGTTGTCGGTCCGATTCCTCACCAGAAGACTCAGAAGAACTTCGAGACGCCTTCTTACCTTTCTTTTTCTTGGTCGTGCCACTCGTATCCTTGAGGAAATCTGATCTCTGATAGCTGGTCTTAAACTTTAGCGGCGGTGCATCGTAAACTACAGGTGTCTTAGTTTTTGTGGTTGTGGCAGATGTTTTTGATGGCGACAGTGCTGACTTCTTCGCCGATGCAGGTGAGGTAGATGTAGACTGTGACGGCTTTGACCGCTGCGGAGCTGGTGTGGCAGTGATAATTCTGTCCGATATGGTGGCCTCACAATCGCTGGTTTGGGTTGCGATTTCCTTTTTCGGTACCGGCTTAGCTGCTATTGAGCTGTATGTACCGGACCTCGGTACGGACGGTTGACGAGTACGCAGAAGTTTCCGGGCTTCAGAGAAGGATATTTTCTCCTTAACCCGGATCTCCTGTATCGCCTTTTCCTCCAGGAAGCGTGGGCACTCTCGGTAGCTAGAGGGATGTGCACCAGCACAGTTAACACATTTTGCCGGGGATGTGCAGGCATTTCGTGTTTTGGCAGGCCACACTCCACGCACATGGGCACACCAGTACAGAAATTGCTCGTATGGCCGAAACGCTGACAGTTGAAGCACCGCAGTGGACTAGGTATATAGGGCCTAATTTCAATCGTCTCATACCCTGCCCTGAGTCTTTGCGGGAGGTCTACCCGATCAAACGTCAGGAACAGGGTACGGGTAGGCACCAGTTCCCCACACTCCCGGTAAACAGCCGTTACGCCTTGGTCTTTTAGGTTCTCTACGATCTCCTCACTAGTCATGCCATCTAGAGCGCGGGTGTTGACCACTCCGCGGGAGGAGTTAAGGTTCTTATGGACACTGATGTTAACAGGGTAACTGCCCAAAAGGTTCGCCTTCAATATTACCGCTGCCTGGGAGACTGAATGAGCTTCTACCAGGAGCGTGTCATTCCGTGATCGAGTACAGGATTTCACCGGACCAGCTATCTTGTCCAATCCCTTTTGTATGATTAAAGGGTTCAGAGACAGAAAAGTCATCCCTTCTTCGGTTCTAGATACGACTAAGTAGCGAGGACCATAGGCTTCAGCTACTTCTTTTCCACTAACCTTCATAGTTTTAAGTTTAATAGAATGCACCATTGCGGTAAGGTCCTCCACCATTGCAGACGTCTCCGATGGCGTGCTCACATCCTGGGCGCCACCCCGGCTTAGGTGAGAGTCCTGGCCTGGACCTTGCTCACCCTAGGGTCACACCTCCCAGTGTAAAGCCAGAGGGAACCAATCGCCTTCAGGAGTGTAACAGCTCATGCAATGGCCCCTCCCCGGGACTGACCTTTATCAGCGGATACGAACACAGTCCTACATGGTAACAAGGGGCTGGGAGTTACGCATTACCCAGTCACCCCTTGCGCTTCCCACTCCGACCACCCGCGCTATGTTACCCGTCAGACTTGTGTTCAGGGAGGAAAAAAGAAAAGGAACAAAAAATAAAAAGGGGGTCAAACACCGAAGTGGACCAAGGTTTGGGCGTTTGAAGGGACACTCTCACCTCGCGGAGGAACCCAGTCGAGAGATTACACCAGAGCCTCTTCTGACAGTTTTCGGGGTTACCGATGGGCCTTCTCGGCAGCCGTAGCGGTCCTGGGGTACAAGAAGTCCCCACCGTACATCACCCCATCAGTCAGTCCCCTACTTCCTGTTGCCCACCCCTCAGAGGTTGGATTTTGAGGGGCCCAGAGAATGGGCGAGCTCGGCTGCGGTAAAAGGTTGGTTGTACGGCTCGGTGCAGTCACTATTAAAATTAAGTGGTACCCGCTCCGCCTTTTCCTTAATAGGCAGGAAGAGATCATCATAGTGGGCAGTTTAGCTAGTGGCAGCAAATGTGGTAGCTAGGGCTTCAGCTATGTACTGCTCGGAGGTGCACATGGAACCGTTAATGGCAAGGCCGGGAATTACCTTCCGGCGATACTTGCCATACATCCGCCGAACAGCTGACCATACTTGTTGGGTAGAGCTGCGCCGGAAAAGCGAAGACACATAGGCTTCCCAAGATTTACGCTTTTCGTTGCGCAGTATAAAGCGTGCCCTAGCGCGAGAACGTTTGAAGGCGACGAAGTTCCCTTCCGTCGGGTGCCGCTGAAAAACGCGCAAAGCACGTTTGCGTGCTTTGATAGCCAAACTGCATTCCTCGGACCACCACGGTACAGGGATACGACGTGGTGTAGGTGAACCTCGAGGAATGCTGGATTCTGCTGCGAGCAGGATCGAGCAAGTAAAATATTCGACCATTTCATCGATGGTGTCGAAACCATCGTCGATGGGGTGTATCAGGAATTGGAATTTTCCCCAGTTAGCTTTGGAAATAATCCAGCGAGGATGTCGAGAAGGTACACATTGGCGGCCACAAAAATGAATGTTAATGGGGTAATGATCACTGCCAAAGAGGTCGGAAAGTACTGACCACTCAAGTAGTGGTACTAATGACGGACTGCAGAAAGAAAGGTCTAGTACGGAATGTGTACCATAAGCGGATGATAGGAATGTCGGGTCACCAGTATTTAGCAGAAGCAGGTCAGACTTATCGAAGACGTCTACGAGGAGGCATCCACGGGCGTCATCAGTGTCTGTTCCCCAGAGCGTGTGCTTGGCATTCAAATCTCCCACAAGGAGTAGTGGTGAGGGGAGCTGTGCCAATAGAGCACGAAGATCACGCTCTGGAACTATACTGAGCGGCGGCAGGTACATGTTGCAGATGGTAAAACTTATGCACTCCAGCTGTATCCGAACGGCCACAGCTTGCAATGGTGTGGTGAGAGGAACGTTGGCGGCTGAGATGTTAAGCGCCACTAAGGTAGCAACGCCACCGCTTGCACGCATACCTGCAAGAGAATCGCTTCTAAATGCCGAAAAAGAGTGAAGGTGTAACGAGTGATTAGGATGTAAGTGGGTTTCCTGGAGGCAAATTATTGACGGTGACCGTTGAGTAACTAAATGTTTTAGGTCTTGAGCACGAGCTCGAAAACCATTGAAATTCCACTGGATTATTTCCATAAAGAGGTTTTAACGGGCCGTTTTAACTTTTTTCTTGACTTTGGCTGACTTGGGCCCTACGATTCGAAAATCGTTAGCCTCCTGTGACTCCGCTGATGTTCGGGAGTCAGAACTTCTACGGCTCGTAGAACGAGACCGGGATCTAATGGAGGGCGAGCGACTTCGCGATCTATGTGTTGGCCGGGATCGGTTTTTCACAGCCACTACGGGATTGTTGTTGCTCGCTGGGGGCTTGGTGTCTGGAATGAATGAATGATGGTGGTTTAGGGCGCTCAACAGCGCGGTCATCAGCGCCCCTAAAAAGCGACATATGACAGGGCTAGATTAAAACAACCAAGTTGTGTCCAGCCTAAATAAAACACACGCTTCCTGCGTTAAAACTAAAACATGCTTTAAAACATTCGACAGTTAAATTGGATAAAAAGTTAAAAGCTAAATTCTAAAATTGAGAGTATAAAAGAACTTAGAAACTTTGGCCACCGCTTTTTGGTCGTCCGCCAACACCTATGGCAAGCTAGCCGGCAGCTGGAGGGACCGGCGAAGGTGAGCCAGGTTAAAGCAGTTAATTAAAACATGGCGGACAGAGAGGGCATCCCCGCAAAACGGGCAAACTGGAGCGGGGTCCTTGTTAAAACGATAAAAATGCGTAAAGAAACAGGGGCCTATGCGCAACCGAGCCGAGTGCACTTCTTCTCGACGGGATGGACGGCAAGAGGTTACCCAACACACTGGGTCGTCCTTTACAGAGCGGAGCTTATTTCCGCGTAGAGCGGACCTCTCTGCGCGCCAGGAGGACAACACGGCTCTCCGCATCACAAAACGGAAGTCCTCCGAAGAGACAAATGGTACGCTGGTCTTTGGCTGAATGACAGCCGACTTTGCCGCCGAATCCGCCATTTCATTCCCTGGTAAGCCAACGTGTCCAGGCACCCATGCACATACCACGCTAACTCCCGAGGTGTCTAAAACGTGGAGGGCGTCCTGGGTTCGCTGTACAATGGGATGGTAGCTGTACAGCTGCCGAAGGCTTTGAAGTGCACTCAGGGAATCACTAAAAATAACGCAGTCGCCTATCTGGTGTCGTCGTACATATAAAATGGCTCGGTAGATCGCATAAATTTCAGCACTAAAAATTGAGGTGCAGCTGTGGAAACCGAATGTATAGGATTCGGTTCCACAGACAAACGCACACCCTACACCTTCTGGGCTCTTGGAGCCATCAGAATAAATTAAAACCCGATCGTTAAAACGGGATAAAATTTCTAGAAAACACGTACGTATACTACTGGGGGCCATCAGTGACTTCTTGCACCGTGTCATGCCCAGATCCACGTGAGAAACTTCGCGTAGCCAGGGTGGGTACACTCTCTCGCTCTTAAGGAACATTTTAGGCAGATGGAGGTGAAGCCTTGTAATAAGCTCCCGAAAACGAAACCAGGTGGCTTTGGAAAACGGGAGGTGTTCCTATAACGGTCGTCTTGTGAGGTGTTGAAAAAAGAAACAAACGATGGATGCTTTGGCATGCAATGTAGACCACAGCCATAATTCCCTAGTAAAATATCACGCCGGCACAGCAGAGGCGGTTCTGCAGCTTCGGCATACAGGCTTATGACGGGGCTAGTGGGAAAAGTCCCAATAGTAATACGAATGCCACGATTATGGACTGCGTCTAATTTTTTCAGCACAGATGGACGTCCTGAGGCGTATATGATGCAACCATAGTCCAACTTGGAGCGAATGAGAGTGCGGTAGAGTCGTAGCAACACCGTGCGGTCGGCTCCCCAGGACTTCCCACTGAGTACCCGCAGGATATTTAGGGAACGGTCACAGCTGGCCTTCAGTTGTGTTATATGCGAGGACCAGCTGAGCTTTCTATCAAGCACCAAACCAAGGAATCTCGTCTCGTTTGCAAACGGTAGTTTATGAGGTCCCAGTCGGAGCGTAGGTGGTAATCGACTCCGATGGCGCCAGAAGTTCACGCAAATGCTTTTCTCAGCTGAGAAACGAAAACCGTTTCTTAAGCTCCAATCGCAAAGATTGTCCAAGCATCGCTGTAGACGGCGCTCCAGAAGCGGTGTTCGCTGGGAGGTACAGTAGACCGCAAAGTCGTCTACGAATAAGCAGGACGAGACTCCTGGAGGAACGCATTGCGAGATGGAGTTGATAGCGATAGCAAAGAGCGTGACACTAAGTACCGAACTCTGGGGTACTCCATTCTCCTGAATAAAAGGAGTAGAATAAACCGAGTCGACCCTTACTCGGAAGGAGCGGTCCTTCAGGAACTCCTGAACAAAAATTGGTAGGCGACCACGAATGTTCCAGGAGTGCAGAGTGCGTAGTATTCCTACACGCCAACAGGTATCATAAGCCCGCTCTAAGTCAAAAAATATCCCGATGGTTTGGCACTTCTTAAGGAAGCCGTTCATTATTTGTGTCGAAAGCGACACAAGGTGGTCCACTGTTGAACGGCGTCGGCGGAAACCGCATTGGATGTTGGTTAGAAGGTGATGTCGTTCCAGCCACCACATTAACCGTCCGTTAATCATGCGTTCCAGCACCTTGCATGTACAACTTGTGAGAGAAATAGGGCGGTAGCTGGAAGAGAGATGCCGGTCCTTTCCGGGCTTCAGTATGGGTATTATGGTGGCTTCTCGCCACCGTTCGGGGAAACTCCCTTCCACCCATATCCGATTATAGACCTCCAGCAGGAAGGTCTTGCCCTCAGGGGAGAGCTGTTGCAGCATTTGCATGTGGATTCCGTCCGGGCCTGGTGTAGATAGTCGCGAAGCTGAAAGGGCGTGTTCCAACTCTGCCATAGTGAAGAGGCGGTTGTAATCTTCACGATTTCTGGAATGAAAGCAGAGAGCTTGAGCTTCGACCTGAGCCTTAATGGACAGGAACTCAGGCGCGTAACTATCCGATCTGGACACTTGAGCGAAAGCACTGCCAAAAGTGTTAGCCACATCGGACGGATCCACAACGACCCCTGCACGTGTCTTCAGACCTGCAATCGGCATGTGTGTCGGTTTTCCGGCCACGCGCCTTAGCTTATTCCATACAACAGAGGAGGGTGTATGGCGATTAAAAGAAGATACAAAGGTATTCCACGATTCCTTTTTGCTGTCCCTAAGGATTTGCCTGCACCTAGCACGCATTTTCTTGTAGGCAATCAGGTTATCCAAGGTAGGGTGTCTTTGGAGGTACCGCAGAGCGCGTCTGCGGGCACGAATAGCGTTCCGGCAATCAGGGGTCCACCACGGAACAGGAACTCGATGGGGAGCAGCACTAGAACGGGGAATAGCCCGCTCTGCTGCAGAAAGAATCTGCTCGGTGAGGTGTCCCACCAAGTCATTCACAGACTCGTGCTCGTAACTAAAAACGGCCAACTGGGTGTAAAGGGCCCAGCTGGCATGATCGAAGCGCCAGGCTGGCCCACGGGTGGAGGGTACGTATGGCACCAGGAGAGTCACGAGACATGGAAAGTGATCGCTGGAGTGCAAGTCAGAGATGATATTCCATTGTAAAGAGGCTGCTAGCTGTGGTGAGCAAACCGCCAAATCAAGGTGCGACATGGAGTGAAATGCATCCGAAAGAAAGGTTGGTTCTCCGGTGTTCAGGAGAACCAGGTTATTGTTGTCTAGGAATTTCGCGATGACTTTGCCTCTGGCACAAGATTTGGTGGAACCCCAGAGAGGGTGGTGGGCGTTGAAGTCTCCCACCAACAGAAAAGGTGTGGATAACTGCAGAATCAGGGCTTGCAGCTCAGTGAGTGAGAGGTCCTCAGAAGGTGGGGCATAGATAGAACAAAGGGTGAATTGTAACGACGGCAGGGTAATGTGGACAGCCACTGATTGAATGTCTGTTTGTAGAGGTAAAGCATCGAAGTATATATCATCTCTGACCAGCATTAAAGTGCCTCCGTGCGCTGGACTACCCTCTTCTGGTTCTACATCACACCGGATAGGGGTATACCGTGAGATGTTACAGGAGGCCGTGGGACGGAGCTTTGTCTCCTGTAAGCATACAGCCAAAGGTGTGTGCTTATGGAGCAACAGATCAAGCTCCGACCGACGCGTCCGTAGTCCCCGGATGTTCCAATATAGGATAGCCGTGGTGGTAGTGGAATAGGATATTATTAGCTAAGGCAGATTAAGATGACTTCGGTGGTGGCCGTATCAGTTTACCCTTCATTTTCGGTGTTAGGCTAACACCTGGTATGTCCTGTTTATCCTGCCGCTTTTTAACAAGCATTCTGGCAGTGTGATCACCATCCTCCTGCTCCATTTCCACTGCGGAAGAGGCCCCTTTCCCCATAGAGAACTTGGGTTCCAGAACCTCGAACCGACTGGAGACTGAGACTGACGAAGATGAAAGTTGTCGGTCCGATTCCTCACCAGAAGACTCAGAAGAACTTCGAGACGCCTTCTTACCTTTCTTTTTCTTGGTCGTGCCACTCGTATCCTTGAGGAAATCTGATCTCTGATAGCTGGTCTTAAACTTTAGCGGCGGTGCATCGTAAACTACAGGTGTCTTAGTTTTTGTGGTTGTGGCAGATGTTTTTGATGGCGACAGTGCTGACTTCTTCGCCGATGCAGGTGAGGTAGATGTAGACTGTGACGGCTTTGACCGCTGCGGAGCTGGTGTGGCAGTGATAATTCTGTCCGATATGGTGGCCTCACAATCGCTGGTTTGGGTTGCGATTTCCTTTTTCGGTACCGGCTTAGCTGCTATTGAGCTGTATGTACCGGACCTCGGTACGGACGGTTGACGAGTACGCAGAAGTTTCCGGGCTTCAGAGAAGGATATTTTCTCCTTAACCCGGATCTCCTGTATCGCCTTTTCCTCCAGGAAGCGTGGGCACTCTCGGTAGCTAGAGGGATGTGCACCAGCACAGTTAACACATTTTGCCGGGGATGTGCAGGCATTTCGTGTTTTGGCAGGCCACACTCCACGCACATGGGCACACCAGTACAGAAATTGCTCGTATGGCCGAAACGCTGACAGTTGAAGCACCGCAGTGGACTAGGTATATAGGGCCTAATTTCAATCGTCTCATACCCTGCCCTGAGTCTTTGCGGGAGGTCTACCCGATCAAACGTCAGGAACAGGGTACGGGTAGGCACCAGTTCCCCACACTCCCGGTAAACAGCCGTTACGCCTTGGTCTTTTAGGTTCTCTACGATCTCCTCACTAGTCATGCCATCTAGAGCGCGGGTGTTGACCACTCCGCGGGAGGAGTTAAGGTTCTTATGGACACTGATGTTAACAGGGTAACTGCCCAAAAGGTTCGCCTTCAATATTACCGCTGCCTGGGAGACTGAATGAGCTTCTACCAGGAGCGTGTCATTCCGTGATCGAGTACAGGATTTCACCGGACCAGCTATCTTGTCCAATCCCTTTTGTATGATTAAAGGGTTCAGAGACAGAAAAGTCATCCCTTCTTCGGTTCTAGATACGACTAAGTAGCGAGGACCATAGGCTTCAGCTACTTCTTTTCCACTAACCTTCATAGTTTTAAGTTTAATAGAATGCACCATTGCGGTAAGGTCCTCCACCATTGCAGACGTCTCCGATGGCGTGCTCACATCCTGGGCGCCACCCCGGCTTAGGTGAGAGTCCTGGCCTGGACCTTGCTCACCCTAGGGTCACACCTCCCAGTGTAAAGCCAGAGGGAACCAATCGCCTTCAGGAGTGTAACAGCTCATGCAATGGCCCCTCCCCGGTACTGACCTTTATCAGCGGATACGAGCACAGTCCTACATGGTAACAAGGGGCTGGGAGTTACGCGTTACCCAGTCACCCCTTGCGCTTCCCACTCCGACCACCCGCGCTATGTTACCCATCAGACATGTGCTCAGGGAGGAAAACGAGTGAGTGAGTGAGTGAGTGTGTGCTGTTTTAGGGCCCGTCGACAACAAGGTCATTTGGGCCCTACGTCAACACTAAAACTTAAAAGCTATAAAAGTTAGCTAAAACAAAGTAAAATATAATAAAAACACTCAACTGCTAAAAGGACTTTAAAAACGATCTAAAGACTAAAATTTAAAAACTCTAAAAGTAATAAATATAAAATACAAGTCATACTTGTGTATTAAAACCGATTTTAAAAACAAACCGCAGTGCCTTATCCACGGCCACTGGGTCGTCACCTAAAATACTGAGCAAGTTAGCTCCCAAGCCCAAAGACTGGCGATCGCGGGCGTACTGTGGGCAATCGAGTAAAATATGCCGCACAGTGAGGCGTACGGCACACGGAGCACACACTGGGGCCGGTTCCCCTCTCAACAAATGACCATGAGTAGCTCGTGTGTGCCCAATTCTCAGCCGGGTGAGGATCACCTCGGCTCGCCGGTTATCCCTGCAGGAAGTTAGCCAGGGTCGTACGCTCTCTTTAATTGCCCGGAGTTGTGTGCCTTGTAAAGCTGTCCAGGAGTGCTGCCAAGCAGAGAGGAGTTGGCGACGAAAAAAGCGTTGCACATCCTGGTATGGCACAGTAGTTGTTAAACTCCGGGGCGAACGGCAAGCGAGCTTTGCAGCCGCGTCCGCCTCCTCGTTTCCGGAAATCCCCACATGGCCTGGGGTCCAAGTAAAAACAAAATTGTACCCGCGCCGGAGCATTTGCGAGATCTGGGCCTGTATTTTTAAAACGAGGGTCTGAGCGGCAGTGTGCTGTTGCAAGGCCTGAAGCGCACTCAGAGAGTCAGTGCAGACAATAAAAGAGCCAGGAGCTAACTTGCAAATAAAAAGGAGCAGATAGAGGATGGCATACAACTCTGCTGAGAAGACCGAAGTGGAGTCCAGTAGACGAAATTTATGAGCCTCACCGTTAATGAAGAATGCGCAACCCGTAGTGCTACCCAACTGAGAACCGTCTGTAAAGACCGGAACATAGTTAGGGTAACGGCCCAGTAGTTCGGCAAAAAGTTGTTGGAACACCGAATGTGGAGTAGCGAGTTTAGAGTTGCTGGAAAGAGCGAGATCGAACCGCGCACGATCCAGTTGCAAGCAGGATAAAGGCTGATGGACGACCTCTCCACGCGAGGCATTCGGAGGCCATGGGAATGTAGGAGATCCCGAAATCTTATTCCCATGGGGCGTGTCCGAGAACCAGGGCGCATATAACGGTGGACTAAATCTGGACACAGAGCTGGTTTGAAACAAGGATGATTGGGATAACTAGCCAACTTCGAGACGTATGAGCAGAGTAACAGCGAGCGACGAATATTGAGTGGAGGTTCGCCTGAGTCTGCATACAGGCAGTCGACTCGACTGGTGCGGAAAGCTCCTGTGGCAAGGCGGATGCCAGTGTGATGCACGGTGTCTAAAAGGCGAAGTTTAGAGGCGGTCGCTGCGCCATAAATAAAACTGCCATAGTCCAGCTTGGACCGAACCAGAGAGCGGTATAACCTTAACATTACCGTGCGATCGCCCCCCCCCCCAAGATGCTCCAGATAATACCTTCAGCACCCGAAGAGAACGATCGTAAGAGGCTCGAAGGTGACGAATGTGGTGCTCCCAGTAGAGCTGTCGGTCTAAGTAGAGGCCCAAGAACTTCAGGTGCGGGACAAATGGCAGGGGTGTGCCGTTCAAATGAAGATCAGGAGGCGGGTGAATACCTCGTAGGCGGTGAAAGTGGATACACCGCGTCTTCGCGCTGCGAATAAAGGGCACACGCGGATTCAGGGGACTTGTGGTTGATTACACCGGGGTTCCGTCAGCGGTAACACGTCCGGTCCGTGATACTAACCCAACGGCAAAACGCGGCCGTCGGGAGATTACCACAGACCGGGCCCTCAAGGAGCTACGTGGGTGTACTTGACGGTGTGGACGGGCTCCGCACCTAAGGCTACACATAGGGGCAGTGCGAAGGGTCCGCTCAACCTTCACTTTTGAGACCTCCGGAGAGCACACATGTCGGAAGCCGCGCTGAAAACCGTGGGACAGAACCACGTAGATAGGAGAGATCCCTGCTGGTGAGACAGGAGTTATAAACCTAAGAACTTACGTGCTAATAACAATAATGAAGAACTAGAAGAGGAAGAATGTGATGCTTACTGACAAGCAGTAGCTACACGTGGCACAGTTGATGGAGATGAAGGGGATGAATTGAGGGTGAATGGCTAGGGACCCCGGGATCGCCAATCCCGTACCTAGCGTAGTAGGTCCCTGGGGGCAAATACCAGAGCCTCTTCTGCCGGTTTTCGGGGTTACTGATGGGCCTTCTCGGCAGCCGTAGCGGTCGTGGGGTACACCAAGTCCCCACCGTACATCACCCCATCAGTCAGTCCCCTACTTCCTGTTGCCCACCCCTCGGGACGAGGACCGCAGAGGTTGGATTTTGAGGGGCGGTACTTTGTAGATTATTCGAAGTATTTTGTTTTGGTATGTTTGTATATGGGTTTTTGCTGCATAACCCCAGACCGGTGCTGCGTAGGTTAATATTGGCCTGATGAGTGTTTTGTATAACGTTAGTCCCATATTTAGTTTTAGCGAGTTGCTTAGATTTATGAGTGGGTATAATTTGCGTAGTTGTACATAGGCTTTTCTTCTTACCTCTTCGATGTGAGGTCGCCAGGTGAGGCCTTGGTCCATTACTAAGCCCAAGTACCTGACCGTGCTAGTCCAACCTATGTTGCTATTGAATAGAGCCAGGGGGGCAAGACCGTGTTTCTGATGGTAATGTTTTTTACGCTTTGTGAATGCTATTGCTTCACTTTTGGCTGTGTTTACTTTGATCCGCCATTTAGCGAACCACGGCTCTAACTGTTTAAGTGACTCGTGTAGAAGTTTGTGTATTAAGGTTACTCGACCTGATTTGGCCATGATTGTGGTGTCGTCTGCATATAGAAAATACGTACTCTTTGGATGTTTAGGCAGGTCATTTATATATAAATTAAATAGAAGTTCCCTTAGGGAAGCTCCCGGCAATTTCGCTAAATCTTTGGCAGACAGGCCCCTCCCCGCCTGCCCGGTGGCGATCAACCGACATTCTCCTGCAAGCATTCTACATCGCCTCCCGCATGCTGTTAATACTAACTTGCAGGGATGCGGGGTTACGTGAAAGATTAGTGGTGTTAGCAGATCCCGCAATAAGCACTCTGGGGAGTGTCGTGTATGATATGCTCAGCATGAGTCATTCTGGGCGGCGTGGTGTAACAGGCCAGTGTGGCAAACATGGCTAGGTGCCCTGAGTGCCAGACTGGGGAGTCGTGTAGTGTAGTGTGTTGTTATTTGGGCATGCGTGTAGTGCCTTTTGCGGTGCATGCGTCCATGCTTAGTGGAGGGTTAGTGTTAGATTCTGATCATGCGTGTTATTAATGGTATGTTAGTAGCTCTGAGGTGGTGTTAGTACATGGGATTAGTAGTAGTAGAGTTTCGGGGCGCACAACTGCTTGGGTTATTAGCGCCCTAACAACACTACAAGCTTAAAAGTAACAGGCATGTAGCCTGTGGGTGTAATGGGTAAAATATTAGAACCATCACTAAAACAGTGCCAGTAACGTTAAGAATAAAAACCACATTGGAAAACGGCTAAAGTGCAAAAGGTGTCAGAACAGTTATATACTGCGACCGAAGCCACTTAGGTGAATAAATCTGAAAAGTTTCTCTACGGTGCCTGGAGTGTCAGCTAGGATATCGGTCATTGTTGCTGGTAGGTCCAAAGACGCACGTAGGGGGGCTAAAAACTGGCACAGTGTTAAAATATGTCGCACCGTTAGTGACTCGTTGCAACGAGGGCAAACAGGTGCAGGTTCTGAACGTAATAAATGAGTGTGACTAAAACGGCAGTGCCCGATACGTAGTCTAGCTAAAGTGACTTCGTCCCGACGGCAGCCACGGGAGGAAGTCTGCCAGGTAACAGGTAGCGGTTTCACCTCCCGAAGTTTGTTGCGCGTAACAGCGCGCCAGGATGTCTGCCAGCGGGAAGTGTGAAGACTTCGTAAAATCGCGCTAAAATCATCAGAGGGGATGTGAGACCTGCTACATCTACCACATGAAAGGGCAGCCTTCGCAGCGATATCAGCGTCCTCGTTACCTGACAGGCCTACATGTCCAGGGACCCACACGAAAGACACCCTAATACTAGCATTAGCGAGCATGTGAAGGCGATCCTGGACACGCTGTACAAGAGGGTGGTAGGTGTAGTGCGACCTGAGGCTTTGGAGGGCGCTTAAAGAATCGGAGCAGATCACCCAGCGCTGCAAACCTTGCCGATGAATATACAGAAGAGCTTGGTAAATAGCAAACAGCTCAGCGGTAAAAATCGAGCACTGCGATAAGAGGCAAAATTTGAAACTGCGGCTACCGTGAATGAAAGCACATCCCACGCCGTGGTTGTCCTTCGAGCCATCCGTGTATATAACATTACAAGGGCCATAGTGAGCCTTTAGTTCTAAAAAGGACATGCGAATAGTCGAACGAGGGGTCGTTGATTTCGGCATAGCCGTTAGCCCCATATCGACGGAAATCTCCGAGCGGAGCCAGGGGGGAAGAGGGATTCTCCCCGCTGAAACACGGACGGCAAAGTGATATTCAAGAGTCGCAGAAGTAGGCCAAACTGAACGCCAGGAGGCAGCAACGCCAGGGGGCGCGTCGAGTACTGACGATCCAAAGAGTCGTTAAAAAAGGGTTTAAAAGAAGGATGTTCCGGCATACTTAAGAGTTTGCAAGCGTAAATGCACAAAAGAACATCGCGTCGATAGGAAAGCGGTGGTTCGGTGGCTTCCGCACACAAGCTCACTGCTGGAATAGTGGGAAAAGCGCCAGTACTCAACCTGATTCCACGGTGGTGGATGGGATCGAGGCGACCTAGTACCGACGGACGAGCCGACGAATACACGACGCATCCGTAGTCAAGTTTAGATCGGACTAGGCAACGGTAGAGCTGTAAAAGTACAGTCCGATTTGCACCCCAGGATGTGCTACTTAAAACGCGTATAATGTTAAGAGAACGGTCACACCGTGCCCTTAAGTACATAATATGAGACGACCAGCTGAGCTTTCTGTCGAAGATCAATCCCAAAAATTTCGCTTCGTCCGCAAAAGGAAGAACAGCAGGGCCGAGGTGTAGAGAAGGCGAATGAAACGCCTTCCGGCGCCAGAAGTTGACACAGATTGTTTTCTCGGCGGAGAACTTAAAGCCGTTTTTGATACTCCAAGTGTAGAGGCGATCTAGGCAACCTTGGAGGCGGCGTTCTAGCAGACAAGTTCGCCGAGAGCTGCAATAAATTGCAAAGTCGTCGACAAATAAAGAGGACGAAATGCCCGGTGGAACACACTCTACAATGGGATTGATAGCAATGGCAAACAGCGTGACACAGCACCGATCCTTGCGGTACTCCGTTCTCTTGGATAAAAACACGGGATAAAACTGAACCTACGCGCACGCGAAAGACTCTTTTCCTCATGAACTCTCGAATAAAAAGGGGTAGACGGCCTCGGATACCCCAACTGTGTAGTGTACGAAGAATGCCATACCTCCAACATGTGTCGTATGCTTTGGCGAGATCAAAAAAGACGGCAACCGTTTGATTCCTCCGCAAAAAATTGTCCATAATATGTGTTGATAGGGAGACAAGGTGATCAGTCGTAGAACGGAAGCGTCGAGAGCCGCATTGGACGTTGGACAACAAATGTTGGGATTCCAGCCACCATGTCAATCGCCCGTGTATCATGCGCTCCATCACCTTGCAGATGACGCTCGTGAGGGAGATCGGGCGATAACTGGAAGGTAGATGGGGGTCCTTACCAGGCTTTAAAATGGGGACTATGGTGGCCTCGCGCCAGGCGGATGGAAATGTGGCAGTACGCCAGATACGGTTGTACACGCTTAGAAGGAACCTTCTACCATGGGAGGTATGGTATTGGAGCATCAGAAGGTGTATACCATCTGGGCTAGGTGCAGAGGGCCTGGAAGAAGCCAGGGCCCTTTCTAGCTCGGTCTCGGAGAAATCCGTGTTGTAAAATTCCGTGTTAGATGAGGAAAATGAGAGCTCATGGGATTCCACCCGGTCTTTCGTAGCTAAGAATGCGGCATGATAGTGGGAGGAACTGGCAACGTCAGCGAAGGCAGTTCCCAAGGCGTCAGCAACGGCTCCGGGGATAACGACAGTGTCGTTATTCAGCCTGAGGCCGGGAATCGTGAGCCTGGAAGCTTTGCCGGCGACGCGGCGAAGCCGATCCCATACAATAGAAGATGGTGTGAAGGGATTAAATGACTCGACAAAGCGCTTCCAAGAGGCTCGTTTACTGTCCATAGTGATGTGACGAGCTCGGGCACGCAGTCGTTTATACGTGACCAGATTTTCATGAGTAGGGTGGCGCCGAAATACTCGTAGTGCCTTCCTCCGTGCCTGGATCGCCGCCCGGCAGTCGTCGGTCCACCAAGGGACTGGCAGGCGTTTCGGATGGGATGAAGACCTGGGTATCGCTTGTTCGGCAGCAGAAGTGATGACGGAAGTAAGGTGATCCACCATGTCGTCGACGTTGTAAAAGAGGCGGTCTTCGAAGACCGCCAAGTTTGAGTAAAGGAGCCACTGAGCTCTGTGGAATTGCTAGTGGGGTACACGTGACGATGGAGCATTGTGTGAAAGCAGGCGTGTAACACACGGAAAATGATCGCTGCCAAAGCTGTCAGAGATGACGTTCCACTGTAGGCGATGTGTAAGTTGTTGGGAGCAAACAGCTAGATCGAGGTCAGAGAAACTGCCGCTGGAATCGGAAAGAAAGTTTGTTTGGCCGGTGTTTAGAACGGAAAGATTGTACTGGTAAAAAAATGCAACGAGGTCGTTCCCCCTTGCGCTAGCCCGTGGAGATCCCCGTAGGGGGTGGTGGCCATTGAAGTCTCCCAACAGAAGATAAGGCGTCGGGAGTTGCGCTACTAAAGTCGCGAGATCAGCAAGAGAAAGAGAAGAAGGTGGAAAATAAACAGAACATAGTGTAAACGAAAAACCAGGAAAGCGGACGATGCCAGCAACAGCTTCCAGGTGGGTGGTGAGCCGAAGCGCTTGATATATGTTGTCACAAAGGAGCATCATAATACCCCCATGAGGAGAACCAGGTTCCGGTGGGAGATCGAATCGCACCGGCACGTACCCGGGAAAAGTGAAAGTATCCCGGCCCTGGAGCTTGGTTTCCTGCAAGCACAAAATACCAGGTGACAGCGACGTTGTGAGGAGCTGTAATTCGGCTTTATGTGCACGAATGCCACGTATATTCCACTGGACAATCGACATTAGGAGGTAAAGAAGAAGTTGGTTGAGCACTTTACTTGACCACAGGCTGCCGTTTCAATTTGCCTTTTTGTGTGCGCGTGGGACTAGGACTTTTGGGAGGGATAAGATCTTCCTCCATAGGCTCCGCTTCAAGAGGAGGGTCGGAGTCACCGGAAACCGAAGTCAGGGCGTCGAACCGGTTACCGGTGGCCACGGGCGTTGGCGAGACTCGTGGAGTGCGGTTACGCCCTCTGCCATCTTGAGATTTGGATCTCCGAGGTGGTGAAGGAGAGGATGCTTTTGAAACAGTCGGTTTACTGGCAGAAGTAGCCGGGTTTTTTAGAAAGTCGGAGCGTTTTGGCTCGGTTTTAAACTTTCGAGGTTCGGTGCTGAGCGGAGTTTTCTTAGGGCTGCGTGATCCAGAAGGTTGTACCGGAAGTTTAGCCGGGACGACAATGGAGCAATCTGAGGATGTTTGGGTGCCAATATCCCGCTTGGGTACTGGAGCTGAAACCACAGAGCTAAATGTGCCAAATGTTAAAAGAGAAGGTTGGCGAACAAGATGGCGTTTGCGGGCCTCAGTGAAAAAGAGGCGTTCTTTCACCCGCAGCTCCTGAATGGCCTTCTCATCCATATAACGTGGACAGTTACTGGAAGTTGCTGGATGGCTACCGCGACAATTGACACAGCAAGGAGGATTTGGACAAGCTCCGTCATGTGCGTCTTGGCCGCACACGACGCAAATAGATTGTGTTAACTTGCACGATAACTTAGTGTGGCCAAATCGTTCACATTGAAAACAACGTAGAGGACGTGGTATATAGGGCCGAACGTTGATTACCTCGTAGCCAGCCTTAATCTTCGCCGGGAGATCGAGCCGATCGAAGGTAAGGAAGAGCGTACGAGTGGGCACTGGAACACCATCACGCATTGCTTTTACGCGATATACGGAGGTCACGCCCTGGCTGGAGAGGTAGCCTTGGATTTCTTCCTCCTGCATGCCATCTAGAAGGTGTGATGTAATGACGCCTTTACAAGAGTTCAGGCTTCGGTGCTTCTCAACTCGGATGGGATATCCGTGGAGGAGTTTCGCCTTCAGCAGTCTGTCAAACTGTAGTGTAGAGTACGTATCAACGAGCAAGGAACCATTTCTGAAACGGGTACAAGACTTAACTGGACCGGCTAGTTTATCAAGTCCCAACTGTATAACAAAGGGATTTAATGTGAGAAATGTCTGAGCCTCCTCCAAACGATTTATGACTAGGTAACGAGCACCTGATGCTTCGTGTACCTCTTTTACTTCATTTGCCTGTCGTTTTCTTTTGGGTCTAAGTGTTGCCATAGAAGACGTTATTTGAGTTCATCCCCCAATGCTCCCCACCCACCACGGAGCCCAACAAGGGGTCATCCCACTGGGATGACAGGGCTACATAGGGGATATAGCGGGCTCGCCGTCCCACTCACCCTGGAGTTCAGTGTGACACCTTGTCCTGGCCGATTGATTAGGGGTGGGTTAGTCCCTAACCTCCCGTTTAGCTGAAGCAGTAGCCAAAGTGGTATATTGGTAATGCGCACCCTTCCCGAATTCAGAAAAACACTGTTACGAGCTCAGATACGCATCCCTCAACAACCAGGACAAACATTTCCACCGACACGGGTCTCCACGCACGGCCTACACGTGGGTGGGCCTGTTGACCGTCTCCCTCAACCACGAAGAGTGAGTGAGTGAGTGTGTGGGGTTTTAGGGCCCGTCGACAACAAGGTCATTTGGGCCCTAAGTCAACACTAAAATCTAAAAGCTACACAAAGTTAAAAAATAAGATAAAATATAAACACTCAACCATTAAAAACACATTAAAACTCGTCCCAGTACTAAAAATTTAAAATCTCTAAAAGCAATAGATATAAAACCACAAGTCATACTTGTTTATTAAAACCGATTTTAAAAATAAACCGCAGTGCCTTATCCACAGCCACTGGGTCGTCACCTAAAATACTGACCAAGTTAGCTCCCAAGCCCAAAGACTGGCGAACGCGGGCGTACTGTGGGCAATCGAGTAAAATATGCCGCACAGTGAGGCGTACGGCACACGGAGCACACACTGGGGCCGGTTTCCCTTGCAGCAAATGACCATGAGTAGCTCGTGTGTGCCCAATTCTCAGCCGGGTGAGTATCACCTCGGCTCGCCGGTTGTCCCTGCAGGAAGTTAGCCAGGGTCGTACGCTCTCTTTAATTGCCCGGAGTTGTGTGCCTTGTAAAGCTGTCCAGGAGTGCTGCCAAGCAGAGAGGAGTTGGCGACGAAAAAAACGTTGCACATCCTGGTATGGCACAGTAGTTGTTAAACTCCGGGGCAAACAGCAAGCTGACTTTGCAGCCGCGTCCGCCTCCTCGTTCCCGGAAATCCCCACATGGCCTGGGGTCCAAGTAAAAACAAAATTGTACCCGCGCCTGAGCATTTGCGACATCTGGGCCTGTATTTTTAAAACGAGGGTCTGAGCGGCAGTGTGCTGTTGCAAGGCCTGAAGCGCACTCAGAGAGTCAGTGCAGACAATAAAAGAGCCAGGAGCTAACTTGCAAATAAAAAGGAGCAGATAGAGGATGGCATACAACTCTGCTGAGAAGACCGAAGTGGAGTCCAGAAGGCGAAATTTATGAGCCTCACCGTTAATTAAGAATGCGCAACCCGTAGTGCTAAGTAACTGAGAACCGTCTGTAAAGACCGGAACATAGTTAGGGTAACGGCCCAGGAGTTCGGGCAAAAAGTTGTTGGAACACCGAATGTGGAGTAGCGAGTTTAGAGTTGCTGGAAAGAGCGAGATCAAACCGCGCACGATCCAGTTGCCAAGCAGGATAAGGGCTGATGGACGACCTCTCCACGCGAGGCATTCAGAGGCCATGGGAATGTAGGAGATCTCGAAATCTTATTCCCATGGGGCGTGTCCGAGAACCAGGGCGCATATAACGGTGGACTAAATCTGGACACAGAACTGGTTTAAAACAAGGATGATTGGGATAACTAGCCAACTTCGAGACCTATGAGCAGAGTAACAGCGAGCGACGAATATGGAGTGGAGGTTCGCCTGAGTCTGCGTACAGGCAGTCGACTCGACTGGTGCGGAATGCTCCTGTGGCAAGGCGGATGCCAGTGTGATGCACGGTGTCTAAAAGGCGAAGTTTAGAGGCGGTCGCTGCGCCATAAATAAAACTGTCATAGTCCAGCTTGGACCGAACCAGAGAGCGGTACAGCCTCAACATTACCGTGCGATCGCCCCCCCAAGATGCTCCAGATAATACCTTGAGCACCCGAAGAGATCGATCGCAAGAGGCTCGAAGGTGACGAATGTGGTGCTCTGCTCCCAATTTAGTTGTCGGTCCAAGTAGAGGCCCAAGAACTTCAGGTGCGAGACAAATGGCAGGGGTGTGCCGTTCAAATGAAGATCAGGAGGCGGGTGAATACCTCGTAGGCGGTAAAAGTGGATACACTGCGTCTTCGCAGCTGAAAAACGCAAGCCGGTTTGAAGCGCCCAAGCTGCTAGCTGGGTAATGGTCAGCTGCAGTTGGCGCCTAATGTGATCTATGTTGGCAGACCTATAATAAACTGCGAAGTCGTCAACATAGAGGGATGATGGAATTCCACTTCTAACGGCACTAGTGATGCCGCTAATCGCTACGGCAAAAAGGGTGACGCTCAAAATCGACCCTTGAGGTACCCCGTTCTCCTGTATCCGCTCCTGGGATATCGTGTTTCCTATGCGCACACGAAAACGGCGAAGTTTTAAAAAATTGCATAAAAACTCGGGTAGATGACCACGCATACCGTAACCATGAAGGTTACGGAGTATGCCGTACCGCCAAGTGGTGTCATAGGCCTTCTCCAGGTCGAGGAACGCGCCCACGGCGTGCTGTTTCAGTAGAAGCGTATCGGAAATATACCCCTCAAGGCGTGTTAGATTATCGACACTTGAGCGATGGCGACGAAAACCGCATTGCAAGTTGGACAGATGGTTATGTTTTTCTAGCCACACATTTAACCGAGCGTTTATCATTCGCTCCAACGTCTTACAGATGACACTGGACAGGCAAATGGGGCGGTGGCTAGATGGTAGCGTGCGGTCCAATCCGGGTCGAGGGATGGGGATGACGATACCCTCTCTCCAGGAGGAAGGGAAAACCCGCTCATGCCAAATGCGGTTATAGATGTTTAAAAGGAAACATAGCGCCTCAGATGGAAGATGTAGCAGCATCTGTCGGTGTACGTCATCGGGACCTGGAGAAGAATCCTTTGCTAACGCCAGAGAATGGGCAAGCTCGGCTGCGGTGAAGGGTTGATTGTACGGCTCGGTGCAGTCACTATTAAAATTAAGTGGTACCCGCTCCGCCTTTTCCTTAATAGGCAGGAAGAGAGCGTCATAGCGGGCAGTTTGGCTAGTAGCAGCAAATATGGTAGCTAGGGCTTCAGCCATGTCCTGCTCGGTGGTGCACATGGAACCGTTAATGGCAAGGCCGGGAATTACCGTCCAGCGATACTTGCCATACATCCGCCGAACAGCTGACCATACTTGTTGGGTAGAGCTGCGCCGGGAAAGCGAAGACACATAGGCTTCCCAGGATTTACGCTTTCCGTTGCGCAGTATAAAGCGTGCCCTAGCGCGAGAACGTTTGAAGGCGACGAAGTTCCCTTCCGTCGGGTGCCGCTGAAAAACGCGCAAAGCACGTTTGCGTGCTTTGCCAGCCAAACTGCATTCCTCAGACCACCACGGTACAGGGATACGACGTGGTGTAGGTGAACCTCGAGGAATACTGGATTCTGCTGCGAGCAGGATCGAGCAAGTAAAATATTCCACCATTTCGTCGATGGTGTCGAAACCATCGTCGATGAGGTGTATTAGGGATTGGAATTTTCCCCAGTTAGCTTTGGAAATAATCCAGCGAGGATGTCGAGAAGGTACACATTGGCGGCCAGAAAAATGAATGTTAATGGGGTAATGATCACTGCCAAAGAGGTCGGAAAGTACTGACCACTCAAGTAGTGGTACTAATGACGGACTGCAGAAAGAAAGGTCTAGTACGGAATGTGTACCATAAGCGGATGATAGGAATGTCGGGTCACCAGTATTTAGCAGAAGCAGGTCAGACTTATCCAAGACGTCTACGAGGAGGCATCCACGGGCGTCATCTGTGTCTGATCCCCAGAGCGTGTGCTTGGCATTCAAATCTCCCACAAGGAGTAGTGGTGAGGGGAGCTGAGCCAATAGAGCTTGAAGATCACGCTCTGGAACTATACTGAGCGGCGGCAGGTACATGTTGCAGATGGTAAAACTCATGCTGTCCAGCTGTATCCGAACGGCCACAGCTTGAAATGGTGTGGTGAGAGGAACGCTGGCGGCTGAGATGTTAGGCGCCACTAAGGTAGCAACGCCACCGCTTGCACGCATACCTGCAAGAGAATCGCTTCTAAATGCCGAAAAAGAGTGAAGGTGTAACGAGTGATTGGGATGTAAGTGGGTTTCCTGGAAGCAAATTATTGACGGTGACCGTTGAGAAACTAAATGTTGTAGGTCTTGAGCACGAGCTCGAAAACCATTGCCATTCCACTGGATTATTTCCATAAAGAGGTTTTAAGGGCCGTTTTAACTTTTTTCATGACTTTGGCTGACTTGGGCCCTACCATTCGAAAATCGTTAGCGTCCTGTGACTCCGCTGATGTTCGGGAGTCAGAACTTCTACGGCTCGTAGAACGAGACCGGGATCTAATAGAGGGCGAGCGACTTCGCGATCTATGTGTTGGCTGGGATCGGTTTTTCACAGTTACTACGGGATTGTTGTTACTCGCTGGTGGCTTGGTGGCTGGAGTCTGTACGGTTGAAGCGGAATCTGTGCTGGTGGATATACAAACAGTCTGAGACGTGGGTTTAACGGCTACAAAGTCAGTCTGCGTGAATGCGTGGGCGACAGGGACGTGTTGAACAGCAACAGTGGTATTAGGAGTACGGCGAGCTGCTAATGCATATCCAGTAGTAGTGGTAGCAGGCTTTAGCTGTTCGAAGCGCCGTCGTGCCTCTGGAAAAGTTAGGCGTTTCTTTACACGTAGCTCCTGAATACTTCTTTCGTCCATGCATCTAGGGCACTGTCGCGAGCTGGAGGGATGACTACCGCCACAGTTCACGCAACAAGGTGTTCGACTGCAGTTGGGGTCGTCGTGTTTCGGTAGGCCACATTGCTCACAAAGAGCAGGATTGGTACATGTGACCTTAGTATTTCCGAACCGCTGACATTGGAAACAGCGCATGGGGTTCGGTATATACAGGCGGACGCTAGCACGTTCATAGCCGCAATATATGTATTCAGGTAACTTCGTCCCAGCAAAAGTTAGAAATACCGTACGTAATGGGTACTCCTTGCCATCTTGTTTCCGTGTTAGCCGGTACGCCTGACAAACAAGCTGATCCCAGAGGCAACTTACTATTTCTTCGTTTGCAAGACCATCCAAGCTGGAGGTGGTGACTACTCCTCTACAGGTGTTAAGTGTTTTGTGTGGGGCTACCCGGATCGGGTAGGTGCCCAACAAAGTCGCCTTTTGTAGTTTGCGAGACTGGTCTGCACTGGTGCTCTCTAATAGTAAGCTACCGTCTCGGAGACGCGTAGCGTTTTTGACCGAGCCGCTGATTTTGTCAACTTCACGCTTTATATAAAACGGACTGATATCTTTAAAAGTTTTCCCATCACAAGCCAAAGTCATAACTAAATAAGGGTCGATGAAAGAGTTTTGCGCGGATGCATTTTGAATAGGACCCCCATCCGGAACCGTCGGCGTCAGCCTGCCATCCGGGGGTTAAAGAAAGAAAGACACCGAATCTTCACGGTCTGTGCCGTCATGGGGACCTCACCCATGACCGATCTCATTTGTACCTCAGAAAAGCTACCCTTCAAAATCCACTGCTTGTCCGTATGGGTAAACCGTTCACCACGCACACCCCGGCTTTATTCCCCTACCACAGGAATAACCGCCTGTGGCTCCCCGCTTTAGGCCGCGCTGCGCATAAAGGGCACACTCGGATTCAGGGGACTTGTGGTTGATTACACCGGGGTTCCGTCAGCGGTAACACGTCCGGTCCGTGATACTAACCCAACGGCAACACGGCCGCCGGGAGATTAACACAGACCGGGCCCTCAAGGAGCTACGTGGGTGTACTTGACGGTGTGGAGGGGCTCCGCACCTAAGGCTACACGTAGGGGCAGTGCGAAGGGTCCGCTCAACCTTCACTTTTGAGACCTCCGGAGAGCACACATGTCGGAAGCCGCGCTGAAAACCGTGGGACAGAACCACGGAGATAGGAGAGATCCCTGCTGGTGAGACAGGAGTTATAAACCTAAGACCTTAAGTGCTAATAATTATAATAAACAACTAGAAGGGGAAGAAGGTGATGCTTACTGACAAGCAGTAGCTACACGTGGCAAAGTTGATGGAGGTGAAGGGGATGAATTGAGGGTGAATGGCTAGGGACCCCGGGATCGCCAATCCCGTACCTACCGTAGTAGGTCCCTGGGGGAAAATACCAGAGCCTCTTCTGCCAGTTTTCGGGGTTACTGAAGGGCCTTCTCGGCAGCCGTAGCGGTCCTGGGGTACACCAAGTCCCCACCGTATATCACCCCATCGGTCAGTCCCCTACTTCCTGTTGCCCACCCCTCGGGACGAGGACCGCAGAGGTTGGATTTTGAGGGGCTCAACCACGAAGAGGAGCCCACACGAGGGAGACTGTTGGCTCGGGACCCCGGGATCGCCAATACCCGTACCTACCGTAGTAGGCCCCTGGGGGTACATGGGATTAGTAGTACAAGGCATGCATATATTAGTTGTGGTTTGGAATGCTGAGGGAATTCTGTAGGCAGATGTGATGGTAGTCTTGAGGGCTGTGTTGGGTTCTAGACAGGGACGAGCTGGTTTAGGAAGTCTTGAACGTCATGTTCGCTAACGTCGTTGTCCGAGTATCGGTGAAAGAGGTATAGGGGTCCTTTATGTTTATTGGCGAATGGGTCATAGCTACCAATGCTTTGGATGAGTGGGTTTGGATTTTGTTCTGCATTTTTGTAGAGGTCAAAGGCGAGCTCTCGGATAAATTCGTTAATAGTATGTATTCTTAGTTCCTTATGTAGAGGTGCTGCTGGGGTTGTACGCGGGAGTTTGCATATTAGCCGTAGGATTTTATTTTGGAAAGGTTGTAGTCGTTTGATGTGCGTTTTTGCTGCATTTCCCCAGACCGGGGCGGCGTAGGTAATTAGTGGTCTGAGGAGGGTTTTGTAGAGGACCAAGGCAGTTTCGATGGGAAGAAGGCTGTAGTGGTTTAATAGCGGATAGAGTTCCCTGAGTCGGCCGCATGCTTTGCCTCTGATTTGACTGATGTGTGTGCGCGCCATGTGACGCCTCTATCCATGGTGACACCTAGGTATTTTACTGTGGGCGAACAGGTTATATTAGTGCCGAAGAGTTGTAGGGGAGGGAGGTTTTGGGTTCGATGCGTTGTGCGTTTGGTGAAGAGAATCGCTTGACATTTATTGGGATTTGGTTTTATTCGCCAGTCAGTGAGCCAAGATTCTAGTTGCGTAATGTAGTTTTGAAGACGGCGGTGAATTAGGCGTGGTTGCCAGGATTGGGCCATGATGGCTGCGTCATCAGCATAGACGAATGTTTTAACTGAATTAGGCATAGGAATATCGTTAATATAGATGTTGAAAAGGAGTGGTCCCAGGATGCTACCCTGGGGAACGCCGGCGCGGATTTGTCTTAGGCTTGATTGGGAGCCGTTTACCATTGATCTGAAGGATCGTTCTGAGAGATAGTTGGAAGTTAGTTTAACTGCTGAGTCTGGGAAATTATAGGAGATCATTTTTCGTAAGAGTCCTTTGTGCCAAACTTTGTCAAAGGCCCGTTCGAAATCGAGGAGTAGTGCACCAGTTGATTTATTGATGTTATAGCCATGGGTGATGTGTTCTGTGGCTCTAAGTATTTGAAGTGTTGAGGAGTGGTGTGTTCGGAAACCGAATTGTTCGTTGCAGAGGAGCGTAGTGCTTTTAATGTACGCGTTTAGTCGCTTGAGTATGACTTTCTCAAGGAGTTTATTCAGTGAGCTGAGGAGACTAATTGGTCTATAGTTCATCGGGTTGTGTGGAGGTTTGTGTTGTTTAGGGAAGTGTAGTACATCAGCAGCTTTTCAGGCTGTTGGGAAAATGCCATGCTCAAGAGAATAATTAAAAATAGTGGCTAGGAATTTAAGTGACCTTAGTGGCAAGTTTTTGATGGCTATATTGGGTATCTGGTCGGGGCCTGGTCCCTTTTGGCTGAGAAGGTGGCGGATTAGCCAAGCAATCTCAGAGTGGGAAGTCCTTCGCATTCTGTTATGGGTAGGTCGGTTGTGAACATCGCGTGTTATTTGGGTGAGTGAGTGAGTGGGGTTTTAGGGCCCGTCGACAGCAAGGTCATTTGGGCCCGAAGTCAATAATAAAACCTAAAATCTACACAAATTTAGCTAAAAACGGACAATAAAATAAAACACTCAACCATTAAAAGCACATAAAACCATCTAAAAACTAAAAATTTAAAATCTCTAAAATTAATAAATATAAAATACAAGTTAGACTTGTTTATTAAAACCTATTTCTAAAACAAACCGCAGTGCCTTATCCACGGCCACTGGGTCGTCACCTAAAACACCGTGCAAGTTAGCTCCCAAGCCCAAAGACTGGCGAACGCGGGCGTACTGTGGGCAATCCAGCAATACGTGTCGCACCGTGAGGCGTACTGCACATGGAGCACACACAGGGGCCGGTTCCCCTCTTAACAGGTAGCCATGTGTCGCTCGTGTGTGCCCAATTCTCAGCCGGGTGAGTATCACCTCGGCTCGCCGGTTATCCCTGCAGGAAGTTAGCCAGGGTTGTACGCTCTCCTTTGTTGCCCGGAGTTGTGTGCCTTCCAAAGGTGTCCAGGAGTGCTGCCAAGCAGAGAGGAGTTGGCGACGGAAAAAACGTTGCACATCCTGGTATGGCACAGTAGTTGTTAAACTCCGGGGCAAACGGCAAGCGGACTTTGCAGCCGCGTCCACCTCCTCGTTTCCGGAAATGCCCACATGGCCTGGGGTCCAATGTAAAAACAAAATTGAACCCGCGCCTGAGCATTTGCGATATCTGGGCCTGTATTTTTAAAACGAGGGTCTGAGCGGCAGTGTGCTGTTGCAAGGCCTGAAGCGCACTCAGAGAATCAGTGCAGACAATAAAAGAGCCGGGAGCTAACTTGCAAATAAAAAGGAGCAAATAGAAAATGGCATACAGTTCTGCGGAAAAAACTGAAGTGGAGTCCAGAAGGCGAAATTTATGAGCCTCACCGTTAATGAAGAATGCGCAACCCGTAGCGCTACCTAACTGAGAACCGTCTGTAAAGACCGGAACATAGTTAGGGTAACGGCCCAGCAATTCGGCAAAAAGCTGTTGGAACACCGAATATGGAGTAGCGAGTCTAGAGTTGCTTGAAAGAGCGAGATCGAACACCGCACGATCGAGCTGCCATGCAGGATAAGGGCAGATGGACGACCTCTCCACGAGAGGCATTCGGAGGCCATGGGAATGTTGGAGATCCCGAAATTTTGTTCCCACGGGGCGAGTCCGAGAACCAGGGCGCATATAACGGTGGACTAAATCTGGACACAGAACTGGTTTAAAACAAGGATGATTGGGATGACTTGCCAACTTTGAATCGTATGAGCAGAGTAACAGCGAGCGACGAATATGGAGTGGAGGTTCGCCTGAGTCTGCATACAGGCAGTCGACTAGACTGGTGCGACTAGTAGTAGTAGTAGTAGTAGTAGTAGTAGTGGGGCTTTAGGGCGCACAACTGCTAGGGTCATTAGCGCCAAGTAAAAAACCAATAACGTCAAAAAAATTGAAAGTGAGTCCTCCGCTAAAACAAAACTTTAGAACAGTAAAAAGGTCACCAATACAGTGCCAAAAAGTGCACTACGTGAACAATGAGACACTAAAACTGATACAACTCGCACAAAAGGCTACAAGTATGATAAAAGGATAATCTGGGTGTCATACACGTGTGCCCAGTCCGCTATAATAAATGAAACGTAAAACACGAGCCACTGCACATGAAGTGTCTGCCAGCACTTCAGGCAGGGTCGTCGGCATGTCCAAGGACACACGCAGCTGGGCTAAAGACTGGCACTGGACTAAAACATGCCGCACCGTCATGGGCTCGTGACAATGAGAACAGAGCGGTGTAGCATCAGAAGATAAAAGGTGACCATGGCTAAAACGGCAGTGCCCGATTCGCAGTCGTGCTAAAATCACCTCCTCGCGACGAGAGGTGCGCGACGAAGTGCTCCAGATGATGGGGAGGGGCTTTACCTTCCTAAGCTTATTCCCCCGACGGGCATTCCAATGACTGCTCCACCGTAACAGGAGGGCGCGACGTAAATATGAGCTAAAATCATCTGAGGGAACGCAAGAGCGAAAACATCTGGGAGCCAAAACAGCTGCCTTCGCGGCAGCGTCGGCAGCCTCGTTACCAGATATGCCTACGTGTCCAGGTACCCACACAAAGGAGACGCAAGTGCCTGCACTGGCGAAAGTGTGAAGGCAGTCCTGGATCCGTTGTACGAGTGGATGATAGGTGTACAGTATCCGTAGGCTCTGGAGCGCACTCAGAGAATCGGAGCAGATAACCCAAGACTGTAAGGCTTGCCGACGAACATATAAAAGAGCTTGGTAAATACCGAACAGCTCTGCTGTAAAAATCGAGCACTGCGGTAAAAGACGAAAGCTAAAACTCTGTCGACCGTGAATAAAAGCACATCCCACTCCCGTATTATCCTTCGAGCCATCAGTGTAAATAAAACCACAGGGTCGGTACTGCGCCTGAACTTCTAAAAAGCCCGAACGAAGGACTGAATCTGGCGTCGACAATTTCGGCATGGACAGCAGGCTCAGATTTACCTGGATCTCGGAGCGTAGCCATGGCGAAAATCGTGTTTCTCCTTTGCGAAATGTCGCCGGTAAATCAACATCCAACAGCCGAAGCACAGAGCGAAAACGAACGCCAGGAGGGAGTAGGGCCAGGGAGCGCGCTGAGTATTGACGGTCCAGGGAATCATTAAAGAACGAGCTAAATGACGGATGATCCGGCAAAGTAACAAGCCGGCAAGCGTAATAACAAAGGAGGACATCACGCCGATAGCGAAGCGGAGGTTCAGCAGCTTCCGCACACAGGCTGATGACCGGACTTGTTGGAAAGGCGCCAATACTCAAACGGATACCACGGTGATGAACAGGGTCAAGTCTTTTTAAAATCGATGGTCGAGCGGACGAGTATACAATACAGCCGTAGTCAAGTTTAGATCGGACAAAAGAGCGATATAGCCTTAAAAGAACCGTCCGATCAGCTCCCCAGGAGGTGCCAGTTAAAACACGTAAAACACTAAGAGAACGTTCACACCTGGCGTTTAAATACGAGATATGAGAAGACTAACTAAGCTTCCTATCAAACACCAATCCCAAGAATTTTGTCTCCTCTGCGTAAGGAAGGGCATCGGCTCCCAGATACAGCGACGGCGGCGGAAATGCTTTCCTTCGCCAGAAGTTTACGCAGACGGTTTTCTCGGCGGAGAACTTGAAGCCGTTTTCCACACTCCAAGTTAAAAGTCTGTCAAGACACATTTGGAGGCGGCGGTGCAGGAGAGAAGTACGTCGAGAACTACAATAGATGGCGAAGTCGTCCAAGAATAAAGAAGAAGAAATGCCCAATGGGACGCACTCCGTAATGGGATCGATGGCAATAGCAAATAGTGTGACAATGAGTACCGAGCCCTGCGGTACTCCGTTCTCTTGATTAATAGCGCGAGATAAATCCGAACCCACACGTACCCGAAACACCCTATCACGCATAAACTCTCGAATAAATAGGGGTAACCTTCCACGAATGCCCCATTTATGGAGGGTGCGGAGAATTCCATACCTCCAGCAAGTGTCGTATGCCTTCTCCAGGTCAAAGAACACAGCAACCGTTTGGCTCCTGCGTAAAAATCCATCCATAATGTGCGTGGACAACGAGACTAGGTGGTCGACCGTTGACCGGTAGCGACGAAAACCGCACTGAACGTTTGACAGAAGACGATGGGATTCTAGCCACCATGTCAATCGCCCGTTTATCATGCGCTCCATCACCTTGCAAAGGCAACTGGTGAGGGAGATCGGACGATAACTGGAAGGCAGATGGCGATCCTTTCCAGGTTTTCAGATGGGTACAACGGTAGACTCACGCCAAGCGGTCGGAAATGTTGCTGTGTGCCAGATATAGTTATACACTTGCAAGAGAAAGTGCTTACTAACTGAGGACAGGTGCTGCAGCATTACGATGTGGACTCCGTCCGGCCCCGGTGTGGAGGGTCTGGAAGTTAACAGGGCCCGCTCCAGCTCTTGCATAGTGAAGAAGGCGTTATAACACAAATGGTTTAAGGATTGAAAGGATAGGTCATGCGTCTCTGCCCGGTGTTTGATGGGCAGAAAGTCCGGGTGATAATGGGAGGAATTAGAGTTATGAGCAAAAGCTCCTCCCAGGGCATCAGCGACAGCTCTAGGGGTAACTACGGTGTTATTGTTAATCCGTAGGCCAGGCACCAGAATACGAGGAACTTTACCGGCCACGCGTCGCAGCTTGCTCCAAACCACAGAGGATGGTGTGAAGCGGTTAAAGGTCTCCACAAAACGCTTCCAGGATGTATTCTTGCTGGCCTGTATCACGCTTCGGGCATTTGCGCGTAATCGCTTGAACCTGATCAAATTGTCCAGGGTAGGATGACGCTTAAAAGTTCGCAGTGCAGCCCGGCGCGCACGCACCGCTGCGCGGCATTCATCGGTCCACCAGGGAACGGGTAAACGCCGAGGTTGGGCTGAAGAGCGAGGTATAGCACGTTCGGCGGCAGATGTAATCACATATGTAACGTGCTCTACCATCTCGTCGACGTTGTCGGATACATGGTCGTCAAAGATAGCCAGGCTGCAAAAAAGGGACCAGTCAGCTTTGTGTAGCTGCCAGGTAGGTACACGGGAAGATGGTGTGTAGTTGGAAAGCAGGCTAATCACGCAGGGAAGGTGGTCGCTGGAAAAAGTGTCAGAGACGACGTTCCACTCAAAGTGATTAGCAAGCTGTGCCGAGCAAACGGATAAGTCCAGGTGAGAGAGAGTGCTGGTTGAATCAGAAATAAATGTAGGTTCGCCAGTGTTGAGAATTGAGAGGTGATTCTGAACAAGGAATTCAGCAAGGTGCTTCCCCCTTACGCAAGCCCTAGGTGATCCCCAAAGAGGGTGATGGGCGTTGAAGTCTCCCAACAGCAAGAAGGGTGTTGGGAGCTGGGACACCAGATCGGAGAAGTCCGCAATGGCGAAGGGAGAAGAGGGCGGTAAATAAACAGAACATAAGGTAAAAGAGAGACCTGGGAGTCTAAGAGTAACGGCTACGGCTTGCAAGGAACTATTGAGCGGAAGGGGTTGGTAAAAAACGTCGTCCCGATTTAAAAGCATAACACCCCCATGTGCAGGAGAACCGGGCTCCGGTGGTAAATCAAAGCGCACCGGAGTAAAACCAGGAAAGGTGAACGTATCCTGCTGGTGAAGTTTCGTCTCCTGCAGGCAGAAAATACTGGGGGACAGCAAATTACCCAACAGTTGTAGGTCTGGTTTACGCCTGCGCACGCCACGTTTATTCCATTGTAGAATGGACATCCTGGGATAAATGGAAAAAGCCGGTCACTTAGTTCACTTTGCTGGTGGCTGTCGCTTTAATTTCCCCTTCGGGTTCCGTGTTGGGCTCGGGCTTTTTGGAACACTTGCTTCGTGCTCCATAGGCTCCTCGGATGGAGGAGGGTCAGGGTCATTGGATAACGCGGTCAATGGGAGAAAACTGTTGCCAATACTCAAGGTTGGAAGGGAAGGCCCCTTCACGCGGCTACGCCCCCTGGTGTCCTGGGAGCAAGAGCGCCGAGGAGGTGAAGGGGAACTGGCCGGGCCGGGACACTTGCCACTGGCAGGTGCCGGAGGGTCTTTGAGGAAGTCGGAGCGCTTTGGCGTGACTTTAAATTTCCGGGTGTCCGTACTCACTGAAATGGTTTTGGAGCTAGCGGTATTAGAATTTGGCAATGCGACGCGAGGAGTGGCCACGGTTGAAGGCACAGGGCAAGTTTGAGGGCCCATATCACGCTTTAGTATTGGTTTTGAAACTACGGAACTAAAAGTACCTAACTTCAGGATAGAAGGTTGTCGAGCCTGATGTCGATTGCGGGCTTCAGAGAAGGATAGACGCTCCTTCACCCGCAGCTCCTGGATGGCCTTCTCATCCTGTTATCGCGGACAATCGCGGGAGGTCGCCGGGTGTTGACCTTGGCAGTTCACGCAACTTGGGGCAGAGGGACATGCTCCGTCATGACTTCCCTTACCACAGTTGGCACACACCGCAACAGTAGCCTTGCAAGAGGTCTTAGTATGGCCATAGCGCTGACACTGGTAGCAGCGCATAGGCCGTGGAATGTACGGGCGCACAGGGATTACTTCATATCCTGCCTTGAGTTTCGGAGGCAGTTCCAGCCGATCGAAAGTAACAAAAAGCGTGCGGCTGGGCAGCTGCACACCGTCACGCGTGACTCGAACACGGTACACTTCCGTGACACCCTGGTCCGCCAGATAACCCCGGATCTCCTCCTCCGGCATACCGTCCAACAGAGGACTGGTGATAACGCCCTTGGAAGAGTTGAGGCTCCTGTGTTTTTCTACACGGATAGGATATCCGTGCAGGAGTTTCGCTTTCATTAACTTTTCAAACTGGGATGTAGTGTAGCTCTCAACCAACAATGAACCAGAACGTAAACGTGTACATGACTTCACGGGCCCAGCGATTTTATCCAGACCTGATTGAATGACAAAAGGGTTTACCTTTAAAAATGACTGACCCTCTTCTGTCCGATGGATAACTAGGTAACGCGCTGATAAAGACGTGTGTACTTCTCTTTCTTCCGAAACTTGTTTTCTGCGTTTAGGTGTAGTTGTGGCCATAAAACGAAGGAATAAATTTCATCCCCCAATGCTCCCCACCCACCACGGAGCCCAACAAGGGGTCATCCCACTGGGATGACAGGGCTACATAGGGGATATAGCGGGCTCGCCATCCCACTCACCCTGGAGTTCAGTGTACCACCTTGTCCTGGCCGATTGATTAGGGGTGGGTTAGTCCCTAACCTCCCGTTTAGGCGAAGCAGTAGCCAAAGTGGTATATTGGTAATGCGCACCCTTCCCGAATTCAGAAAAACACTGTTACGAGCTCAGATACGCATCCCTCAACCACCAGGACAAACATTTCCACCGACACGGGTCTCCACGCACGGCCTACACGTGGGTGGGCCTGTTGACCATCTCCCTCAACCATGAAGACGAGCCCACTCGAGGGAGACTGTTGGCTCGGGACCCCGGGATCGCCAAAACCCGTACCTACCGAAGTAGGCCCCTGGGGGGACTGGTGCGATTGATTGATTGTGTTGTGTTTTAAGGTCCGTCGACAGCAAGGTCATTTGGGCCCGAAGTCAATTAATAAAACCTAAAAGCTATAAAAATTAAGCTAAAAAGGTAAAATATAATAAAACACTCAACTGTTAAAATGACATTAAAAACAATCTAAAGACTAATACTTTAAAACCTCTAAAAGTAATAAATATAAAATACAAGTCAGAGTTGTTGATTAAAACCGATTTTAAAAACAAACCGCAGTGCCTTATCCACGGCCACTGGGTCGCCCCTAAAACATCCATCAAGTTAGCTCCCAAGCCTACTGACTGGCGAACGCGAGCGTACTGCGGACAATCGAGCAATATGTGCCGCACCGTGAGGCGTGCTGCACATGGAGCACACACTGGGGCCGGTTCCCCTCTTAACAAATGGCCATGAGTCGTTCGTGTGTGTCCAATTCTCAGCCGGGTGAGTATCACCTCGGCTCGCCGGTTATCCCTCTATGAAGTTAGCCAGGGTTGTACGCTCTCCTTTATTGCCCGGAGTTGTGTGCCTTCCAAAGCTGTCCAGGAGTGCTGCCAAGCAGATAGAAGTTGGCGACGGAAAAAACGTTGCACATCCTGGTATGGCACCGTAGTTGTTAAAACTCCTGGGCAAACAGCAAGCGGACTTAGCAGCCGCGTCCGCCTCCTCATTCCCGGAAATGCCCACATGGCCTGGGGTCCAAGTTAAAACAAAATGGTATCCGCGACTAAGCATTTGCGAGATCAGGGCCCGAATTTTTAAAACTAGCGTGTGAGTTGCAGTGTGCTGTTGCAAGGCCTGAAGAGCGCTTATAGAGTCAGTGCAAACGATAAAATTGCCATGAACTAACTTACAAATAAAAAGGAGCAGATAGAGGATGGCATACAGTTCTGCAGAAAAAACAGAGGTGAAGTCTAGAAGGCGAAATTTATGAGCCTCGCCGTTAATGACGAATGCGCAACCCGTAGTGCTACCCAACTGGGAACCATCTGTAAAGCCCGGAACATAATTAGGGTAACGGTCCAGTAGTTCGGCAAAAAGTTGTTGGAATACCGAATGTGGGGTAGCTAGTCTCGAGTTTGTGGAAAGAGCAAGATCGAACCGCGCACGCTGGAGCTGCCATGCGGGATAACGACCCAGGGACGACCGCTCCACGTGAGGCATTCGGAGGTCATGTGTACGGGAGAGTTCCCGGAATCTTACTCCTGTTGGGCGTGTCCGAGAACTAGGTTGCATATAACGGTGGGCTTAGTCGGGATGCAGAACTGGTTCAAAACATGGATGGTTTGGGTAACTTGCCAACTTTGCAACGTAGGAACAGAGCAGTGTCGAGCGACGAACAGAAAGTGGAGGCTCGCCGGAGTCGGCATACAAGCAGTCGACGCGACTTGTCCGGAAAGCTCCTCTGGCAAGGCGGATATCTGTATGATGTACGGTGTCTAAAAGGCGAAGTTTAGCGGCGGTCGCTGCGCCATAAATAAAACAGCCGTAGTCCAGCTTGGATCGGACCAGGGAGCGATACAGCCTCAACATTACCGTGCGATCGCCCCCCAAGATGCTCCAGATAATACCTTCAGCACCCGCAGAGAACGATCGCAAGAGGCTCGAAGGTGACGAATAGGGCGCTCCCAGTTGAGTTGTCTGTCCAAGTAGAGGCCCACGAACTTCAGGTGCGAGACAAACGGCAGGGGTGTGCCGTCCAAGTGCAGATCAGGTGGAGGGTGAATACCTCGTAGTCGACGGAAGTGGACACATTGTGTCTTCGCAGGAGAAAAACGGAAGCCGGTGCGAAGCGCCCAGGCTGCCAGCTGGTTGATGGTCAACTGCAGTTGACGCTCTATATGGTCTAAGTTGCAAGAACGATAATATATGGCGAAGTCGTCAACATACAGAGATGATGGAATTCCGCCGCGAACGACACTAGTAATGCCATTAATAGCCACAGCAAAAAGGGCGACACTGAGAATCGACCCTTGAGGCACACCATTCTCCTGGATCCGCTCCCTTGAGATACTGTTCCCTATTCGGACACGAAAACGACGTAGAGCTAAAAAATTACTTAAAAATTCCGGTAAGTGGCCTCGCATACCGTAACTGTGCAGGTTGCGTAGCATGCCATACCGCCAAGTGGTGGCATAAGCCTTCTTCAGTTCAAAGAATACTCCCACCACATGCTGTTGCAGTAGAAAGGCATGATGAATGTAGGCCTCTATGCGTGTTAGATTGTCAAAACTAGAGCGATGGCGACGAAAACCGCATTGAAGGTTGGACAGCTGGTTATTGATTTCGAGCCAACACACTAACCGAGAGTTTACCATTCGCTCAAAGGTCTTACAGACGACACTCGTCAGGCAAATGGGGCGGTAGCTAGATGGAAGTGTGGGGTCCTTTCCAGGTCGAGGGATGGGAATGACAATACCCTCTTGCCAGGAAGATGGAAAGACCCGGTCATGCCAGATGCGGTTATACATGCCTAAAGGAAAGACATCGCATCGGGTGGAAGATGTAGCAGCATCTGTCTGTGGATGTCATCGGCACCGGGAGAAGAGTCCTTAGCTAGGGCTAAAGAATGTGCAAGCTCGGCAGCGGTAAAAGGTTGGTTGTACGGCTCATGCATTCGCTATTAAATTTGAGTTTCGTTCGCTCCGCAGCTTCCTTAATAGGAAGGAAGGGGGCGTCGTACCTAGCCGTTTGGCTAGTAGGAGCGAATGAGGTGGCAAGGGCTTCGGCTATATCTTGCTCGGCAGTGCAGATGGAACCGTTGAGGGCAACTCCGGGAATGATCGTTCGGCGATACTTGCCATGCATCCGCCGAACAGCTGACCATACCTGTTTGGCGGAGCTGCGACGAGAAAGGGAAGACACGTAGGCTTCCCAGGATGTTCGTTTCGCATTGCGAAGCACAAAACGTGCCCTAGCTCGAGAACGTTTAAAAGCAACGATGTTCTGTTCTGTCGGGTGCAACTGAAACAGCCGCAAAGCACGTTTGCGTGCTTTTATTGCCACACGGCATTCCTCAGACCACCAGGGTACAGGGGTATGACGTGGGGTAGAAGAACCTCGAGGAATGCTGGATTCAGCGGCGAGCAGAATGGAACATGTAAAATATTCCACCATTTCATCGACGGTGTCAAAACCATCGTCGGTGAGGTGAATATGGGAATTAAATTTTTCCCAGTCAGCCTTGGAAATAATCCAGCGAGGATGTCGCGAAGGCGCATGGTGCCGGCCGGATAAATGGATGTTAATTGGGTAATGGTCGCTGCCAAAGAGGTCGGAAAGCACAGACCAATCAAGTAGTGGAACTAATACCGGGCTGCAGAAAGAGACGTCTAGTACCGAGTGCGTACCATAAGCGGATGACAAAAATGTCGGGTCACCAGTGTTCAGCAAAATCAAGTTATACGAATCAAATGTGTCTACTATGAGGCAGCCGCGAGCATCATCAATGTCGGAGCCCCAGAGCGTGTGTTTGGCATTCAGATCTCCCAAGATGAGTAACGGTGAGGGGAGCTGAGCCAAAAAGCCTGAAGATTCTGCTTTTGAATTACACAGAGCGGGGGCAGGTAAATGTTGCAGATGGTAAAAGAGATGCTCTCCCGCTGTATACGAACAGCGACAGCTTGCAAGGGCGTGGTTAATGGTATATTGGTGGCAGAGGTATTAGGCGCCACTAAAGTAGCGACGCCACCGCTTGCTCGTGTGCCTGCAACGGAGTCTCCCCTAAATGCCGAAAAAGTGCTTAGGTGTAATGAGTGATAGTGATGCAAATGGGTTTCTTGGAGACAAATAACTGATGGTGACCGCTGAGAAACTAAAAACTGTAGGTCTTGAACGCGAGCTCGGAAACCATTGACATTCCACTGGATTATTTCCATAAAGAGTTTTTAATGGGCCGTTTTAACTTTTTTCTTGACCTTGGCTGACTTGGGCCCTACGATTCGAAAATCGTTAGCCTCCTGTGACTCCGCTGATGTTCGGGAGTCAGAACTCCTACGGCTCGTATAACGAGACCGGGATCTAATAGAGGGCGAACGACTTCGCGGTCAATGCTGTGGTCGGGATCGGTTTTTCACAGTTACTACGGGATTGTTGTTACTCGCTGAAGGCTTGGTGTCTGGAGTCTGTACGGTCAGAAAGTCAGTCTGCGTGGATGCTTGGGCGACAGGGACGTGTTGAACAGCAACAGTGGTATTAGGAGTACGGCGAGCTGGTAGTGCATATCCAGTGGTAGTGGTAGCAGACTTCAGTTGTTCGAAGCGCCGTCGTGCCTCTGGAAAAGTCAGGCGTTCCTTTACAGGTAGCTCCTGAATATTTTTTCGTCCATGAATCTAGGGCACTGTCGCGAGCTGGAGGGATGACTACCTCCACAGTTCACGCAACAAGGTGTTCGACTGCAGTTAGGATCGTCGTGTTTCGCCAGGCCACATTGCTCACAAAGAGCAGGATTGGTACATGTGACCCTAGTATGTCCGAACCGCTGACATTGGAAACAGCGCATGGGGTTCGGAACATACTGGCGGACGCTAGCACGTTCATAGCCGCAATAGATGTACTCAGGTAGCTTAGTCCCGGCGAAAGTAAGAAAAACCGTACGTAGCGGGTACTCCATGCCATCTTGTTTTCGAGTTAGCCGGTACGCCTGACAAACGAGTTGATCGGAGAGGCAGCTTACTATTTCCTCATTTGCTAGACCATCTAAGCTGGAAGTGGTGACTATTCCTCTGCAGGTAATGAGCGTTTTGTGTGGAGCTACCCGGATAGGGTAGGAGCCCAACAAAGTCGCTTTCTGTATCTTCTTAGACTGGTCTGCATTTGTGCTCTCTAATAGTAAGCTACCGTCTCGGAGACGCGTAGCGTTTTTGACAGGGCCACTTATCTTATCCAGCTCACGCTATTTAGAAAGGACTTATATCTTTAAACGTTTTCCCATCACAAGCCAAGGTCATTACCAGAAAAGGGTCGGTGAAGGAGTGAGTGAGTGAGTGTGTGCTGTTTAAGGGCCCGTCGACAACAAGGTCATTTGGGCCCTAAGTCAACACTAAAATCTAAAAGATACACAAATTAAGCTAAAAAGTGAAATAAAATAAAATCACTCAACTACTAAAAGCACATATAAGAAGCCCATACCAAAACTAACAATTTAAAATCTTTAAAATTAACAAATTAAAATAACACTGAACTATTAAAAGTACATAAAAAACCCTGTTGCAAGTCTAATAATTTAAAATCGCTAAAATTAACACATATAAAATCCCAGTCAGACTTGTCTACTAAAACCAATTTCCGTAACGAACCGCAGTGCCTTAATCACGGCCACTGGGTCATCCCCTAAAATACTGGGCAAGTTAGCTTCCAAGCCTATTGATTGGCGAACGCGGGCGTACTGCGGGCAATCAAGCAGTACGTGCTGCACCGTGAGGCGTACTGCACACGGGGCACACACAGGGGCCGGTTCCCCTCTTAGTAGATGGCCATGTGTCGCTCGTGTGTGCCCAATTCTGAGCCGGGTGAGTATCACCTCGGCTCGCCGGTTATCCCTGCAGGAAGTTAGCCAGGGTCGTACGCTCTCCTTTATTGCCCGGAGTTGTGTGCCTTGTAAAGCTGTCCAGGATTGCTGCCAAGCAGATAGTAGGTGGCGACGGAAAAAACGTTGCACATCCTGGTATGGCACAGTAGTTGTTAAACTCCGGGGCAAACGGCAAGCGAGCTTTGCAGCCGCGTCCGCCTCCTCGTTTCCGGAAATCCCCACATGGCCTGGGATCCAAGTAAAAACAAAATTGTACCCGCGCATGAGCATTTGCGAGATCTGGGCCTGTATTTTTAAAACGAGGGTCTGAGCGGCAGTGTGCTGTTGCAAGGCCTGAAGCGCACTCAGAGAGTCAGTGCAGACAATAAAAGAGCCAGGAGCTAAATTGCAAATAAAAAGGAGCAGGTAGAGGATGGCATACAACTCTGCTGAGAAGACCGAAGTAGAGTCCAGAAGGCGAAATTTATGAGCCTCACCGTTAATAAAGAAAGCGCAACCCGTAGTGCTACCTAGCTGAGAACCGTCTGTAAAGACCGGAACATAGTTAGGGTAACGGCCCAGTAGTTCGGCAAAAAGTTGTTGTAACACCGAATGTGGAGTAGCGAGTTTAGAGTTGCTGGAAAGTGCGAGATCGAACCGCGCACGATCCAGTTGCCAAGCAGGATAAGGGCTGATGGACGACCTCTCCACGCGAGGCATTCGGAGGCCATGGGAATGTAGGAGATCCCGAAATCTTATTCCCATGGGGCGTGTCCGAGAACCAGGGCGCATATAACGGTGGACTAAATCTGGACTCAAAACTGGTTTAAAACAAGGATGATTGGGATAACTGGCCAACTTCGAGACGTATGAGCAGAGTAACAGCGAGCGACGAATATGGAGTGGAGGTTCGCCTGAGTCTGCATACAGGCAGTCGAGTCGACTGGTGCGGAAAGCTCCTGTGGCAAGGCGGATGCCAGTATGATGCACGGTGTCTAAAAGGCGAAGTTTAGAGGCGGTCGCTGCGCCATAAATAAAACTACCATAGTCCAGCTTGGACCGAACCAGAGAGCGGTACAGCCTTAACATTACCGTGCGATCGCCCCCCCAAGATGCTCCAGATAATACCTTCAGCACCCGAAGAGAACGATCGCAAGAGGCTCGAAGGTGACGAATGTGGTGCTCCCAGTTGAGCTGTCGGTCTAAGTACAGGCCCAAGAACTTCAGGTGCGGGACAAATGGCAGGCGTGTGCCGTTCAAATGAAGATCAGGAGGCGGGTGAATACCTCTTAGGCGGTGAAAGTGGATACACTGCGTCTTCTCAGCTGAAAAACGGAAGCCGGTTTGCAGCGCCCAAGCTGCTAACTGGGTAATGGTGAGCTGCAGTTGGCGCTCAATGTGATCTATGTTGGCAGACCTATAATAGATAGCGAAGTCGTCAACATAGAGGGATGATGGAATTCCACTTCGAACGGCACTAGTGATGCCGTTAATCGCTACGGCAAAAAGGGTGACGCTCAAAATTGACCCTTGAGGTACGCCGTTCTCCTGTATCCGCTCCCGTGATATCGTGTTTCCTATGCGAACCCGAAAACGGCGAAGTTTTAAAAAGTTGCATAGGAATTCCGGTAGATGACCACGCATACCGTAACCATGTAGGTTACGGAGTATGCCGTACCGCCAGGTGGTGTCATAAGCCTTCTCCAGGTCGAGGAACACGCCCACGGCGTGCTGTTTCAGTAGGAAAGCATCGGAAATATACCCCTCAAGGCGTGTTAGATTATCGACACTTGAGCGATGGCGACGAAAACCGCATTGCAAGTTGGACAGATGGTTATGTTTTTCTAGCCACCAATTTAACCGAGCGTTTATCATCCGCTCGAAGGTCTTACAGATGACACTCGTCAAGCAAATGGGGCGGTAGCTAGATGGTAGCGTGCGGTCCTTTCCGGGTCGAGGGATGGGGATGACAATACCCTCTCGCCAGGAGGAAGGGAAAACCCGCTCATGCCAAATGCGGTTATAGATGTTTAAAAGGAAAGATAGCGCCTCAGATGGAAGATGTAGCAGCATCTGTCGGTGTACGTCATCGGGACCTGGAGAAGAATCCTTTGCTAACGCCAGAGAATGGGCGAGCTCGGCTGCGGTAAAAGGTTGGTTGTACGGCTCGGTGCAGTCACTATTAAAATTAAGTGGTACCCGCTCCGCCCTTTCCTTAATAGGCAGGAAGAGAGCGTCATAGCGGGCAGTTTGGCTCGTGGCAGCAAATGTGGTAGCTAGGGTTTCAGCTATTTCCTGTTCGGTGGTGCACATGGAACCGTTGATGGCAAGGCCGGGAATTACCGTCCGGCGATACTTGCCATACATCCGCCGAACAGCTGACCATACTTGTTGGGTAGAGCTGCGCCGGGAAAGCGAAGACACATAGGCTTCCCAGGATTTACGCTTTGCGTTGCGCAGTATAAAGCGTGCCCTAGCGCGAGAACGTTTGAAGGCGACGAAGTTTCCTTCCGTCGGGTGCCGCTGAAAAATGCGCAAAGCACGTTTGCGTTTTTTGACAGCCAAACTGCATTCCTCAGACCACCACGGAACAGGGATATGACGTGGTGTAGGGGAACCTCGAGGAATGCTGGATTCTGCTGCGAGCAGGATCGAGCAAGTAAAATATTCGACCATTTCGTCGATGGTGTCGAAACCGTCATCGATAAGGTTTATCAGGGAATGGAATCTTCCCCAATTAGCTTTGGAAATAATCCAGCGAGGATGTCGAGAAGGTACACATTGTCGGCCAGAAAAATGAATGTTAATGGGGTAATGATCACTGCCAAAGAGGTCGGAAAGTACTGACCACTCAAGTAGTGGTACTAATGACGGACTGCAGAAAGAAAGGTCTAGTACGGAATGTGTACCATAAGCGGGTGATAGGAATGTCGGGTCACCAGTATTTAGCAGAAGCAGGTCAGACTTATCGAAGACGTCTACGAGGAGGCATCCACGGGCGTCATCGGTGTCTGATCCCCAGAGCGTGTGCTTGGCATTCAAATCTCCCACAAGGAGTAGTGGTGAGGGGAGCTGAGCCAATAGAGCTTGAAGATCACGCTCTGGAACTATACTGAGCGGCGGCAGGTACATGTTGCATATGGTAAAACTGATGCTCTCCAGCTGTAGCCGAACGGCCACAGCTTGCAATGGTGTGGTGAGAGGAACGTGGGCGGCTGAGATGTTAGGCGCCACTAAGGTAGCAACGCCACCGCTTGCACGCATACCTGCAAGAGAGTCGCTTCTAAATGCAGAGAAAGACTGAAGGTGTAACGAGTGATTGGGATGTAAGTGGGTTTCCTGGAGACAAATAATTGATGGTGACCGTTGAGAAACTAAATGTTGTAGGTCTTGAGCACGAGCTCGAAAACCATTGACATTCCACTGGATTATTTCCATGAAGAGTTTTTAATGGGTCGTTTTCACCTTTTTCTTGACCTTGGCTGACCGGGGCCCTACGATTCGAAAATCGTTAGCCTCCTGTGACTCCGCTGATGATCGGGAGTCAGAACTCCTACGGCTCGTAGAACGAGACCGGGATCTAACAGAAGGCGAGCGACTTCGCGATCTATGTTGTGGTCGAGATCGGTTTTTCGCATTTCCTACGGGATGGTTGTTACCCGCTGATGGTTTGGTGGCTGGAGTTTGTACGGTTGAAGCGGAGGTAGTGCTGGTGGATACACAAACAGTCTGAGACGAAGGTTTAACGGCTAGAAAATCAGTCTGCGTGGATGCGTGGGCGACAGGGCGTGTTGAACAGCAACAGTGGTATTAGGAGTACGACGAGCTGCTAGTGCATATCCAGTAGTAGTGGTAGCAGGCTTCAGTTGTTCGAAGCGCCGTCGTGCCTCTGGAAAAGTCAGGCGTTCCTTTACACGTAGCTCCTGAATGCTCTTTTCGTCCATGAATTTTGGGCACTGTCGCGAACTGGAGGGGTGACTGCCGCCACAGTTCACGCAACAGGGTGTTCGACTGCAGTTTGGATCCTCGTGCTTCGGTAGGCCACATTGCTCACAAAGAGCAGGATTGGTACATGTGACCTTAGTATGTCCGAACCGCTGACATTGGAAGCAGCGCATGGGGTTCGGGACATACTGGCGGACGCTAGCACGTTCATAGCCGCAATATATGTATTCGGGTAACTTCGTCCCAGCAAACGTTAGAAATACCGTACGTAGGGGGTACTCCTTGCCATCTTGTTTCCGTGTTAAGCGGTACGCCTGACAAACAAGCTGGTCTGAGAGGAAACTTACTATCTCCTCATTCGCAAGACCATCTAAACTGGAGGTGGTGACTACTCCTCTACAGGTGTTCAGCGTTTTGTGTGGGACTACCCGGAAAGGGTAGGAGCCCAACAAAGACGCTTTTTGCAGTTTTTTAGATTGGTCTGCAGTTGAGGTCTCTAACAGTAAGCTACCGTCTCGGAGACGCGTAGCGTTTTTTACAGGGCCACTGATTTTATCTAATTCACGTTTTATGTAAAATGGACTGACATCCCTAAACGTTTTGCCATCACAAGCCAAGGTCATCAATAAGTAAGGGTCAATGAAGGAGGTTTTGCGCGGAGACATGATGATATAGACCCCCTTCCGGAACCGTCGGCGTCAGCCTGCCATCCGGGGGTTAAAGAAAAAAGACACCGAATCTTCACGGTCTGTGCCGTCATGGGGACCTCACCCATGACCGATCTCATTTGTACGTCAGAAAAGCTACCCTTCAAAATCCACTGCTTGTCCGTATGGGTAAACCGTTCACCACGCACACCCCGGCTTTATTCCCCTACCACAGGAATAACCGCCTGTGGCTCCCCGCTTTAGGCCGCGCATGCGTGTAATAGGCACACGCGGAATCAGGGGACTTGTGGTTGATTACACCGGGGTTCCGTCAGCGGTAACACGTCCGGTCCGTAATACTAACCCAACGGCAAAACGCGGCCGTCGGGAGATTACCACAGACCGGGCCCTCAAGGAGCTACGTGGGTGTACTTGACGGTGTGGACGGGCTCCGCACCTAAGGCTACACATAGGGGCAGTGCGAAGGGTCCGCTCAACCTTCACTTTTGAGACCTCCGGAGAGCACACATGTCGGAAGCCGCGCTGAAGACCGTGGGACAGAACCACGGAGATAGGAGGGATCCCTGCTGGTGAGACAGGAGTTATAAACCTAAGACCTTAAGTTCTAATAATCATAATAAAAAACTAGAAGGGGAAGAAGGTGATGCATACTGATCAGCAGTAGCACAGCGTGGCACAGTTGATGGAGGTGAGGGGGATGAAATGAGGGTGAGTGGCTAGGGACCCCGGGTTCGCCAATCCCGTACCTACCGTAGTAGGTCCCTGGGGGAAAATACCAGAGCCTCTTCTGCCAGTTTTCGGGGTTACTGATGGGCCTTCTCGGCAGCCGTAGCGGTTGTGGGTACACTAAGTCCCCACCGTACATCACCCCATCAGTCAGTCCCCTACTTCCTGTTGCCCACCCCTCGGGACGAGGACTGCAGAGGTTGGATTTTGAGGGGCCGGTGAAGGAGGTTTTGCGCGGAGACATGATGATATAGACCCCCATCCGGAACCGTCGGCGTCAGCCTGCCATCCGGGGGTTAAAGAAAGAAAGACACCGAATCTTCACGGTCTGTGCCGTCATGGGGACCACACCCATGACCGATCTCATTTGTACCTCAGAAAAGCTACCCTTCAAAATCCACTGCTTGTCCGTATGGGTAAACCGTTCACCACGCACACCCCGGCTTTATTCCCCTACCACAGGAATAACCGCCGGTGGCTCCCCACTTTAGGCCGCGCTGCGTAAAATACACACGCTGATTCAGGGGACTTGTGGTTGATTCACCGGGGTTCCGTCAGCGGTAACACGTCCGGTCCGTGATACTAACCCAACGGCAACAAGGCCGTCGGGAGATTAACACAGACCGGGCCCTCAAGCAGCAACGTGGGTGTACTTGACGGTGTGGACGGTCTCCGCACGTAAGGCTACACATAGGGGCAGTGCGAAGGGTCCGCTCAACCTTCACTTTTGAGACCTCCGGAGAGCACACATGTCGGAAGCCGCGCTGAAAACCGTGGGACAGGACCACGGAGATAGGAGAGATCCCTGCCGGTGAGACCGGAGTTATAAACCTAAGACCTTAAGTGCTAATAATTATAATAAAACACTAGAACGGGAAGAAGGTGATGCATACTGATCAGCGGTAGCAGAGCGTGGCACAGTTGATGGAGGTGAAGGGGATGAAATGAGGGTGAGCGGCTAGGGACCCCGGGATCGCCAATCCCGTACCTACCGTGGTAGGTCCCTGGGGAAAAATACCAGCGCCTCTTCTGCCAGTTTTCGGGGTTACTGATGGGCCTTCTCGGCAGCCGTAGCGGTCGTGGGGTCCACCAAGTCCCCACCGTACATCACCCCATCAGTCAGTCCCCTACTTCCTGTTTCCCACCCCTCGGGACGAGGACCGCAGAGGTTGGATTTTGAGGGGCCGACTGGTGCGGAAAGCTCCTGTGGCAAGGCGGATGCCAGTATGATGCACGGTGTCTAAAAGGCGAAGTTTAGAGGCGGTCGCTGCGCCATAAATAAAACTGCCATAGTCCAGCTTGGACCGAACTAGAGAGCGGTACAGCCTCAACATTGCCGTGCGATCGCCCCGCCCAAGATACTCCAGATGATACCTTTAGCACCCGAAGAGAACGATCGCAAGAGGCTCGAAGGTGACGAATGTGGTGCTCCCAATTTAGTTGTCGGTCCAAGTAGAGGCCCAAGAACTTCAGGTGCGAGACAAATGGCAGGGGTGTGCCGTTCAAATGAATATCAGGAGGCGGGTGAATACCTTGTAGGCGGTGAAAGTGGATACACTGCGTCTTCGCAGCTGAAAAACGGAAGTCGGTTTGAAGCGCCCAAGCTGCTAGCTGGGTAATGAACAGCTGCAGCTGGCGCTCAATGTGATCTATGTTGGCAGACCTATAATAGACTGCGAAGTCGTCATCATAGAGGGATGAAGGAATTCCACTTCGAACGGCACTAGTGATACCGTTAATCGCTACGGCAAAAAGGGTGACGCTCAAAATTGACCCTTGAGGTACAACCGTTCTCCTGTATCCGCTCCCGTGATATCCTGTTTCCCATGCGAACCCGAAAACGGCGAAGTTTTAAAAAGTTGCATAGGAATTCGGGTAGATGACCACGCATACCGTAACCATGTAGGTTACGGAGTATGCCGTACCGCCAGGTGGTGTCATAAGCCTTCTCCAGGTCGAGGAACACGCCCACGGCGTGCTGTTTCAGTAGAAACGCATCGGAAATATACCCCTCAAGGCGTGTTAGATTATCGACACTTGAGCGATGGCGACGAAAACCGCATTGCAAGTTGGACAGATGGTTATGTTTTTCTTGCCACCAATTTAACCGAGCGATTATCATTCGCTCCAACGTCTTACAGAAGACACTCGTTAGGCAAATGGGGCGGAAGCTAGAAGGTAGCGTGCGGTCCTTTCCGGGTCGAGGGATGGGGATGACGATACCCTCTCGCCAGGAGGAAGGGAAAACCCGCTCATGCCAAATGCGGTTATAGATGTTTAAAAGGAAACATAGCGCCTCAGATGGAAGATGTAGCAGCATCTGTCGGTGTACGTCATCGGGACCTGGAGAAGAATCCTTTGCTAACGCCAGAGAATGGGCGAGCTCGGCTGCGGTAAAAGGTTGATTGTACGGCTCGGTGCAGTCACTATTATAATTAAGTGGTACCCGCTTCCGCCTTCTCCTTAATCGGCAGGAAGAGCGCGTCATAGCGTGATGTTTGGCTAGTAGCAGCAAATATGCTAGCTAGGGCTTCAGCCATGTTCTCCTCGGTGGTGCACATGGAACCGTTGATGGCAATGCCGGGAATTACCGTCCGGCGATACTTGCCATACATCCGCCGAACAGCTGACCATACTTGTTGGGTAGAGCTGAGCCGGGAAAGCGAAGACACATAGGCTTCCCAGGATTTACGCTTTGCGTTGCGCAGTATAAAGCGTGCCCTAGCGCGAGAACGTTTGAAGGCGACGAAGTTCCCTTCCGTCGGGTGCCGCTGAAAAACGCGCAAAGCACGTTTGCGTGCTTTGACAGCCAAACTGCATTCCTCACACCACCACGGTACAGGGATACGACGTGGTGTAGGTGAACCTCGAGGAATGCTGGATTCTGCTGCGAGCAGGATCGAGCAAGTAAAATATTCTACCATTTCGTCGATGGTGTCGAAACCATCGTCGATGAGGTGTATCAGGGATTGTAATTTTCCCCAGTTAGCTTTGGAAATATTCCAGCGAGGATGTCGAGAAGGTACACATTGGCGGCCAGAAAAATGAATGTTAATGGGGTAATGATCACTGCCAAAGAGGTCGGAAAGTACTGACCACTCAAGTAGTGGTACTAATGACGGACTGCAGAAAGAAAGGTCTAGTACGGAATGTGTACCATAAGCGGATGATAGGAATGTCGGGTCACCAGTATTTAGCAGAAGCAGGCCAGACTTATCGAAGACGTCTACGAGGAGGCATCCACGGGCGTCATCAGTGTCTGATCCCCAGAGCGTGTGCTTGGCATTCAAATCTCCCACAAGGAGTAGTGGGGAGGGGAGCTGAGCCAATAGCGCTATAAGATCACGCTCTGGAACTATACTGAGCGGCGGCAGTTCATGTTACAGATGGTAAAACTGATGCTCTCCAGCTGTATCCGGACGGCCACAGCTTGCAATGGTGTGGTGAGAGGAACGTGGGCGGCGGAAATGTTAGGCGCCACTAAGGTAGCAACGCCACCGCTTGCACGCATACCTGCAAGAGAATCGCTTCTAAATGCCGAAAAAGAGTGAAGGTGTAACGAGTGATTGGGATGTAAGTGGGTTTCCTGGAGGCAAATTATTGACGGTGACCGTTGAGAAACTAAATGTTGTAGGTCTTGAGCACGAGCTCGAAAACCATTGACATTCCACTGGATTATTTCCATGAAGAGTTTTTAATGGGCCGTTTTAACCTTCTTCTTGACCTTGGCTGACTTGGGCCCTAGGATTCGAAAATCGTTAGCCTCCTGTGACTCCGCTGATGATCGGGAGTCAGAACTCCTACGGCTCGTAGAACGAGACCGGGATCTAACACAAGGTGAGCGACTTCGCGATCTATGTTGTGGTCGGGATCGGTTTTTCGCATTTACTACGGGATGGTTGTTACCCGCTGATGGCTTGGTGGCTGGATTTGATTGATTTGATTGATTGTGGTTAAGGGCGCTCAACAACGAGGTCATCAGCGCCCTGAAAAAGTAAGGATGTTAAATATCAATAAAAAGGGTCTAACAGATATTCATCTGCAGCAAGATCTTGATTGGACGCTCACATATATTAAAATAGATAAAAAGAACGTAAAACCATAAAAGCGTTAAAATCGATAAAACGATTGGTACTAAATTCTAAAATTAGCAGTTAAAAAGAATGCTAAAACTTTGGCCACCACTTTCTCGTCGTTCCCCAGCACCTCTGCCAAACTGTCCGGCAGCTGGAGAGATCTGCGGAGACGCGCTGTTCCGGAACACTCTAAAAGAACGTGGCGGACTGAGACAGCTGCATCGCAGAGCGGGCAGACTGGAGCACGGCTCTTGTTCAGCCAAAAGCTATGTGTAGAAAAGCAGTGGCCAATGCGTAACCGAGCCAAAGTGACCTCCTCACGGCGGGATCGACGGCAGGAAGTGGCCCAGGGAATCGGAAGATCTTTCACTGTCCGCAACTTGTTGCTTCGCAGAGCGCACCACGCGTTGTGCCAAGAGGACAGCACAGCACTTCGCAAGTATAACTTGATATCTTCCGCAGTAGCATGATGAATAGTTACCCTCGGCAGTGTGGTTGCCATCTTCGCTGCCGAATCCGCCAGTTCGTTTCCTGCCAGGCCTACATGTCCAGGAACCCAAGCGCACACCACGCTAACGCCAGAGGCGTGTAAGACGTGGAGGGCGTCCTGGATAAGCTGCACAACAGGATGGTAACTGTACAGCTGCTGTAGGCTCTGAAGTGCACTAAGGGAGTCACTTAAAATAAGGCTGTCGCCTAGGTTGCGTTGACGTACATATAAAATGGCTCGGTAAATCGCATAAAGTTCAGCACTAAAAATAGAGGTGCTGCTATGGAAACCGAATGTATAGGGTTCGGTTCCATAGACGAAAGCACATCCAACCCCACTCGAGCTCTTGGAGCCATCAGTGTAGATTAAAACCCGATCAGTAAAACCAGATAAATATTCTAAAGAACAAGTACGGATACTGCTGGGAGCCATTGAAGATTTCGCGTAGCGCGTCATGCCTAGGTCTATGTAGGATATTTCCCGCAGCCAAGGTGGATATACTCTCTCGCCCCTAGGAAACATCTCAGGGAGCTCCATGCTATGCTGCCTAAGAAGCTCCCGGAAACGAAAACCCGGTGGTCTGGGCCAAAGCGAGGTATTCCTATAGCGCGCGTCCAGAGAGGTGTTGAAAAAGGCGGAGAATGTTGGGTGCGTGGGCATGCAGTGAAGGCTACAAGCATAACTGCACAGCAGCATGTCACGCCGGAACCGCAGAGGAGGTTCTGCAGATTCCGCGTAGAGGCTGACGACAGGGCTAGTCGGAAAGGCTCCAATGGCTAACCGGAGACCACAATTATGGACTGTATCTAGTTTGCTCAGCACCGATGGACGTGCCGAACCAAACACGAAACAGCCATAATCCAACTTGGATCGGATAAATACGCGATAGAGTCGCAGTAACACTGTGCGGTCCGCTCCCCAGGATTTGCCGCTGAGTATCCGCAAAATGGTGAGAGAACGGTCACAGCGAGCTCTCAACTGTGCTATATGGGAGGACCAGCTGAGTTTCCGATCGAATACCAACCCAAGGAATCTCGTCTCTTCTTGAAAAGGGAGTAGATGTGGGCCCAATCGTAGTGATGGTGGTAAACATCTCCGAAGGCGCCAAAAGTTTACACAAACAGTTTTTTCGGCCGAGAAACGGAAACCGTTTTTCAAACTCCAATCATGAAGGTTATCCAAGCACTGCTGTAGACGGCGCTCTAAAAATGGTGTACGCTGAGAAGTGCAGTAGACGGCAAAGTCGTCTACGAATAAGCAGGCCGAGACCCCCGGGGGAACACATTGCGATATAGAATTAATAGCAACAGCGAAAAGGGTGACACTTAGTACGGAAACCTGAGGTACTCCGTTCTCCTGAATAAAAGCGTTAGAAAAAGCCGAGCCGACCCTTACTCGAAAAAAGCGGTCTTTCATGAACTCTTGCAGGAAAAGTAGCAGGCGGCCACGCATATTCCAGCTGTGGAGAGTGCGTAGCAACCCTGCGCGCCAACAGGCATCATAAGCTTTCTCTAAGTCGAAGAATATCCCAACGGTTTGACAAACCTTCAGAAAACCGTTCATTATTTGTGTCGACATAGACACAACGTGGTCTACTGTGCAACGGCGTCGACGAAAACCACATTGGATATTCATTAGCAGGTTTTGGCGTTCCAGCCACCACACCAGCCGTGCGTTAATCATGCGTTCTAGCACTTTGCAGACACAGCTGGTGAGAGAGATAGGACGGTAGCTAGAGCACAGATGACGGTCCTTTCCGGGTTTCAAAATGGGTATGATGATGGCCTCCCGCCACTTTGCAGGGAAAGTGCCATCAACCCAAATACGATTATAGAGGTCCAGCAGGAAAGCCTTGCTTTTAGGAGAGAGCTGTTGTAACATGCGAACGTGGATACCATCCGGCCCTGGCGCTGATAGCCGTGAAGATAAAGGAGCGTGATCTAACTTTGCCATGGTGAAAAGGGGGTTATAGTCCTCGAGGTTTCTAGATCGAAAGCAGAAACCTCGAGATTCTACCGGAGTTTTTATTGAGAGGAACTCAGGTGCATAATTATCGGAGCTAGACACGTGGGCGAAAGCACTGACAAGGGTATTAGCCACTTCAAACGGTTCCGCGACGAAGCCTGCAGGAGTTCTCAGACCAGCGATCGGCATGTAGGTCGATTTCCCGGCCACGCGCCTTATCTTATCCCATACAACAGAGGAGGGTGTATGTCGGTTGAAAGAGGACACAAATGTTTTCCAAGTTGTCTGTTTGCTATTCTTGATTATGTACCTAGACCTGGCACGCATTTTCTTGTACTCAATCAGGTTCTCCAGTGTAGGATGTCGTTGGAAAACTCTGAGAGCACGCCTACGAGCACGAATAGCATTCCGGCAATCGGTCGTCCACCAGGGAACAGGAGGGCGACGAGGGTTGGTGGTTGAGCGAGGAATAGAATGGTCCGCGGCGGAAAGGATCTGCTCTGTAAGGTGCTCAACTAAGGCGTCCACAGAATCTTGCGCGTCGTAACTAAACACAGACAGCTGGGTGTAAAGGGCCCAGTTGGCGTGATCGAGGCGCCAGGTAGGCAAACGGGCGGAGTGAAAGTCATGTGCTAAGAGACTAACAAGGCACGGAAAGTGATCACTAGAATGCAGGTCGGAGATGACACTCCATTGTAGGGAAAGTGCTAGCTGAGGTGAACAAACTGCCAAGTCGAGATGCGAAAAGGTGTTGAAAGCATCCGATAGAAACGTAGGTTCTCCGGTGTTCAAGAGAACCAGGTTACTGCTGTCAAGGAATTCGGCAATAACTTTGCCTCTCGCACAGGATCGAGCTGAGCCCCAGAGATGGTGGTGGGCATTTAGGTCTCCTATCAACAGAAAGGGTGTATGGAGCTGAGAGACCAACCCCTGTAGTGCATTAAGTGAGAGGTCAGCAGATGGCGGAACATAGACACTGTAGACGGCGAATTGCACAGTCGGGAGAACAATCCGTACAGCAACCGACTGTATGGCAGTCTGTAAAGGTATAATATCTACATATGTATCATCTCTGACGAGCACCATTGTGCCTCCATGCGCTGGAATGCCCTCTTCCGGATCAAGGTCATGTCTAAATGACGTGTACCGCCGGAGTGTAGAGGTGTCTTGGGGACGCAGCTTGGTCTCTTGTAAGCACACGACTTTAGGGTTATGCTTAGTGAGCAACAAATCAAGCTCTGCTCGATGTGCTCGAAATCCGCGAATGTTCCATTGAAGAATAGCCATTGGAGGTATGGGATAAGATGGTAATAGTTACGCAACGTTATGTTGATTTCGGCGGTGGCCGAACGAGTTTACCCTTTTTCTTGGGTGTGGGGCTAACACCTTTTACGTCCAGTTTATCCGGGCGCTTTTTACTAGACGTCCGGACTGTGTGGTCCGTATCCTCTTGTTCCATTTCTTCAGCGGATGAGGCCCTTTCCCTATTGAGAACTTCGGTTCGAGAGCCTCAAACCGATTGGAAACAGAGATCGACGGAGATGATGGTCGTCGATCCGAGACCTCTCCGGAAGACTCCTCAGAGGTGGAACTTTTAGATGCCCACGGATTTTTCTTTCTCCGCATCGGCCGATCCGTATCCTTCAGAAAATCAGACCGTTGATAGCTGGTCTTAAAAGTTTTGGGTGGTGGCACGTACACAACTGGCTTAGTAGGCTTCGTAGAGCTCGATGCTCTGACCGGAGACCTGGGAGGTGTTTTCTTCCCTGCGGGTGCTTTGGACGAGGTAGAAGTAGATTGAGATGTCTTGACAGGCTTCGGAGCTACTGATGGACTAAGGATTCTGTCAGAGATACTAGCCTCACTGATATCGCTGGTCTGAGTTGCCATCTCCCTTCGCGGGACTGGCTTAGCTACTACTGAGCTATAGGTACCGGACATCGCAACGGAGGGCATGCGAGTACGTGCGAGTTTTCGGGCTTCCGAGAAGGATAGCTTCTCTTTCACCCGGATCTCCTGAATCTCCTTTTCCTCGCGGAACCGTGGGCAATCTCTGAAGCTAGAAGCGTGTTCGCCAGCACAGTTCACACATTTTACGGGTGAGGTGCACTCACCTTCGTGCAGCGACATCGCACAATTCATACCCGTACGCGCACCATTACAGAAGTCCTTAGTGTGGCCGAAGCGCTGATATCTGTAGCAACATAAGGGATTCGGGATATATGGTCGTACCTCGATGACTTCATACCCTGCCCTAAGCCTTTGTGGGAGATCTACCCGATCAAAGGTCAGGAGCAGGGTACGGGTAGGCACCAATTCCCCTCGCTCTCTTCGCTGAACACGATATACAGCTGTCACGCCTTGGTCTTTCAGGTTCTGCTGGATCTCCTCGTTGGTCATTCCGTCCAGCGCACGGGTGTTCACCACACCGCGCGAGGAGTTCAGGGTCTTGTGTACGGAAACGCTCACCGGATAGCTGCCTAGAATGTTGGCCTTCAAGAGCGCTGCTGCCTGGGAGACGGAATGCGCTTCCACCAGCAGCGTGCCATTGCGCGAACGAGTACATGATTTTACCGGGCCAGCTATCTTGTCTAATCCTTTCTGGATGGCGAAAGGGTTCACTGATGTAAATGTCTTATCAGTCTCAGTTCTGCTTATCACCAAGTAGCGAGGACCACTAGACTCGACTACTTCTTTTCCATTTCTACAATTGTTGGAATTGTTTTTTTGTTGAAGGTTTAACATAAGTGTTGGCATAAATTTCATCCCCCAATGCGCCCCACCCACCACGGAGCCCAACAAGGGGTCATCCCACTGGGATGACAGGGCTACATAGGGGATATAGCGGGCTCGCCGTCCCACTCACCCTGGAGTTCAGTGTATCACCTTGTCCTGGCCGATTGATTAGGGGTGGGTTAGTCCCTAACCTCCCGTTTAGGCGAAGCAGAAGCCAAAGTAGTGTATTAGAAATGCGTACCCTCCCCGAATTCAGAAAAACACTGTTACGAGCTCAGATACGCATCCCTCAACTACCAGGACTAACCTTTCCACCGACACGGGTCTCCACGCACGGCCTACACGTGGGTGGGCCTGTTGATCGTCTCCCTCAACCACGAAGAGGAGCCCACACGAGGGAGACTGTTGGCTCGGGACCCCGGGATCGCCAATACCCGTACCTACCGAAGTAGGCCCCTGGGGGGGTTGGTGGCTGGAGTCTGTACGGCTGAAGCGGAGGCTGTGCTGGTGGATAGACAAACAGTCTGAGACGTAGATTTAACGGCTAGAAAGTCAGTCTGCATGGATGCGTGGGCGACAGGGACGTGTTGAACAGCAACAGTGGTATTAGGATTACGGCGAGCTGCTGATGCATATCCAGTAGTAGTGGTGGCGGGCTTTAGTTGTTCAAAGCGCCGTCATGCCTCTGGAAATGTCAGGCGTTCTTTGACACGTAGCTCCTGAATGCTTTTTTCGTCCATCGATCTAGGACACCTTCGCGAGCTGGAGGGATGACTACCGCCACAGTTCACGCAGCAAGGTGTTCGACTGCAGTTTGGGTCGTCGTGTTCAGCTAGGCCACATTGCTCACAAAGAGCAGGATTGGTACACGCGACCTTAGTATGTCCGAACCGCTGACATTGGAAACAGCGCATGGGGTTCGGGACATACTGTCGGACACTCGCACGCTCATAGCCGCAATAGATTTACTTGGGTAACTTAGTCCCAGCAAAAGTTAGAAAAACCGTACGTAGTGGGTACTCCTTGCCATCTTGCTTTCGTATTAGCCGTTACGCCTGACAAACGAGTTGGTCGGAGAGGCAACTTACTATTTCTTCATTTGCTAGACCATCTAAACTGGAGGTGGTGACTACTCCTCTGCAGGTATTGAGCGTTTTGTGTGGGGCTACCCGGATAGGGTAGGAGCCCAACAAAGACGCTTTTTGCAGTTTTTTAGATTGGTCCGCTGTTGTGGTCTCTAAAAGTAAGCTGCCGTCTCGGAGACGGGTAGCGTTTTTGACAATGCCACTGAGCTTATCAAGCTCATGTTTTATATAGAATGGACTAATACCCTTAAAGGTTTTGCCATCACATGCCAAGGTCATCAATAAGTAGGGGTCAATGAAGGAGGTTTTGCGCGGAGACATGATGATATAGAGCCCCATTCGGAACCGTCGGCGTCACCCTGCCATCCGGGGGTTAAACAAAGAAGGACACCGATTCTTCACGGTCTGTGCCGTCATGGGGAGGGCCACACAGTGAGGCGTACTGAACACGGAGCACACACTGGGGCCGGTTCCCCTCTCAACAAATGACCATGAGTACCTCGTGTGTGCCCAATTCTCAGCCGGGTATCACCTCGGCTCGCCGGTTATCCCTGCAGGAAGTTAGCCAGGGTCGTACGCTGTCTTTAATTGCCCGGAGTTGTGTGCCTTGTAAAGCTGTCCAGGAGTGCTGTCAAGCAGAGAGGAGTTGGCGACGGAAAAAACGTTGCACGTCCTGGAATGGCACTGTAGTTGTTAAACTCCGGGGCAAACGGCAAGCGGACTTAGCAGCCGCGTCCGCCTCCTCGTTCCCGCAAATCCCAACATGGCCTGGGGTCCAAGTAAAAACAAAATTGTATCCGCGACTGAGCATTTGCGAGATCTGGGTCTGTATTTTTAAAACCAGTGTGTGCGTGGTAGTGTGCTGTTGTAAGGCCTGAAGCGCACTTAGACAGTCAGTGCAGACGATAAAAGAGCCAGGAGCTAACTTGTAAATAAAAAGGAGCAAATAAAAGATGGCATACAGCTCTGCTGAGAAGACCGAAGTGGAGTCCAGAAGTCGAAATTTATGAGCCTCACCGTTAATGAAGAATGCGCAACCCGTAGCGTTACCTAACTGGGAACCGTCTGTAAAGACCGGAACGTAGTTAGGGTAACGGCCCAGTAATTCGGCAAAAAGTTGTTGGAACACCGAATGTGGAGTAGCGAGTCTAGGGTTGTTTGAAATAGTTAGATCGAACCGTGCACGATTGAGCTGCCATGCAGGATAAGGGCAGATGGACGACCTCTCCACGCGAGGCATTCGGAGGCCATGGGAATGTAGGTGATCCCGAAATCTTATTCCCACGGGGCGTGTCCGAGAACCAGGGCGCATATAACGGTGGACCAAATCTGGACACAGGACTGGTTTAAAACAAGGATGATTGGGATAACTTGCCAACTTCGACACGTATGAGCACAGTAACAGTGAGCGACGAATATGGAGTGGAGGTTCGCCTGAGTCTGCAGTCGTCTCGACTGTTGCGGAAAGCTCCTGTGGCAAGGGGGATGCCAGTGTGATGCACGGTGCCTAAAAGGCGAAGTTTAGAGGCGGTCGCTGCGTCATAAATAAAACTGCCATAGTCCAGCTTGGACCGAACCAGAGAGCGGTACAGCCTCAACATTACCGTGCGATCGCCCCCCAAGATGCTCCAGATAATACCTTCAGCACCCAGAAGAGAACGATCGCAAGAGGCTCGAAGGTGACGAATGTGGTGCTCCCAGTTGAGCTGTCGGTCTAAGTAAAGGCCGAAGAACTTTTGGTGCGGGACAAATGGCAGGGGTGTGCCGTTCAAATGAAGATCAGGAGGAGGGTGAATACCTCGTAGGCGGTGAAAGTGGATACACTGCGTCTTCACAGCTGAAAAACGGAAGCCGGTTTGAAGCGCCCAAGCTGCTAGCTGGGTAATGGTCAGCTGCAGTTGGCGCTCAATGTGATCTATGTTGGCAGACCTATAATAGACTGCGAAGTCGTCAACATAGAGGGATGATGGAATTCCTCTTCGAACGGCACTAGTGATGCCGTTAATCGCTACGGCAAAAAGGGTGACGCTCAAAATTGAACCTTGAGGTACGCCGTTCTCCTGTATCCGCTCCCGTGATATCTTGTTTCCTATGCGAACTCGAAAACGGCGAAGTTTTAAGAAGTTGCATAGGAATTCGGGTAGATGACCACGCATACCGTAATCATGTAGGTTACGGAGTATGCCGTACCGCCAGGTGGTGTCATAAGCCTTCTCCAGGTCGAGGAACACGCCGACGGCGTGCTGTTTCAGTAGAAACGCATCGGAAATATACCCCTCAAGGCGTGTTAGATTATCGACACTTGAGCGATGGCGACGAAAACCGCATTGCAAGTTGGACAGATGGTTATGTTTTTCTAGCCACCAATTTAACCGAGCGTTTATCATGCGCTCGAAGGTCTTACAGATGACACTAGTCAGGCAAATGTGGCGGTAACTCGCGCACAAGTTCGGGTTGAGCCCCAGAGAGGGTGATGGGCATTGAGGTCGCCCACCAACAGGAAGGCGGGGGGGGGGGGGGGTAACTGAGAAATTAGATCTTGTAGCTCAGTAGGTGAGAGGTCATTGGAAGGCGGAATATAGATGCTGCAGACTACGAACTGTAATGTTGGCAGTATAATGCGTGTAGCAACTGACTGGATGTTAGTCCGTAGGGGTATCCCGTTCATATATACATCATCTCTGACGAGTAACATTGTGCCTCCGTGCGCCGGAATACCCTCTTCCGGAGCAAGATCACGCCGCAAGGGAGTATACCGCCTTAGTGTAAAGGAGTCCTGAGGACGTAGTTTAGTCTCCTGCAAGCACACTACGAGTGAGTGAGTGAGTGTAGTGTTTTAGGGCCCGTCGACAACAAGGTCATTTGGGCCCTAAGTCAAAACTAAAACCTAAAAGCTATAAAAATTTAGCTAAAAAGGTAAAATATAAAACAAACACTCAACTGTTAAAAGAACATTAAAAAACGATCTAAGGCTAATAATTTAAAAACTCTAAAAGCAGTAAATATAAAATACAAGTCAAACTTGTTTATTAAAACCAATTTTAAAAACAAACCGCAGTGCCTTATCCACGGCCACTGCGTCGTCACCTAAACCACCGTGCAAGTTAGGCTCCAAGCACAAAGACTGGCGAACGCGGGCGTACTGCGGGCAATCCAGCAGTACATGCCGCACAGTGAGGCGTACTGCACACGGGGCACACACAGGGGCCGGTTCCCCTCTCAAAAGATGGCCATGAGTTGCACGTGTGTGCCCAATTCTCAGCCGGGTGAGTATCACCTCGGCCCGCCGGTTATCCCTGCAGGATGTTGGCCAGGGTTGTACGCTCTCCTTTATCGCCCGGAGTTTTGTGCCTTCTAAAGCTGTCCAGGATTGCTGCCAAGTAGATAGTAGTTGGCGACGGAAAAAACGTTGCACATCCTGGAATGGCACCCTAGTTGTTAAACCCCGGGGTAAACGGCAAACGGACTTAGCAGCCGCGTCCGCCTCGTCGTTGCCGGATATCCCCACATGGCCTGGGGTCCAAGTAAAAACAAAATTGTAACCGCGACTGAGCATTTGCGATATCTGGGCCTGTAATTTTAAAACAATGGTGTGAGCGGCAGTGTGCTGTTGCAAGGCCTAAAGAGCACTTAGGCAGTCAGTGCAGACAATAAACGAGCCAGGAGCTAACTTGCATATAATAAGGAGCAAATAGAAGATGGCATACAGCTCTGCGGAGAAAACTGAAGTGGAGTCCAGAAGGCGAAATTTATGAGCCTCACCGTTACTAAAGAACGCGCAACCCGTAGTGCTACCTAACTGAGAACCGTCTGTAAAGGCCGGAACATAATTAGGGTAACGGCTCAGTAGTTCGGCAAAAAATTGTTGGAACACCGAATGTGGGGTAGCGAGTCTAGAGTTGTTTGAAAGAGCGAGGTCGAACCGCGCACGATTGAGCTGCCATGCAGGATAGGGGCAGATGGACGACCTCTCCACGCGAGGCATTCGGAGGCCATGCGAATGTAGGAGATCCCGAAATCTTATTCCCACGGGACGAGTCCGAGAACCAGGGCGCATATAACGGTGGACTAAATCTGGACGCAGAACTGGTTTAAAGCAAGGATGATTGGTGAGTGAGTGAGTGAGTGAGTGAGTGAGTGTGGTGTTTAAGGGCCCGTCGACAACAAGGTCATTTGGGCCCCAAGTCAATACTAAAACCTAAAAACTATAAACATTTAGCTAAAAAAGGTAAAATATAATAAAACACTCAACTGTTAAAAGGACATTAAAAACGATCTAAAGCCATACTTTAAAAACTCAAAGTAATAAATATAAAATGCAAGTCAGACTCGCTGGTTAAAACCGATTTCGTTAACAAACCGCAGTGCCTTAATCACGGCCACTGGGTCGTCCCCTAAAATTCTTGGCAAGTTAGCTCCCAAGCCTATTGACTGGCGAACGCGGGCGTACTGCGGGCAATCAAGCAGTACGTGCCGCACCGTGAGGCGTACTGTACACGGGGCACACACAGGGGCCGGTTCCCCTCTAAATAGATGGCCATGTGTCGCTCGTGTGTGCCCAATTCTCAGCCGGGTGAGTATCACCTCGGCTCGCCGGTTATCCCTGCAGGAAGTTAGCCAGGATTGTACGCTGTCTTTAATTGCCCGGAGTTGTGTCCTTCCAAAGCTGTCCAGGATTGCTGCCAAGCAGATAGAAGGTGGCGACGAAAAAAACGTTGCACATCCTGGTACGGCACCGTAGTTAAACTCCAGGGTAAACGGCAAGCGGACTTAGAAGCCGCGTCCGCCTCCTCGTTCCCGGAAATGCCCACTTGGCCTGGGATCCAAGTAAAAACAAAATGGTATCCGCGACTGAGCATTTGCGAGATCTGGGCCTGTATTTTTAAAACGAGGGTGTGAGCGGCTGTGTGCTGTTGCAAGGCCTGAAGCGCACTTAGGCAGTCAGTGCAGACGATAAAAGAGCCAGGAGCTAACTTGCAAATAAAAAGGAGCAAATAAAAGATGGCATACAGCTCTGCTGAAAAGACCGAAGTGGAGTCCAGAAGTCTAAATTTATGAGCCTCACCGTTAATGAAGAATGCGCAACCCGTAGCGTTACCTAACTGGGAACCGTCTGTAAAGACCGGAACATAGTTAGGGTAACGGCCCAGTAATTCGGCAAAAAGTTGTTGGAACACCGAATGTGGGGTAGCGAGTCTAGTGTTGCTTGAAAGTGTTAGATCGAACTGCGCACGATTGAGCTGCCATGCAGGATAAGGGCAGATGGACGACCTCTCTACCCGAGGCATTCGGAGCCCATGGGAATGTAGGAGATCGCGAAATCTCATTCCCATGGGGCGTGTCCGAGCACCAGGGCGCATATGACGGTGGACTAAATCTGGACACAGAACTGGTTTAAAACAAGGATGATTGGGATAACTTGCCAACTTCGAGACGTACGAGCAGAGTAACAGCGAGCGACGAATATGGAGTGGAGGTTTACCTGAGTCTGCATACAGGCAGTCGACTCGACTGGTGCGAAAAGCTCCTGCGGCAAGGCGGATGCCAGTGTGATGCACGGTGTCTAAAAGGCGAAGTTTAGAGGCGGTCGCTGCGCCATAAATAAAACTGCCATAGTCCAGCTTGGACTGAACCAGAGAGCGGTACAGCCTCAACATTACCGTGCGATCGCCCCTCCCAAGATGATCCAGATAATACCTTCAGCACCCGAAGAGAACGATCGCAAGAGGCTCGAAGGTGACGAATGTGGTGCTCCCAATTGAGTTGTCGGTCCAAGTAGAGGCCCAAGAACTTCAGGTGTGAGACAAATGGCAGGGGTGTGCCGTTCAAATGAAGATCAGGAGGCGGGTGAATACCTCGTAGGCGGTGAAAGTGGATACACTGCGTCTTCGCAGCTGAAAAACGGAAGCCGGTTTGAAGCGCCCAAGCTGCTAGCTGGGTAACGGTCAGCTCCAGCTGGCGCTCAATGTGATCTATGTTGGCAGACCTATAATAGACTGCCAAGTCGTCAACATAGAGGGTTGTTGGAATTCCACTTCGAACGGCACTAGTGATGCCGTTAATCGCTACGGCAAAAAGGGTGACGCTCAAAATCGACCCTTGAGGTACACCGTTCTCCTGTATCCGCTCCTGGGATATCGTTTTCCCTATCCGCACACGAAAACGGCGAAGTTTCAAAAAATTGCATAAAAACTCGGGCAGATGACCACGCATGCCGTAACCATGTAGGTTACGGAGTATGCCGTGCCGCCAGGTGGTGTCATAGGCCTTCTCCAGGTCCAGGAACACGCCCACGACGTGCTGCTTCAATAAAAAGGCATCGGAGGTATACCCCTCAAGGCGTGTTAAATTATCGACACTTGAGCGATGGCGACGAAAACCGCATTGCAAGTTGGACAGATGGTTATGTTTTTCGAGCCACCAGTTTAAGCGAGCGTTTATCATTCGCTCCAACGTCTTACAGATGACACTCGTCAGGCAAATGGGACGGTAGCTAGATGGTAGCTTGCGGTCCTTTCCGGGTCGAGGGATGGGGATGACAATACCCTCTCGCCAGGAGGAAGGGAAAACCCGCTCATGCCAAATGCGGTTATAGATGTTTAGAAGGAAACATAGCGCCTCAGATGGAAGATGTAGCAGCATCTGTCGGTGTACGTCATCGGGACCTGGAGAGGAATCCTTTGCTAACGCCAGACAATGGGCGAGCTCGGCTGCGGTAAAGGGTTGGTTGTACGGCTCGGTGCAGTCAGTATTAAAATTAAGTGGTACCCGCTCCACCTTTTCCTTAATAGGCAGGAAGAGAGCGTCATAGCGGGCAGTTTGGCTCGTGGCAGCAAATGTGGTAGCTAGGGCTTCAGCTATGTCCTGCTCGGTGGTGCACATGGAACCGTTGATGGCAAGGCCGGGAATTACCGTCCGGCGATACTTGCCATACATCCGCCGAACAGCTGACCATACTTGTTGGGTAGAGTTGCGCCGGGAAAGCGAAGACACATAGGCTTCCCAAGGTTTACGCTTTGCGTTGCGCAGTATAAAGCGTGCCCTAGCGCGAGAACGTTTGAAGGCGACGAAGTTCGCTTCCGTCGGGTGCCGCTGAAAAATGCGCAAAGCACGTGAGTGTGAGTGTGTGTTGTTTAGGGGCCCATCGACAACAAGGTCATTTGGGCCCAAAGTCAATACTAAAACTTAAAAGCTATAAAAATTATGCTAAAAAAAGTAAAATACAGTAAAACACTCAACTGTTAAAATGGCATTAAAAACGAGCTAAAGACTAATACTTTAAAACTCTAGAAGTAATAAATGTAGAATACAAGTCAGACTTGCTGGTTAAAACCGATTTTAAAAACAAACCGCAGTGCCTTATCCACGGCCACTGGGTCGTCCGCTAAAACATTGCACAAGTTAGCTCCCAAGCCCAAAGACTGCCGAACTCTGACGTGCTGCGGGCATTCGATTAACATATGCCGCACAGTGAGGCGTACTGAACACGAGGCACACACAGGGGCCGGTTCCCCTCTTAGCAGATGGCCATGAGTTGCTCGTGTGTGCCCAATTCTCAGCCGGGTGAGTATCACCTCGGCTCGCCGGTTATCCCTGCAGGATGTTTGCCAGGGTTGTACGCTCTCCTTTATACCCCGGAGTTGTGTGCCTTCTAAAGCTGTCCAGGAGTGCTGCCAAGCAGATAGTAGTTGGCGACGGAAAAAACGTTGCACATCCTGGAATGGCACCCGAGTTGTTAAACTCCGGGGTAAACGGCAAGCGGACTTAGAAGCTGCGTCCGCCTCCTCGTTGCCGGATATCCCCACATGGCCTGGGGTCCAAGTAAAAACAAAATTGTATCCGAGACCGAGAATTTTCGAGATCTGGTTCTGTATTTTTAAAACCAGTGTGTGAGTGGCAGTGTGTTGTTGCAAGGCCTGAAGCGCACTTAGGCAGTCAGTGCAGACGATAAAAGAGCCAGGAGCTAACTTGCAAATAAAAAGGAGCAAATAAAAGATGGCATACAGTTCTGCGGAAAAAACTGAAGTGGAGTCCATAAGGCGAAATTTGTGAGCCTCAACGTTAACGAAGAACGCGCAACCCGTAGCGTTACCTAACTGGGAACCGTCTGTAAAGACCGGAACATAGTTAGGGTAACGGCCCAGCAATTCGGCAAAAAGTTGTTGGAACACCGAATGTGGAGTAGCGAGTCTAGAGTTGCTTGAAAGAGCGAGATCGAACACCGCACGATCGAGCTGCCATGGAGGATAAGGGCAGATGGACAACCTCTCCACGCGAGGCATTCGGAGGCCATGGGAATGTAGGAGATCCTGAAATCTTATTCCCACGGGGCGAGTCCGAGAACCAGGGCGCATATAACGGTGGACTAAATCTGAACACAGAACTGGTTTAAAACAAGGATGATTGGGATGACTTGCCAACTTTGAAACGTATGAGCAGAGTAACAGCGAGCTACGAATATGGAGTGGAGGTTCGCCTGAGTCTGCGTACAGGCAGTCGACTCGACTGGTGCGGAAAGCTCCTGTGGCAAGGCGGATGCCAGTATGATGGACGGTGTCTAAAAGGCGAAGTTTAGAGGCGGTCGCTGCGCCATAAATAAAACTGCCATAGTCCAGCTTGGACCGAACCAGAGAGCGGTACAGCCTCAACATTACCGTGCGATCGCCCCCCCCAAGATGCTCCAGATAATACCTTTAGCACCCGAAGAGAACGATCGCAAGAGGCTCGAAGGTGACGAATGTGGTGCTCCCAATTTAGTTGTCGGTGCGAGACAAATGGCAGGGGTGTACCGTTCAAATGAAGATCAGGAGGCGGGTGAATACCTCGTAGGCGATGAAAGTGGATACACTGCGTCTTCGCAGCTGAAAAACGGAAGCCGGTTTGAAGCGCCCAAGCTGCTAGCTGTGTAATGGTCAGCTGCAGTTGGCGTTCAATGTGATCTATGTTGGCAGACCTATAATGAATTGCGAAGTCGTCAACATAGAGGGATGATGGTATTCCACTTCGAACGGCACTAGTGATGCCGTTAATCGCTACGGCAAAAAGGGTGGCGCTCAAAATCGACCCTTGAGGTACACCGTTCTCCTGTATCTGCTCCCGTGATATCGTGTTTCCTATGCGAACCCGAAAACCGCGAAGTTTTAAAAAGTTGCATAGGAATTCGGGTAGATGACCGCGCATACCGTAACCATGTAGGTTACGGAGTATGCCGTACCGCCAAGTGGTGTCATAGGCCTTCTCCAGGTCGAGGAACACGCCCACGGCGTGTTGCTTCAGTAGAAAGGCATCGGACATATACCCCTCAAGGCGTGTTAGATTATCGACACTTGAGCGATGGCGACGAAAACCGCTTTGCAAGTTGGACAGATGGTTATGTTTTTCTAGCCACCAATTTAACCGAGCGTTTACCATTCGTTCGAAGGTCTTACAGATGACACTCGTCAGGCAAATGGGGCGGTAGCTAGAGGGAAGCGTGCGGTCCTTTCCGGGTCGAGGGATAGGGATGACAATACCCTCTCGCCAGGAGGAAGGGAAAACTCGCTCATGCCAAATGCGGTTATAGATGTTTAACAGGAAACATAGCGCCTCAGATGGAAGATGTAGCAGCATCTGTCGGTGTACGTCATCGGGACCTGGAGAAGAATCCTTTGCTAACGCTAGAGAATGGGCGAGCTCGGCAGCGGTAAACGGTTGGTTGTACGGCTCGGTGCAGTTACTATTAAATTTTAGTTGTACCCGCTCCGCCTTTTCCTTAATAGGCAGGAAGAGAGTGTCATAGCGGGCAGTTTGGCTAGTAGCAGCAAATGTTGTAGCTAGGGCTTCTGCTATGTCCTGCTCGGTAGTGCACATGGAACCGTTGATGGCAAGGCCCGGAATTACCGTCCGGCGATACTTGCCATACATCCGCCGAAAAGCAGACCATACTTGTTGGGTAGAGCTGCGCCGGGAAAGCGAAGACACATAGGCTTCCCAAGATGTACGCTTTGCGTTGCGCAGTATAAAGCGTGCCCTAGCGCGAGAACGTTTGAAGGCGACAAAGTTCCCTTCAGTCGGGTGCCGCTGAAAAACGCGCAAAGCACGTTTGCGTGCTTTGACTGCCAAACTGCATTCCTCAGTCCACCACGGTACAGGGATACGCCGTGGCGTAGATGAACCTCGAGGAATGCTGGATTCTGCTGCGAGCAGGATCGAGCAAGTAAAATATTCGTCCATTTCGTCGATGGTGTCGAAACCGTCATCGATAAGGTTTATCAGGGAATGGAATTTTCCCCAATTAGCTTTGAAAATAATCCAGCGAGGATGTCGAGAAGGTACACATTGGCGGCCAGAAAAATGAATGTTAATGGGGTAATGATCACTGCCAAAGAGGTCGGAAAGTACTGACCACTCAAGTAGTGGTATTAATGACGGACTGCAGAAAGAAAGGTCTAGTACGGAATGTGTACCATAAGCGGATGATAGGAATGTCGGGTCACCAGTATTTAGCACTAGCAGGTCAGACTTATCGAAGACGTCTACGAGGAGGCATCCACGGGCGTCATCAGTGTCTGATCCCCAGAGCGTGTGCTTGGCATTCAAATCTCCCACAAGGAGTAGTGGTGAGGGGAGCTGAGCCAATAGAGCTTGAAGATCACGCTCTGAAACTATACTGAGCGGCGGCAGGTACATGTTGCATATGGTAAAGCTGATGCTCTCCAGCTGTAGCCGAACGGCCACAGCTTGCAATGCTGTGGTGAGAGGAACGCTGGCGGCTGAGATGTTAGGCGCCACTAAGGTAGCAACGCCACCGCTTGCACGCACACCTGCAAGAGAGTCGCTTCTAAATGATGAGAAAGAGTGAAGGTGTAACGAGTGATTGGGATATAAGTGGGTTTCCTGGAGACAAATAATTGATGGTGACCGTTGAGAAACTAAATGTTGTAGGTCTTGAGCACGAGCTCGAAAACCATTGACATTCCACTGGATTATTTCCATAAAGAGTTTTTAGCGGGCCGTTTTAACCTTTTTCTTGACCTTGGCTGATTTGGGCCCTACGACTCGAAAATCGTTAGCCTCCTGTGACTCCGCTGATGTTCGGGAGTCAGAACTCCTACGGCTCGTAGAACGAGACCGGGATCTAATAGAAGGCGAGCGACTTCGCGATCTATGTGGTGGCCGGGATCGGTTTTTCACATTTACTACCGGATGGCTGTTACCCGCTGATGGCTTGGTGGCTGGAGTCTGTACGGTTGAAGCGGAGGCTGTGCTGGTGGATATACAAACAGTCTGAGACGTTGGTTTAACGGCTGGAAAGTCTGTCTGCGTGGATGCGTGAGCGACAGGGACGTGTTGAACAGCAACGGTGGTATTAGGAGTACGGCGAGCTGCTGATGCATACCCAGTAGTAGTGGTAGCAGGCTTTAGTTGTTCAAAGCGCCGTCGTGCCTCTGGAAATGTCAGGCGTTCTTTTACACGTAGCTCCTGAATACATTTTTCGTCCATAAATCTAGGGCACTGTCGCGAGCTGGAAGGATGACTACCGCCGCAGTTTACGCAACAGGGTGTTCGAGTGCAGTTTGTGTCTTCGTGTTTCGCCAGGCCACATTGCTCACAAAGAGCAGGATTGGTACACGTGACCTTAGTATGTCCGAACCGCTGACACTGGAAACAGCGCATGGGGTTCGGGACATACTGGCGGACGCTAGCACGTTCATAGCCGCAATAGATAAATTCAGGTAACTTAGTTCCAGCAAAAGTTAGAAACACGGTACGTAAGGGGTATTCCTTGCCATCTTGTTTTCGGGTAAGCCGGTACGCCTGACAGACAAGTTGATCAGAGAGGCAACTTACTATCTCTTCATTAGCAAGACCATCTAAACTGGAGGTGGTGACTACTCCTCTGCACGTATTCAGCGTTTTGTGTGGGGCTACCCGGATAGGGTAGGAGCCCAACAAAGACCCTTTTTGCAGCTTTTTAGACTGGTCTGCAGTTGAGGTGTCTAACAGTAAGCTACCGTCTCGGAGACGCGTAGCGTTTTTAACCGGGCCGCTGATTTTATCAAGTTCTCGCTTTATATAAAATGGACTAACCTCTTTAAACGTTTTCCCATCACAAGCCAAGGTCATTATCAAAAAAGGGTCAATGAAAGATTGTTTGCGCGGAGACATGATGATAGAGACCCCCTTCCGGAACCGTCGGCGTCAGCCTGCCATCCGGGGGTTAAAGAAAGAAAGACACCGAATCTTCACGGTCTGTGCCGTCATGGGGACCTCACCCATGACCGATCTCATTTGTACTACAGAAAAGCTACCCTTCAATCTCCACTGCTTGTCCGTATGGGTAAACCGTTCACCACGCACACCCCGGCTTTATGCCCCTACCACAGGAATAACCGCCTGTGGCTCCCCACTTTAGGCCGCGCATGCGTGTAATAGGCACACGCGGATTCAGGGGACGTGTGGTTGATTACACCGGGGTTCCGTCAGCGGCAACACGTCCGGTCCGTGATACTAACCCAACGGCAAAACGCGGCCGTCGGGAGATTACCACAGACCGGGCCCTCAAGGAGCTACGTGGGTGTACTTGACGTTGTGGACGGGCTCCGCACCTAAGGCTACACATAGGGGCAGTGCGAAGGGTCCCTCAACCTTCACTTTTGAGACCTCCGGAGAGCACACATGTCGGAAGCCGCGCTGAAAACCGTGGGACAGAACCACGGAGATAGGAGAGATCCCTGCTGGTGAGACAGGAGTTATAAACCTAAGACCTTAAGTACTAATAATCATAATAAAAACTAGAAGGGGAAGAAGGTGATGCTTACTGACAAGCAGTAGCAGTGCGTGGCACAGTTGATGGAGGTGAAGGGGATGAAATGATGGTGAGTGGCTAGGGACCCCGGGATCGCCAAACCCGTACCTACCGTAGTAGGTCCCTGGGGAAAATTACCAGAGCCTCTTCTGCCAGTTTTCAGGGTTACTGATGGGCCTTCTCGGCAGCCGTCGCGGTCGTGGAGTACACCAAGTCCCCACCGTACATCACCCCATCAGTCAGTCCCCTACTTCCTGTTGCCCACCCCTCGGGACGAGGACCGCAGAGGTTGGATTTTGAGGGGCGCGCAAAGCACGTTTGCGTGCTTTGACAGCCAAACTGCATTCCTCGGACCACCACGGTACAGGGATATGACGTGGTGTAGGGGAACCTCGAGGAATGCTGGATTCTGCTGCGAGCAGGATCGAGCAAGTAAAATATTCGACCATTACATAGATGGTGTCGAAATTATCGTCGATGAGGTGTATGAGGGATTGCAATTTTCCCCAGTTGGCTTTGGAAATAATCCAGCGGGGATGTCGAGAAGGTACAGATTGGCGGCCAGAAAAATGAATGTTAATGGGGTAATGATGTAACAGTATTTTTGTTTAGTAATGTTCGAAGGAATAATAAATATATATAAATGTATGTAGTTGTGTGATTGGCCGAAGTAGTAGTGGTATGACGTGGTGTGATGACGTGTCAGTGAATCGGCCAATCACAAAATAAAGTGGGAATTACTATGGGGACAGGAAAATCAATAATCTAGAAAAAGTGAGAATCTTGTGTCTTGCTTGAGAACGAGGACTTTGACTTAAGATGTTACGATGATTATAAAATCTCCAAGAAAATTATATATCATTTTGTCTTAATCTGTGAATCTATCATTTGGCGCTAGCCAGTATTACTTTTGATAGAAGAAAAAAAAAATTGATTAAATTAACTATATTCGAGTAACTGCGCCGTTAGTGCTGTCTTATGGGAGAAACATGGCGACTAGCATAGAAAGAGCGATGGAAAATCATGATTCTGGAGTGAAAGAAAATATTATACCGACCGCCATAGTGGAGAACGAAAACATTCCCGTTACAAATAGCGTAGCAACGTGTGGGGCTCGAATAGGATAAAGAAGAGGAGATTAAAGCATCGTGCAGCTCCGTGGGAATTTAAAAGGAAAGAAGAAAGAAGAGAGAAGAAAGAAGAAAACGAGAACTGGTTTAAGTGAGTGAAATTAAAAAAAAAATAATAATAATAATAATAATAATAATAATAATAATAATAATAATAATAATAATAATAATAATAATAATAATAATAATAATAATAATAATAATAATAATAATAGTAGTAGTAGTAGTAGTAGATTTATGTTGTTAAGAAATCAGAAAATAGTTAAAAAGATGGCGAGTAGAAAAGAAATAATAGTGAAGGAGAAGTTACTGATAGTGTAGGAATGAATAGGGAGGATGCAAGATTAAGCATAGATAATGAGTCAATGTTGGAAAGAATAACAAGAATGTTAAGTAATTTAGATTCTAAAATAGAACAAAATGCAAATGATTTAAAATCAGAAATAGGAGATGTTAAATCATAAATGAGTAATTTGGATTCTAAAATAGGAGATGTTATATCTGAAATGAGTAATTTAGATTATAAAATAGAACAAAATGCAAAGAATTTAGATTTTAGAATGAGAGATGTAAAATCAGAAATAGGAGATGTTAAATCTGAAATGAGTAATTTAGATTCTAGAATGAAAGATGTAAAATCAGAAATGAGTAATTTAGATTCTAAAATAGAACAAAATGTAAACGATTTAACTAAGAAAATGAATGATTTAGATGTAGGAGTAAGACAGGAACTAGCACAAAATGTGAGTAACTTAGAAATTAATTTATTACAGAAGCTAAAACAGGAATTAAAATCTGAAATTTCACAGGAGATTAGAGAAGGGAGAAAAGAGTGTAGGGATAATATGGAAAGGCTCATGCAGGTCATAGAGATTAATAAGGATGAGAATAGAAAGGAAGTCAATGAGTTGAGAGAGATAATTCAGGAAACTAGGTTAGGTCAGGACATTGTGAAACAAGAAATAAGAATGGAATTAAACAAAGAGTTAGAAACATTTAGGATACAACAGGCAGAAATAACACAAAAACAAAGAGAAGAATTAGGAGATAAAGTAGAACAAAGAATCAATGTAATTTGTTCTGAAATGCAATTACAACATGATGAAAGTAAGATACACCAAGAGGAAATAAAGTTACAAATTGATGAGATAAGTAAAGCAAAAGAAGAAGTAATTTTGCAAATTAAAGAGGTAAAAGAACATTTTGAAAAAGAAAAGGATAACTTAGGAAAATTGACACAAGTTGTAATTGCATTACAGGCTAGAAAAGTAAATAACGGGAAAGAAATGTCTAGAATTACAAATATAAACGATTGTGACTTACCAGGTGAATTAAGCAATCATCAGAAGTCTAGTGATGTAGTAAGTGAATGTAGTGATTTTGTGAGTCCAGATAATGATATTAATTATCACAGAAACACACAGAACATGTCCTCACACACACAACTCCACAGTCTAGGTCAAAATGAATGTGTACATTATTCACTAAATGATATTAGTCCACCAAGTTTTGATGAGGAATCAGGTGATAATCCCAAAGTATTTCTTAGGGAATTGGAAGAATATTTCCGTATTAAGAGAATTCCCAATGAATTTCGGATGGTAATAGTAAAACGCTGTTTGAAGAAAAATGCTCTTGAGTGGTTAAGGTTAACTTTGGCTTCACATGAAACATACAGTACTTTCAGAAATCTGTTTATAAATAGATTTTGGGGACCTGGGAGACAAAGAAGAATAAAAGTTGAGTTAGCAACGGGTAGGTTTGAGTTTAAAAAAGGGATTTCTATGACTGAATATTTCTTAAAATTAGCAAACAAAAGTAAGTTGATCAATCCCGAAATTTCTGAGACAGAAATTGTCAACATGCTAATACGTCATTATCCACCACATATCAGAAATCATTTAATTGTGGCTAAGCCTATCGATTTCTCTGATATGATTGAATTATTATCCGAATTTGAAGCACATAACCTCATTAATGATACTACATCCTGTGATGGTAACTATAATAACGTCCATATTGAGCGAGGAAGAAATCGACAGGAATCACAACCTACAAATAATAGGAATAATAGGACGAGTTTAAATTGGGGCGGGGCACCCGTGAGAAATCAAAGATTTGAAGGAAGAGGTTATGATCCTAGACGAACTTATGAATCTGTAATTCCCGGAACAGGAAGTGGAGTTCAAAATAATGTGCAAAGGAATGATCATAACAATCAGTCGACGAGAATTGGAAGAAATGATCAAATAAACCATGTAAGATTTTATCGAGGAAATAATCAGCGAATAAGTAATTTTAATAGGGGTAGAGGTACTAGTTTATTTAGTGCAAATCAAAGAGATTTTAGGGGTGTGAGATTTGAAAGAAGCAATCAAAATGAAAGAGTCGAAAATACACAAAGCACAGAGAATGATGCGAATATAAACGATAGCACCAACCTAACCAACAATGAAAGTATTAATTAAGGGCCGAATAGGTGAATGGAATTTCAATTTCATTACGTTGGTAATTCCACATTTGGCAAGAGATGTAATTGTGGGTAATGATTTATTATATGAATGGCAAAGTGTATTGAATTTCGAAATGCATGAAATGAAGGTTAAGACAGAAAATGATTTATTAGTAATAAAATTATTGGAAGAAAATGGAAGAAAAGAAGAGAATAGGGATAATATAAATAATGAAAAGTTTTTTTTTGTGGAAGATATACTTTTGCAAGAAAATGGTAATATTGAATACGATGAAAATGAAAATTGTGGGAAGAATTTAATTATTGATGGATTGCAAAATAATGTAACTGACCTTGAAAAGCATTGTTGCCAATTATATACAATACAAGATAAGAACGGCGGAAGCCAAGTGGAGGAAGAAATAGAATTCCAGAGAATATTACAAGTAAAGTTAGAAAACACATACAATTTAGACCAAGCGAGAAAAGAACAGTTGAAATTGTGTATATTAATGAAACCTTTCAAAAGCCTTGACAGTAATTGAAACAATATTGAATATATACTATGTGTGTGTTAAATAAAAAAAAAACATTGTTAAACATCAATATATTGTTGTATTTTAATTAATGTTAATTTATTGTTGTTAAATGTTCATTTATTATATTTCATCCAATGTATGTATATTATTATATTTTATGTATGTTGTATTGGTGTTGTGTAATATTGGTGTAAACGAAATTGTTAATTGGGGCTGTTCTTCGAAATATATGGAAACAGATTGTTAATTCCTTTATTTGGTTATTTTCCATATATTTCGAAGAGGGGCATTTGTAACAGTATTTTTGTTTAGTAATGTTCGAAGGAATAATAAATATATATAAATGTATGTAGTTGTGTGATTGGCCGAAGTAGTAGTGGTATGACGTGGTGTGATGAGGTATCAGTGAATCGGCCAATCACAAAATAAAGTGGGAATTACTATGGGGACAGGAAAATCAATAATCTAGAAAAAGTGAGAATCTTGAGTCTTGCTGGAGAAGGAGGAAAGATGTTACGATGATTGTAATTGTAAAAGAAAATTAATAACATTCAAAAAGTGTTATTCAATATTTATAATAGATAAGAGTGAATCATAGTTCATATTATATAATTAAATAATATATTAAAAAATTGGACTCATCTAAATTTTATTTTCACCAAAAATCCGCATCCACACCTGAGAAAAGATCTCACGACTCTCAGTAGATTAAAACTCGACTTGGATCTTACAAAAAGTTGGCTTGCTTCTTATTAGTTGAAGATGAACGAAAATATAATCCCGTTACAATGATCACTGCCAAAGAGGTCGGAAAGTACTGACCACTCAAGTAGTGGTACTAATGACGGACTGCAGAAAGAAAGGTCTAGTACGGAATGTGTACCATAAGCGGATGATAGGAATGTCGGGTCACCAGTATTTAGCAGAAGCAGGTCAGACTTATCGAAGACGTCTACGAGGAGGCATCCACGGGCGTCATCTGTGTCTGATCCCCAGAGCGTGTGCTTGGCATTCAAATCTCCCACAAGGAGTAAGGGTGAGGGGACCTGAGCCAATAGAGCTTGAAGATCACGCTCTGGAACTATACTGAGCGGCGGCAGGTACATGTTGCATATGGTAAAACTGATGCTCTCCAGCTGTATCCGAACGGCCACAGCTTGCAATGGTGTGGTGAGAGGAACGTTGGCGGCTGAGATGTTAGGCGCCACTAAGGTAGCAACGCCACAGCTTGCACGCATACCTGCAAGAGAGTCGCTTCTAAATGCAGAGAAAGAGTGAAGGTGTAACGAGTGATTGGGATGTAAGTGGGTTTCCTGGAGACAGATAATTGATGGTGACCGTTGAGAAACTAAATGTTGTAGGTCTCGAGCACGAGCTCGAAAACCATTGATATTCCACTGGATTATTTCCATAAAGTGTTTTTAGCGGGCCGTTTTAACCTTTTTCTTGACCTTGGCTGACTTGGGCCCTACGATTCGAAAATCGTTAGCGTCCTGTGACTCCGCTGATGTTCGGGAGTCAGAACTCCTACGGCTCGTAGAACGAGACCGGGATCTAATGGAGAGCGAGCGACTTCGTGATCTATGCTGTGGTCGGGATCGGTTTTTCACAATTACTACGGGATTGTTGTTACCCGCTGATGGCTTGGTGTCTGGAGTCTGTACGGTTGAAACGGAGGTAGTGCTGGTGGATATACAAACAGTCTGAGACGTAGGTTTAACGGCTAGAAAGTCAGTCTGCGTGGATGCGTGGGAGACAGGGACGTGTTGAACAGCAACAGTGGTATTAGGAGTACGGCGAGCTGCTAGTGCATATCCAGTAGTAGTGGTAGCAGGCTTCAGTTGTTCGAAGCGCCGTCGTGCCTCTGGAAAAGTCAGGCGTTCCTTTACACGTAGCTCCTGAATACTTTTTTCGTCCATGAATTTAGGGCACTGTCGCGAGCTGGAGGGATGACTACCGCCACAGTTCACGCAACAAGGTGTTCGACTGCAGTTAGGGTCGTCGTGCTTCGGTAGGCCACATTGCTCACAAAGAGCAGGTTTGGTACATGTGACCTTAGTATGTCCGAACCGCTGACATTGGAAACAGCGCATGGTGTTCGGGACATACTGCCGGACGCTATCACGTTCATAGCCGCAATAGATAAATTCAGGTAACTTAGTTCCAGCAAAAGTTAGAAAGACTGTACGTAAGGGGTATTCCTTGCCATCTTGTTTTCGGGTAAGCCGGTACGCCTGACTAAGCAGTTGATCAGAGAGGCAACTTACTATCTCTTCATTCGCAAGACCATCTAAGCTGGAGGTGGTGACTACTCCTCTGCAGGTGTTAAGGGTTTTGTGTGGGGCTACCCGGATCGGGTAGGAGCCCAACAAAGTCGCCTTTTGAAGGTTGTGAGATTGGTCTGCATTTGAGCTCTCCAATAGTAAGGTGCCGTCTCGGAGTCGTGTCGCATTCTTAACAGGGCCACTGATCTTATCTAATTCACGCTTGATATAGAACGGACTAATATCTTTAAACGTTTTGCCATTACATGCCAAGGTCATCACTAAAAATGGGTCAGTAAAGGAGGTTTTGCGTGGAGAAATGATGATATTGACCCCCATCAGGAACCGTCGGCGTCAGCCTGCCATCCGGGGGTTAAGAAAAGAAAGATACCGAATCTTCACGGTCTGTGCCGTCATGGGGACCCCACCCATGACCGATCTCATTTGTCCCTCAGAAAAGCTACCCTTCAATCTCCACTGCTTGTCCGTATGGGTAAACCGTTCACCACGCACACCCCGGCTTTATGCCCCTACCACAGGAATAACCGCCTGTGGCTCCCCACTTTAGGCCGCGCTGCGTATAATAGGCACACGCGGATTCAGGGGACTTGTGGTTGATTACACCGGGGTTCCGTCAGCGGTAACACGTCCGGTCCGTGATACTAACCCAACGGCAACACGGCCGTCGGGGGATTAACACAGACCGGGCCCTCGAGGAGCTACGTGGGTGTACTTGACGGTGTGGACGGGCTCCGCACCTAAGGCTACACATAGGGGCAGTGCGAAGGGTCCGCTCAACCTTCACTCTTGAGACCTCCGGAGAGCACACATGTCGGAAGCCGCGCTGAAAACCGTGGGACAGAACCACGTAGATAGGAGAGATCCCTGCTGGTGAGACAGGAGCTATAAGCCTAAGACCTTACGTGCTAATAATAATAATAAAGAACTAGAAGAGGAAGAGTGTGATGCTTACTGACAAGCAGTAGCAGTGCGTGGCACAGTTGATGGAGGCGAAGGGGATGAAGTGATGGTGAGGGGCTAGGGACCCCGGGATCGCCAAACCCGTACCTACCGTAGTAGGTCCCTGGGGAAAAATACCAGAGCCTCTTCTGCCAGTTTTCAGGGTTACTGATGGGCCTTCTCGGCAGCCGTAGCGGTCGTGGGGTCCACCAAGTCCCCACCGTACATCACCCCATCAGTCAGTCCCCTACTTCCTGTTGCCCACCCCTCGGGACGAGGACCGCAGAGGTTGGATTTTGAGGGGCACCAGGGTACAGGGGTATGACGTGGGGTAGAGGAACCTCAAGGAATGCTGGATTCAGCGGCGAGCAGGATGGAACATGTAAAATATTCCACCATTTCATCGACGGTGTCAAAACCATCGTCGGTGAGGTGAATATGGGAATTAAACTTTTCCCAGTCAGCCTTGGAAATAATCCAGCGAGGATGTCGCGAAGGCGCATGGTGCCGGCCGGATAAATGGATGTTAATTGCGTAATGGTCGCTCCCAAAGAGGTCGGAAAGCACAGACCAATCAAGTAGTGGAACTAATACTTGGCTGCAGAAAGAGACGTCTAGTACCGAGTGCGTACCATAAGCGGATGACAAGAATGTCGGGTCACCAGTGTTCAGCAAAATCAAGTTATACGAATCAAATGTGTCTACTATGAGGCAGCCGCGAGCATCATCAATGTCGGAGCCCCAGAGCGTGTGTTTGGCATTCAGGTCTCCCAAGATGAGTAACGGTGAGGGGAGCTGAGTCAAAAGAGCCTGAAGATCCTGCTTTTGAATTACACAGAGCGGGGGCAGATAAATGTTGCAGATGGTAAAAGAGATGCTCTCCCGCTGTATACGAACAGCGACAGCTTGCAAGGGCGTGGATAATGGTGTATTGGTGGCAGAGATATTAGGCGCCACTAAAGTAGCGACGCCACCGCTTGCTCGTGTGCCTGCAACGGAGTCTCCCCTAAATGCCGAAAAAGTGCTTAGGTGTAATGAGTGATAGTGATGCAAATCTGTTTCTTGGATACAAATAACTGATGGTGACCGCTGAGAAACTAAAAACTGTAGGTCTTGAACCAGAGCTCGGAAACCATTGACGTTCCACTGGATTATTTCCATAAAGAGTTTTTAACGGGCCATTTTAACTTTTTTCTTGACCTTGGCTGACTTGGGCCCTACGATTCGAAAATCGTTAGCGTCCTGTGACTCCGCTGATGTTCGGGAGTCAGAACTCCTACGGCTCGTAGAACGAGACCGGGATCTAATAGAGGGCGAACGACTTCGCGATCTATGCTGTAGTCGGGATCGGTTTTTCACAGTTACTACGGGATTGTTGTTACTCGCTGAAGGCTTGGTGTCTGGAGTCTGTACGGTTGAAACGGAAGTGGTGCTGGTGGATATACAAACAGTCTGAGACGTAGGTTTAACGGCTAGAAAGTCAGTCTGCGTGGATGCGTGGGCGACAGGGACGTGTTGAACAGCAACAGTGGTATTAGGAGAACGGCGAGCTGCTAGTGCATATCCAGTGGTAGTGGTAGCAGGCTTCAGTTGTTCGAAGCGCCGTCGTTCCTCTGGAAAAGTCAGGCGTTCCTTTACACGTAGCTCCTGAATACTTTTTTCGTCCATGTATCTAGGGCACTGTCGCGAGCTGGATGGATGACTACCGCCACAGTTCACGCAACAAGGTGTTCGACTGCAGTTAGGATCGTCGTGTTTCGCCAGGCCACATTGCTCACAAAGAGCAGGATTGGTACATGTGACCTTAGTATGTCCGAACCGCTGACATTGGAAACAGCGCATGAGGTTCGGAACATACTGGCGGACGCTAGCACGTTCATAGCCGCAATAGATGTACTCAGGTAGCTTAGTCCCGGCGAAAGTAAGAAAAACCGTACGTAGCGGGTACTCCTTGCCATCTTGTTTTCGAGTTAGCCGGTACGCCTGACAAACGAGTTGATCGGAGAGGCAGCTTACTATTTCCTCATTTGCTAGACCATCTAAGCTGGAGGTGGTGACTACTCCTCTGGAGGTATTGAGCGTTTTGTGTGGGGCTACCCGGATAGGGTAGGAGCCCAACAAAGTCGCTTTCTGTATCTTCTTAGACTGGTCTGCATTTGTGCTCTCTAATAGTAAGCTACCGTCTCGGAGACGCGTAGCGCTTTTGACAGGGCCACTTATCTTATCCAGTTCACGCTTTATGTAGACAGGACTTATATCTTTAAACGTTTTCCCATCGCAAGCCAAGGTCATTACCAGAAAAGGGTCGGTGAAAGAGGTTTTGCGCGGAGACATGATGATATAGACCCCCATCCGGAACCGTCGGCGTCAGCCTGCCATCCGGGGGTTAAAGAAAGAAAGACACCGAATCTTCACGGTCTGTGCCGTCATGGGGACCCCACCCATGATCGATCTCATTTGTACCTCAGAAAAGCTACCCTTCAAAATCCACTGCTTGTCCGTATGGGTAAACCGTTCACCACGCACACCCCGGCTTTATTCCCCTACCACAGGATAACCGCCTGTGGCTCCCCACTTTATGCCGCGCTGCGTATAATAGGCACACGCGGATTCAGGGGACTTGGGGTTGATTACATCGGGGTTCCGTCAGCGGTAACACGTACGGTCCGTGATACTAAGCCAACGGCAACACGGCCGTCGGGAGATTAACACAGACCGGGCCCTCAAGGAGCTACGTGGGTGTACTTGCCGGTGTGGACTGGCTCCGCACCTAAGGCTACACATAGGGGCAGTGCGAAGGGTCCGCTCGACCTTCACTTTTGAGACCTCCGGAGAGCACACATGTCGGAAGGCGCGCTGAAAACCGTGGGACAGGACCACGGAGATAGGAGAGATCCCTGCTGGTGAGACAGAGTGAGTGATGATGAGTATAAGGGCGCTCAACTACAGAGGTCATCAGCGCCCTTTTTAAATGAAACTGGTCATGGCAAAAGCCAGATATAAATTATTCTAAAAACAGTATATGTTAAAAAAGAAAAAAAATACATACGCCTTGAAAAAAAAAAAAAAAATAAATAAATAAAATAAAAATGTCATCCAAAAACCATAAATTCTATTTGCTAAATCCTAGAATCTAATCTCGAAAAGAATCTAAAAACCTTCTCCACTACTGCGTGATCGTCCGCTAGCATTTCTGCAAAGCTGACCGGCAGCTGCAGAGACGTCCTAAGGTCTGCTAGGTGAAAACACTCTAGCAGCACGTGTCGTACAGACAACGCTTCATTGCAAAACGGACACAGTGGAGAAGGCTCCTTTTTAAAAAGAAAACTATGAGTAAAAAAGCAGTGCCCAATTCGTAGCCGAGCCAAACTCACCTCCTCGCGACGAGATGACCGACAGGAGGTAACCCAGGGAATCGGAAGTTCTTTGACAGATCTAAGTTTGTTATTGCGGAGAGCAGACCACTCTTCCTGCCAGCAGGTTTGCACAGCTCTCCGCAATTCGCCCCTAAAGTCTTCCCATGTCACAGATGGTATTCGAACCCTGGACTTCATGATAGCCGTCTTGGCTGCCGCATCCGCCATTTCATTCCCCCGCAAGCCTACGTGACCAGGGATCCATGCACACACCACGTTAACGCCAGAAGCGTGTAAAACGTGGAGGGCATCCTGTATACGCTGCACAATAGGGTGGTAGTTGTACAGCTGCCGTAGGCTTTGAAGTGCACTGAGGGAATCACTCAGGATTAAGCAGTCCCCCAACTTTCGTCGGCGTACGTGTAAAATGGCCCGGTATATTGCATAAAGCTCTGCAGTAAAAATGGAAGTGCTAGTGTGAAAGCCGAATGTATAGGGTTCGGTTCCACACACGTAAGCACAACCAACGCCATTTGAGTTCTTGGAGCCATCAGTATAAATTACAAAATGGTCCTCATATCGCGATAAAAATTCTAAAAAACATGTGCGGATACTAGACATAGACATGGTAGATTTATCATAATTAGTCATGCCCAGATCAACCGGGGACGCTCTGCACAACCAAGGAGGGTATATCCTCTCCCCCCTAGGATACCTCTTGGGCATGTCAGTATCAAGATGTCTAAGGAGCTCCCGGAAACGAAAACCAGGTGGCTTTGATTTCATAGTAGTGTTCCTATAACGCACGTCCATGAAGGTATTAAAGAACGGCGTAAACGATGGATGTGTGGGCATGCAATTAAGTCCACAGCCATAATTGGCTAATAACATGTTGCGCCTGTACTGCAGAGGAGGTTCTGCAGACTCAGCATACAGGCTTATAACTCGGCTCGTTGGAAATGCCCCAACAGCTATACGTATGCCACAGTTATGGACCGTGTCTAATCTCTTCAGCACAGATGGTCGTGCTGAGCCATAAACGATACTACCATAGTCTAATTTGGAACGGATGAGTGCCCGATAAAGTGGCAATAACACTGCACGATCCGCTCCCCACGATTTTCCACTTAGTACCCGCAAGATATTCAAAGATCGGTCACATCGTGCTATCAGTTGTGCTATATGCGACGACCAACTAAGTTTTCTATCAAATATCAATCCAAGGAACCTCGTCTCATCTGCAAAAGGTAGTAGATCAGCGCCTAGCCGGAGCCTTGGAGGTAGTCGACTCTGCTGACGCCAGAAGTTTACACAGATGGTTTTCTCAGCGGAAAATCGGAAGCCGTTTTTTAAACTCCAACTCTTAAGGTTGTCCAAGGTGGTCTGAAGACGGCGCTCTAAAAACGGAGTGCGCTGAGATGTACAGTACACGGCAAAGTCGTCTACAAATAGGCATGACGAGACACCTGGAGGTACACATTTCGAGATAGAATTAATCGCAATAGCAAACAACGTAACACTTAGTACCGATCCCTGTGGTACACCGTTCTCTTGAACAAAAAGGTTCGAAAACACCGAGCCAACCCTTACTCGGAATACGCGGTCTTTCAGGAATTCCTGAAGGAAGAGTGGTAGGCGTCCACGTATATTCCAGCCGTGCAGAGTACGTAGCAACCCTGCCCGCCAACACGTATCATAAGCCTTTTCGAGGTCAAAAAATATTCCGACTGTTTGATAGTTCTTAAGAAATCCGTTCATAATCTGTGTCGACATGGACACAAGATGATCCACTGTTGAACGGCGTCGTCGGAAACCGCACTGGATGTTATTCAGTAGGTTGTGCGTTTCCAGCCACCATACCAACCGCCCATTTATCATGCGTTCCATCACCTTGCATACGCAACTGGTGAGGGAAATAGGGAAGTAGCTAGAAGGGAGGTGACGGTCCTTGCCAGCTTTCAAGATAGGTATAATGGTAGCTTCTCGCCACTTTTCAGGAAACGTGGGATCAACCCAAACACGGTTATAGACCTCGAGCAGGAATGCCTTACCTTCAGGTGAGAGATGTAACATTTGAACGTGGATTCCGTCCGGTCCTGGTGCTGTCAGTCGCGATGACGAAAGAGCGTGTTCTAGCTCTGCCAAGATGAAGAGGCGGTTATAGTCTTCAAGGTTTCTGGAACTAAACACAAAACCTTGAGATTCTACCTGAGTCTTAATTGAGATAAACTCAGGAGTATAATTGCATGAGCTAGACACCTGAGCGAAAGCACAGCCGAAGGTGTTAGCCACAACAAACGGATCAACAACAACTCCTGCAGTTGTTTTCAGACCAGCGATTGGCAGGTGGGTTGATTTTCCGGCCACGCGCCTTAATTTATCCCATACAACAGATGAGGGTGTACATCTGTTAAAAGATGATACAAATTTGTTCCATGAGGTCTGTTTGCTATCCTTAATTATTTGCCTAGATTTTGCACGCGCTTTCTTGTACTCAATTAGATTACTTAGCGTAGGGTGCCGTTGGAATACCCTTAGAGCACGTCTACGAGCACGAATAGCATTCCGGCAGTCGTTGGTCCACCATGGGACAGGAAATCGACCGGGTTGGGTAGCCGAACGTGGAATAGACTGTTCTGCAGCGGAAAGAATTTTCTCTGTGAGATGATCGACTAAATCATTCACAGAATCGTGCTCGTTGTATTCAAAGACAGCCAACTGGGTGTAAAGATTCCAGTTGGCACGATCAAAGCGCCATCTAGGGATACGTGAGGGAGACACATCTTGTGCTAAGAGACTAAGAAGACATGGAAAGTGGTCGCTGGAATGTAAATCAGAGATGACATTCCACTGTAATGAAACAGCTAACTGGGATGAACACACTGCCAAATCGATGTGCGAATAGGTGTTAAACGCGTCTGAGAGGAATGTGGGCTCTCCGGTGTTCAGGAGAACCAAGTTATTGCTCTCCAGGAATTTTGCAATGAGGTTGCCTCTCGAACATGCCCGATTTGAGCCCCAAAGTGGGTGATGGGCATTAAAGTCTCCAACTATTAGAAATGGTGTTGAAAGTTGGGAAACCAGATCTTCAAGGTCAACTAACGAGAGGTCATCTGATGGCGGGAGATATACAGTGCAAATGCAAAATTCTATTGATGGCAGCTTAATCCTTACAGTTACAGATTGTAAATCAGACTGTAGCTGTAACGGATCTACAAATATGTCATCCCTGAGGAGCATCATAGTACCCCCGTGTGCAGGAATGCCCTCTTCTGTTTCAACATCACACCTCAGTGGTGTGTAGCGTCTGATTTTAAAGTTGTCTTGTGGTCGTAGCTTAGTCTCTTGTAAGCATATCACTAAGGGGTGATGCTTACTGAGCAAAAGTTCCAATTCTGGTCGATGCGCTCTTAATCCTCGTATGTTCCATTGTAGGATAGCCATTGGAACTATGGGATATAAGATGTAAAGGTAGTCTACATTAAGACGACTTCATGGGTGGCCGAATCAATTTGCCCTTTTTCTTTGGTGTAGGGCTAGTTTCGGCAGGTTTATCCTGCCTCTTCTTTGCTGCAGATGTAGCAGCGTGGTCAGCTGTTTCCTGCTCCATATCCTCTATGGAAGAGGACGGTTTTCCTTCTACAACTTTCGATTCGAGGGGCTCGAAGCGATTGGAAATTCCGACCGACGTAGATGACGGTCGCCGGTCGTGGTCCTCCCCAGAAGATGACTCCGACGATGACTTCGGAGACGCTCTAGGGCTCCGTTTCTTGGACTTTTCTGGAGCAGACTTTGTGCTTTCTTTCAGGAAGGCAGTTCTATCATACTGCGTCTTGAACTTGATCTCTGGTGCTTGGTATACAATGGGCAATTTCGTCCTGTTGTTAGAAGTGGATGCTTTCTCAGGCGACTTCACTGACTTGATATTTTCAGTAGTCTGTGTTCTCGGAGTTTTAGATGTTGTTACTGATGCTCTTGGTTGCGATCTAGGCACTAGAACTTTCTCGGATATTGTTGCCCCGTTTATATCAGATGTTTGGGTACCAGCCTCCCGTTTCGGTGACGGAGTAGCCGCCACAGAGCTATAGGTACGGGAGGTGGTTGAAGAGGGCTTGAGAATACGTAGAAGTTTCCGGGCTTCCGAAAAGGATACCTTTTCTTTAACCCGGATCTCCTGAATAGCTCGCTCTTCAATATAACGGGGGCATTCTCGTGAACTTGATGGATGTTCACCGCTATAATTTACGCATTCCGGAGGTGATGTACATGCATTTTCATGCATGCCGGCTCCACAGCTGACACATGTAGGTGCGCCTTTACAGAATGCACTAGTGTGACCGAACCGCTGACATTGGTAGCATCTCAGAGGGTTAGGTATGTATGGTCTAACCTCAATCACTTCATATCCTGCCCTGATCCTTTGAGGGAGATCTACCCGATCAAAGGTCAGGAACAGGGTACGAGTAGGAACCATATCCCCTCGTTCTCTCCTTTGGACACGATAAACTGCAGTTACGCCTTGTTCCTGGAGGTTCTCCTGAATATCCTCGTTGGACATTCCATCCAACGCGCTAGTGTTTACAACACCGCGCGAGGAATTCAGGGTCCTATGCATCTCCACTTTGACTGGATAACTGCCCAGCATGTTGGCTTTCAGTATCTTTGCTGCCTGGGATGCTGTAGTTGCTTCCACCAGCAGCGTGCCATTTCTAGATTTTGTACATGATTTAACAGCACCAGCTATTTTGTCAAGACCTTTCTGTATAATAAACGGATTAACCGTAGAAAAAGTTCTACCTTCCTCCGTTCGTTTAATAACTAAGTAGCGAGGACCACACTCAACTACTTGCTTAACACTGTTTTCAAATAAATCCTTTCCACGTTTATTGTTTTTTGGGGGATGTATGTTAACCATAAATGTTGGTCTAAATTTCATCCCCCAGTGCTCCCCACCCACCACGGAGTCCAACAAGGGGTCACCCCCCTGGGATGACAGGGCTACACAGGGGATATAGCGAGCTCGCCGTCCCACTCACCCTGGAGGCCGGTACAATACCTAGTCCTGGCCGATTGATTAGGGGTGGGTTAGTCCCTAACCTCCCGTTTAGGCGAAGCAGAAGCCAAAGTAGTGTATTAGAAATGCGCACCCTCCCCGAATTCAGAAAAATACTGTTACGAGCTCAGATACGCATCCCTCAACCACCAGGACAAACCTTTCCACCGACACGGGTCTCCACGCACGGCCTACACGTGGGTGGGCCTGTTGACCGTCTCCCTCAACCACGAAGAGGAGCCCACACGAGGGAGACTGTTGGCTCGGGACCCCGGGTTCGCCAAACCCGTACCTACCGAAGTAGGCCCCTGGGGGGTCTGGTGAGACAGGAGTTGTAAACCAAAGACCTTACGTGCTAATAATGATAATGATAATGATAATGATAATGATAATGATAATGATAATGATAATGATAATGATAATGATAATGATAATGATAATGATAATGATAATGATAATGATAATGATAATGATACTGATACTGATACTGATAGTGATAGTGATAGTGATAGTGATAGTGATAGTGATAGTGATAGTGATAGTGATAGTGATAGTGATAGTGATAGTGATAGTGATAGTGATAGTGATAGTGATAGTGATAGTGATAGTGATAGTGATAGTGATAGTGATAGTGATAGTGATAGTGATAGTGATAGTGATAGTGATAATGATAATGATAATGATAATGATAATGATAATGATAATGATAATGATAATGATAATAATAATAATAATAATAATAATAATAATAATAATAATAATAATAATAATAATAATAATAATAATAATAAAAACTAGAAGAGGAAGAGTGTGATGCTTACTGACAAGCAGTAGCAGTGCGTGGCACAGTTGATGGAGGTGAAGGGGATGAAATGATGGTGAGTGGCTAGGGACCCCGGGATCGCCAAACCCGGACCTACCGTAGTAGGTCCCTGGGGAAAAATACCATAGCCTCTTCTGCCAGTTTTCAGGGTTACTGATGGGCCTTCTCGGCAGCCGTAGCGGTCGTGGGGTACACCAAGTCCCCACCGTACATCACCCCATCAGTCAGTCCCCTACTTCCTGTTGCCCACCCCTCGGGACGAGGACCGCAGAGGTTGGATTTTGTGGGGCGAGTAGTTTGGCTTTCATGATTTTCGAAGCCTGTGTCGGAGAAAACGCTTCGACCAGGAGCGTTCCATTCCGAGATCGAGTGCAGGACTTCACCGGACCAGCAATGTTATCCAGACCTTTCTGAATCACGAATGGATTCACGGTGTCAAATCTGCGACCGTCCTCAGTTCTATGAATTACCAAATAGCGAGGACCACATGACTCGGCTAGTTCTTTTCCGCTTTTGTTGACAACGTTGGTATTGTGGTTGTTAGATTTTACCATGAAAAATGGCTAAAAGTTCATCCCCCAGTACTCCCCACCCACCACGGAGCCCAACAAGGGATCATCCCACTGGGATGACAGGGCTATACAGGGGATATAGCAGGCTCGCCGTCCCACTCACCCTGGAGTTCGGTACAAGACCTAGTCCTGGCCGATTGGCTAGGGGTGGGTTAGTCCCTAACCTCCCGTTTAGGTGAAGCAGTAGCCAAAGTGGTGTATTAGCAATGCGCACCGTCCCCGAATTCAGAAAAAGCCTGGAACGAGCTCAGATGCGCACCCCTCAACCACCAGGAGAAACCTTTCCACCGACACGGGTCTCCACGCACGGCCTACACGTGGGTGGGCAAATTGACCGTCTCCCTCAACCACGAAGAGGAGCCCACACGAGGGAGACTGTTGGCTCGGGACCCCGGGATCGCCAATACACGTACCTAGCGAAGTAGGCCCCTGGGGGGGAAGGAGTGAGTGTGTGGTGTTTAAGGGCACGTCAACAGCAAGGTTATTTGGGCCCCAAGTCAACACTAAAACCTAATAGCTATAAAAAATTAGCTTAAAGGGTAAAATGTAATAAAACCACTCAACTGTTAAGAGGACATAAAAACCATCTAACACTTATAATTTAAAATCTCTAAAATTAATAAATATAAAATACAAGTTATACTTGTTTGCTAAAACCGATTTTAAAAACGAACCGTAGAGCCTTATCCACGGCCACTGCGTTGTTCCCTAAAATACCGTGCAAGTTAGCTCTTAGGCCCAAAGACTGGCGAACGCGCGTGTATTGCGGGCAGTCCAGCAATACATGCCGGACGGTGAGAGGTACTGCACACGGAGCACACACAGGGGCCGGTTCCCCTCTTAAGAGATGTCCATGAGTTGCACGTGTGTGCGCAATTCTCAGCCGGGTGAGTATCACTTCGGCTCGCCGGTTATCCCTGCAGGAAGATAGCCAGGGTCGTACGCCCTCTTTAATTGCCCGGAGTTGTGTGCCATGTAAAGCTGTGCAGGAGTGCTGCCAAGCAGAGAGGAGTTGGCGACGAAAAAAACGTTGCACATCCTGGTATGGCACAGTAGTTGTTAAACTCCGGGGCAAACGGCAAGCTGACTTTGCAGCCGCGTCCGCCTCCTCGTTCCCGGAAATCCCCACATGGCCTGCGGTCCAAGTAAAAATAAAATTGTACCCGCGCCTGAGCATTTGCGAGATCTGGGCCTGTATTTTTAAAACGAGGGTCTGAGCGGCAGTGTGCTGTTGCAAGGCCTGAAGCGCACTCAGAGAGTCAGTGCAGACAATAAAAGAGCCAGGAGCAAGGGGCTAACTTGCAAATAAAAAGGAGCAAATAGAAGATGGCATACAGCTCTGCTGAGAAGACCGAAGTTGAGTCCAGAAGTCGAAATTTGTGAGCCTCACCGTTAACGAAGAACGCGCAACCCGTAGCGTTACCTAACTGAGAACCGTCTCTAAGGACCGGAACATAGGGTAACGGCCCAGTAATTCGGCAAAAAGCTGTTGGAACACCGAATGTGGAGTAGCGAGTCTAGAATTGTTTGAAAGAGCGAGATCGAACTGCGCACGATTGAGCTGCCATGCAGGATAGGGGCAGATGGACGACCTCTCCACGCGAGGCATTCGGAGGCCATGCGAATGTAGTAGACCCCGAAATCTTATTCTCACGGGGCGTGTGAGAACCAGGGCGCATATAACGGTGGGCTAAATCTGGACGCAGAACTGGTTTAAAACAAGGATGATTGGGATAACTTGCCAACTTCGACACGTATGAGCACAGTAACAGCGAGCGACGAATATGGAGTGGAGGTTCGCCTGAGTCTGCATACAGGCAGTCCACTCGACTGGTGCGGAAAGCTCCTGTGGCAAGGCGGATGCCAGTGTGATGCACGGTGTCTAAAAGGCGAAGTTTAGAGGCGGTCGCTGCGCCATTAATAAAACTGCCATAGTCCAGCTTGGACCAAACCAGAGAGCGGTAGAACCTCAACATTACCGTGCGATCGCCCCCCCCCCCAAGATGCTCCAGATAATACCTTCAGCATCCGAAGAGAACGATCGCAAGAGGCTCGAAGGTGACGAATGTGGTGCTCCCAATTGAGTTGTCGGTCCAAGTAGAGGCCCAAGAACTTCAGGTGCGAGACAAATGGCAGAAGTGTGCCGTTCAAATGAAGATCAGGGGGCGGGTGAATACCTCGTAGGCGGTGAAAGTGGATACACTGCGTCTTCGCAGCTGAAAAACGGAAGCCGGTTTGAAGCGCCCAAGCTGCTAGCTGGGTAATGGTCAGCTGCAGTTGGCGCTCAATGTGATCTATGTTGACTGACCTATAATAGACTGCGAAGTCGTCAACATAGAGGGATGTTGGAATTCCACTTCGAACGGCAATAGTGATGCCGTTAATCGCTACGGCAAAAAGGGTGACGCTCAAAATTGACCCTTGAAGTACGCCGTTCTCCTGTATCCGCTCCCGTGATATAGTGTTTCCTATGCGAACCCGAAAACGGCGAAGTTTTAAAAAGTTGCATAGGAATTCGGGTAGATGTCCACGCATACCGTAACCATGTAGGTAACGGAGTATGCCGTACCGCCAGGTGGTGTCATAAGCCTTCTCCAGGTCGAGGAACACGCCCACGGCGTGCTGTTTCAGTAGAAACGCATCAGAAATATACCCCTCAAGGCGTGTTAGATTAACGACACTTGAGCGATGGCGACGAAAACCGCATTGCAAGTTGGACAGATGGTTATGTTTTTCTAGCCACCAATTTAACCGAGCGTTTATCATTCGCTCCAACGTCTTACAGATGACACTCGTTAGGCAAATGGGGCGGAAACTAGATGGTAGCGTGCGGTCCTTTCCGGGTCGAGGGATGGGGATGACGATACCCTCTCGCCAGGAGGAAGGGAAAACCCGCTCATGCCAAATGCGGTTATAGATGTTTAAAAGGAAACATAGCGCCTTAGATGGAAGATGTAGCAGCATCTGTCGGTGTACGTCATCGGGACCTGGAGACGAATCCTTTGCTAACGCCAGAGAATGGGCGAGCTCGGCTGCGGTGAAAGGTTGATTGTACGGCTCGGTGCAGTCACTATTAAAATTAAGTGGTACCCGCTCCGCCTTTTCCTTAATAGGCAGGAAGAGAGCGTCATAGCGGGCAGTTTGGCTAGTAGCAGCAAATGTGGTAGCTAGGGCTTCAACCATGCCCTGCTCGGTGGTGCACATGGAACCGTTGATGGCAAGGCCGGGAATTACCGTCCGGCGATACTTGCCATACATCCGCCGAACAGCTGATCATACTTGTTGGGTAGAGCTGCGCCGGGAAAGCGAAGACACATAGGCTTCCCAGGATTTACGCTTTGCGTTGCGCAGTATAAAGCGTGCCCTAGCGCGAGAACGTTTGAAGGCGACGAAGTTCTCTTCCGTCGGGTGCCGCTGAAAAACGCGCAAAGCACGTTTGCGTGCTTTCACAGCCAAACTGCATTCCTCAGACCACCACGGTACAGGGATAAGACGTGGTGTAGGTGAACCTCGAGGAATGCAGGAATCTGCTGAGAGCAGGATCGAGCAAGTAAAATATTCCACCATTTCGTCGATGGTGTCGAAACCATCGTCGATGAGGTGTATGAGGGATTGGAATTTTCCCCAGTTAGCTTTGGAAATAATCCAGCGAGGATGTCGAGAAGGTACACATTGCCGGCCAGAAAAATGAATGTTAATAGGGTAATAATCACTGCCAAAGAGGTCGGAAAGTACTGACCACTCAAGTAGTGGTACTAATGACGGACTGCAGAAAGAAAGGTCTAGTACGGAATGTGTACCATAAGCGGATGATAGGAATGTCGGGTCACCAGTTTTTAGCAGAAGCAGGTCAGACTTATCGAAGACGTCTACGAGGAGGCATCCACGTGCGTCATCAGTGTCTGATCCCCAGAGCGTGTGCTTGGCATTCAAATCTCCCACAAGGAGTAGTGGTGAGGGGAGCTGAGCCAATAGGGCTTGAAGATCACGCTCTGGAACTATACTGAGCGGCGGCAGGTACATGTTGCAGATGGTCTCTAGCTGTATCCGAACGACCACAGCTTGAAATGGTGTGGTGAGAGGAACGTGGGCGGCTGAGATGTTAGGCGCCACTAAGGTAGCAACGCCACCGCTTGCACGCATACCTGCAGGAGAGTCGCTTCTAAATGCAGAGAAAGAGTGATGGTGTAACGAGTGATTGGGATGTAAGTGGGTTTCCTGGAGACAAATAATTGATGGTGACCGTTGAGAAGCTAAATGTTGTAGGTCTTGAGCACGAGCTCGAAAACCATTGACATTCCACTGGATTATTTCCATAAAGAATTTCTAATGGGCCGTTTTAACCTTTTTCTTTACCTTGGCTGACTTGGGCCGTACGATTCGAAAATCGTTAGCCTCCTGTGACTCCGCTGATGATCGGGATTCAGAACTCCTACGGTTCGTAGAACGAGACCGGGATCTAATAGAAGGCGAGCGACTTGGCGATCTATGTGGTGGTCGGGAGCGGTTTTTCACATTTACTACGGGGTGGTTGTTACTCGCTGATGGCTTGGTGGCTGGAGTCTGTACGGTTGAAGCGGAGGCTGTGCTGGTGGATATACAAACAGTCTGAGACGTGGGTTTAACGGCTAGAAAGTCAGTCTGCGTGGATGCGTGGGCGACAGGGACGTGTTGAACAGCTACAGTGGTATTAGGTGTACGGCGAGCTGCTGATGCATATCCAGTAATAGTGGTAGCAGGCTTCAGTTGTTGGAAGCGCCGTCGTGCCTCTGGAAAGGTCAGGCGTTCCTTTACACGTAGCTCCTGTATGCTTTTTTCGTCCATGAATCTAGGACACTGTCGCGAGCTGGAGGGATGACTACCGCCACAGTTCACGCAACAAGGTGTTCGACTGCAGTTAGGATCGTCGTGTTTCGGTAGGCCACATTGCTCACAAAGGGCAGGATTGGTACATGTGACCTTAGTATGTCCGAACCGCTGACATCGGAAGCAGCGCATGGTGTTCGGGACATACTGGCGGACGCTAGCACGTTCATAGCCGCAATATATGAATTCGGGTAACTTGGTCCCAGCAAAAGTAAGAAATACCGTACGTAGTGGCTACTCCTTGCCAACTTGTTTCCGTGTTAAGCGGTACGCCTGGCAAACAAGTTGATCAGAGAGGCAACTTACTATTTCTTCGTTCGCTAGACCATCTAGGCTGGAGGTGGTGACTACTCCTCTGCAGGTGTTAAGAGTTTTGTGTGGGGCTACCCGGATCGGGTAGGAGCCCAACAATGTCGCCTTTTGCAGTTTACTAGATTGGTCTGTATTTGAGCTCTCCAAGAGTAAGGTGCCGTCTCGGAGACGCGTCGCATTCTTGACAGGGCCACTGATCTTATCTAATTCTCGCTTTATGTAGAACGGACTTATTTCTTTGAACGTTTTGCCATCACCAGCCAAGGTCATCACTAAAAATGGGTCAGTAAAGGAAGTTTTGCGCGGAGACATGATGATTTAGACCCCCATCCGGAACCGTCGGCGTCAGCCTGCCATTCGGGGGTTAAAGAAAGAAAGACACCGAATCTTCACGGTCTGTGCCGTCATGGGGACCTCACCCATGACCGATCTCATTTGTACCTCAGAAAAGCTACCCTTCAAAATTTACTGCTTGTCCGTATGGGTAAACCGTTCACCACGCACACCCCGGCTTTATGCCCCTACCACAGGAATAACCGCCTGTGGCTTCCCACTTTAGGCCGCGCATGCGTGTAATAGGCACACGCGAATTCAGGGGACTTGTGGCTGATTACACCGGGGTTCCGTCAGCGGTAACACGTCCGGTCCGTGATACTAACCCAACGGCAACACGGCCGTCGGGAGATTAAGATGATGATGATGATGATGATGATGATGATGATGATGATGATGATTGGTATAAGGGCGCTCAACTTCAGTGGTTATCAGCGCCCTTTAAAAAAATTAGTCACGGCAAAGGCCAGACATAAAAGGTGCTAAAACGGATAAATAAGAAAATAAAAACATACAAAAGGACACGTACGGAAGAAAACACAAACCAACAAAAACGAAGGAGAAAGAGAATTAAAAACCACCTTAAAACGTCCATAGTCAAATTCTAAAATCAAGGTGACGAAAAAATCTAAAAAGCTTCTCCACTACTTCACGATCGTCTGCCAACATTGCTGCAAAGGTGGTCGGCAGCTGCACAGACGCCCGAAGGTGTGCTAGGTGAGGACACTCTAGCAACACGTGTCGGACGGACAACGACGCATGGCAGAATGGACACAGTGGAGCAGGCGCCTTTTGAAAAATAAAACTATGAGTAAAAAAGCAGTGCCCTATACGCAACCGAGCCAAAATTACCTCTTCGCAACGACAGGAACGACAGGAGGTAACCCAGGGAATCGGAAGTGCCTTAACGGACCTAAGTTGATTATTACGGAGAGCGGACCACTCTTCATGCCAACAGGTTTCCACAGCTCTCCGCAGTAGAGCCCTAAAATCTTCCGATGTTACTGATGGTATGCGAACCCTGGGCTGTATGGTTGCCGTCTTGGCTGCCGAATCCGCCACTTCATTCCCTCGCAAGCCTACGTGACCAGGGATCCAGGCGCACACCACGTAGTAGTAGTAGTGGAGCTTTAGGGCGCACAACTGCTAGGGTCATTAGCGCCCAGTAAAAAACCATTAACGTCAAAAAAATGAAAGTGATTCCTCCGCTAAAACACCAAAAAACTTTACAACAGCAAAAAGGTCACTGATACAGTGCCAAAAACTGCACTACGTGAACAACGAGACACTAAAACTGATACCACTCGCACAAAAGGCTAAAAGTATGATAAAAGGATAATCTGGGTGTCATACACGTGTGCCCAGTCCGCTATAATAAATGAAACGTAAAACACGAGCCACCGCACATGAAGTGTCTGCCAGCACTTCAGGCAGGGTCGTCGGCATGTCCAAGGACACACGCAGCTGGGCTAAAGACTGGCACTGGACTAAAACATGCCGCACCGTCATGGGCTCGTGACAATGAGAACAGAGCGGTTTAGCATCAGAAGATAAAAGGTGACCATGACTAAAAGGGCAGTGCCCGATTCGCAGTCTTGCTAAAATCACCTACTCGCGACGAGAGGTGCGCGAAGAAGTGCTCCAGATGATTGGGAGGGGCTTTACCTTCCTAAGCTTATTCCACCGACGGGCATTCCAATGACTGCTCCACCTTAACAGGAGGGCGCGACGTAAATATGAGCTAAAATCATCTGAGGGAACGCACGAGCGAAAACATCTGGGAGCCAAAACAGCTGCCTTCGCGGCAGCGTCGGCAGCCTCGTTTCCAGATATGCCTACGTGTCCAGGTACCCACACAAAGGAGACGCAAGTGCCTGCACTGGCGAGAGTGTGAAGGCAGTCCTGGATCCGCTGTACGAGTGGATGATAGGTGTACAGCATCCGTAGGCTCTGGAGCGCACTCAGAGAATCGGAGCAGATAACCCAAGACTGTAAGGCTTGTCGACGAACATATAAAAGAGCTTGGTAAATACCGAACAGCTCTGCTGTAAAACTCGAGCACTGCGGTAAAAGACGAAATCTAAAACTCTGCCGACCGTGAATAAAAGCACATCCCACTCCCGTATTATCCTTCTAGCCATCAGTGTAAATAAAACTGCAGGGTCGGTACTGCGCCTGAACTTCTAAAAAGCCCGAACGAAGGACTGAATCTGGCGTCGACAATTTCGGCATGGACAGCAGGCTCAGATTTACGTGGATCTCGGAGCGTAGCCATGGCGAAAATCGTGTTTCTCCTTTGCGAAATGTCGCCGGTAAATCAACATCCAACAGCCGAAGCAGAGAGCGAAAACGAACGCCAGGAGGGAGTAGGGCTAGGGAGCGCGCTGAGTATTGACGGTCCAGGGAATCATTAAAGAACGAGCTTAACGACGGATGATCCGGCAAAGTAAAAAGCCGGCAAGCGTAATTACAAAGGAGGACATCACGCCGATAGCGAAGCGGAGGTTCAGCAGCTTCCGCACACAGGCTGATGACCGGACTTGTTGGAAAGGCGCCAATACTCAAACGGATACCACGGTGATGAACAGGGTCAAGTCTTTTTAAAATCGATGGTCGAGCGGACGAGTATACAATACAGCCGTAGTCAAGTTTAGATCGGACAAAAGAGCGATATAGCCTTAAAAGAACCGTCCGATCAGCTCCCCAGGAGGTGCCACTTAAAACACGTAAAACACTAAGAGAACGTTCACACCTGGCCTTTAAATACGAGATATGAGAAGACCAACTAAGTTTCCTATCAGACACCAATCCCAAGAATTTTGTCTCGTCTGCGTAAGGAAGGGCATCGTTTCCCAGATACAGCGACGGCGGCGGAAATGCTTTCCTTCGCCAGAAGTTTACGCAGACGGTTTTCTCGGCGGAGAACTTGAAGCCGTTTTGCACACTCCAAGCAAAGAGTCGGTCAAGACACATTTGTAGGCGGCGGTGCAGGAGAGAAGTGCGCCGAGAACTACAATAAATGGCGAAGTCGTCCACGAATAAAGAAGAAATGCCCAATGGGACGCACTCCGTAATGGGATCGATGGCAATAGCAAATAGTGTGACACTGAGTACCGAGCCCTGCGGTACTCCGTTCTCTTGAATAAAAGCACGGGATAAATCCGAACCCACACGTACCCGAAACACCCTATCACGCATAAACTCTCGAATAAATAGGGGTAACCTTCCACGAATGCCCCATTTATGGAGGGTGCGGAGAATTCCATACCTCCAGCAAGTGTCGTATGCCTTCTCCAGGTCAAAGAACACAGCAACCGTTTGGCTCCTGCGTAAAAATCCATCCATAATGTGCGTGGACAAAGAGACTAGGTGGTCGACCGTTGACCGGTAGCGACGAAAACCGCACTGAACGTTTGACAGAAGACGTTGGGATTCTAGCCACCATGTCAATCGCCCGTTTATCTTGCGCTCCATCACCTTGCAAAGGCAACTGGTGAGGGAGATCGGACGATAACTGGAAGGCAGATGGCGATCCTTTCCAGGTTTTCAGATGGGTACAACGGTAGACTCACGCCAAGCGGTCGGAAATGTTGCTGTGCGCCAGATATAGTTATACACTTGCAAGAGAAAGTGCTTACTAACTGAGGACAGGTGCTGCAGCATTACGATATGGACTCCGTCCGGCCCCGGTGTGGAGGGTCTGGAAGTTACCAGGGCCCGCTCCAGCACTTGCATAGTGAAGAAGGCGTTATAACACTCATGGTTTAAGGATTGAAAGGATAGGTCATGCGTCTCTGCCCGGTGTTTGATGGGCAGAAAGTCCGGGTGATAATGGGAGGAACTAGAGATATGAGCAAAAGCTCCTCCCAGGGCATCAGCGACAGCTCTAGGGGTAACTACGGTGTTATTGTTAATCCGTAGGCCAGGCACCAGAATTCGAGGAACTTTACCGGCCACGCGTCGCAGCTTGCTCCAAACCACAGAGGATGGTGTGAAACGGTTAAAGGTCTCCACAAAACGCTTCCAGGATGTCTTCTTGCTAGCTTGTATCACGCGTCGGGCATTTGCGCGTAAGCGCTTGAACCTGATCAAATTGTCCAAAGTGGGATGACGCTTAAAAGTTCGCAGTGCAGCCCGGCGCGCACGCACCGCCGCGCGGCATTCATCGGTCCACCAGGGAACGGGTAAACGTCGAGGTTGGGCTGAAGAGCGAGGTATAGCACGTTCGGCGGCAGATGTAATCACATATGTAACGTGCTCTACCATCTCGTCGACGTTGTCGGATACATGGTCGTCAAAGATAGCCAGGCTGCAGAAAAGGGACCAGTCAGCTTTGTGTAGCTGCCAAGTAGGTACACGGGAAGATGGTGTGTAGTTGGAAAGCAGGCTAATCAGGCAGGGAATGTGGTCGCTGGAAAAGGTGTCAGAGACGACGTTCCACTCAAAGTGATGAGCAAGCTGTGCCGAGCAAACGGATAAGTCCAGGTGAGAGAGAGTGCTGGTTGAATCAGAAATAAATGTAGGTTCGCCAATGTTGAGAACTGAGAGGTGATTCTGAACAAGGAATTCAGCAAGGTGCTTCCCCCTTACGCAAGCCCTAGGTGATCCCCAAAGAGGGTGATGGGCGTTGAAGTCTCCCAACAGCAAGAAGGGTGTTGGGAGCTGGGACACCAGATCGGAGAAGTCCGCAATGGCGAAGGGAGAAGAGGGCGGTAAATAAACAGAACATAAGGTAAAAGAGAGACCTGGGAGTCTAAGAGTAACGGCTACGGCTTGCAAGGTACTATTGAGCGGAAGAGGTTGGTAAAAAACGTCGTCCCGGATTAAAAACATAACACCCCCATGTGCAGGAGAACCGGGCTCCGGTGGTAAATCAAAGCGCACCGGAGTAAAACCAGGAAAGGTGAACGTATCCTGCTGGTGAAGTTTCGTCTCCTGTAGGCAGAAAATACTGGGGGACAGCAAATTACCCAACAGTTGTAGGTCTTGTTTACGCCTGCGCACGCCACGTGTATTCCACTGTAGAATGGACATCCTGGGGTTAAGGGAAAAAGCCGGTCACTTAGTTCACTTTGCTGGCGGCTGTCGCTTTAATTTTCCCTTCGGGTTCCGTGTTGGGCTCGGGCATTTTGGAGCACTTGCTTCGTGCTCCATAGGCTCCTCGGATGGAGGAGGGTCAGGGTCATTGGATAACGCGGTCAACGGGAGAAAACTGTTGCCAATACTCAAGGTTGGAAGGGAAGGCCCCTTCACGCGGCTGCGCCCCCTGGTGTCCTGGGAGCAAGAGCGCCGAGGAGGTGAAGGGGAACTGGCCGGGCCGGGACACTTGACACTGGCAGGTGCCGGAGGGTCTTTGAGGAAGTCGGAACGCTTTGGCGTGACTTTAAATTTCCGGGTGTCCGTACTCACTGAAATGGTTTTGGAGCTAGCGGTAGTAGAAGTTGGCAATGCGACGCGAGGAGTAGCCACGGTTGAAGGCACAGGGCAAGTTTGAGCGCCCATGTCACGCTTAAGTATTGGTTTTGAAACTACGGAACTAAAAGTACCAAACTTCAGGAGAGAAGGTTGTCGAGCCTGATGTCGTTTGCGGGCTTCAGAGAAGGATAGACGCTCCTTCACCCGCAGCTCCTGGATGGCCTTCTCATCCTGGTATCGCGGACAATCGCGGGAGGTCGCCGGATGTTAACCTTGGCAGTTCGCGCAACTTGGGGCAGAGGGACAAGCTCCGTCATGACTGCGCTTACCACAGTTGGCACGTACCGCAACAGTAGCCTTACAAGAGGTCTTGGTATGGCCATAGCGCTGACACTGGTAACAGCGCATAGGCCGCGGAATGTACGGGCGCACAGGGATAACTTCATATCCTGCCTTGATCTTCTGAGGCAGTTCGAGCCGATCGAAAGTAACAAAATGTGTGCGGCTAGGAACCTGCACACCGTCACGCATGACTCGCACACGGTACACTTCCGTGACACCCTGGTCCGCCAGATAACCCTGGATCTCCTCCTCCGGCATACCATCCAACAGAGGGCTGGTGATAACGCCCTTGGAAGAGTTGAGACTCCTGTGCTTTTCTACACGGATAGGATATCCGTGTAGGAGTTTCGCTTTCATTAACTTATCAAACTGGGAGGAAGAGTAGCTTTCAACCAACAATGAACCAGACCGTAATCGTGTACATGACTTCACGGGCCCAGCGATTTTATCCAGACCTGATTGAATTACGAAAGGGTTGACCTTTAAAAATGACTGACCCTCTTCTGTCCGATGGATAACTAGGTAACGCGCTGATAAAGACGTGTGTACCTCTCTTTCGTCTGAAACTTGTTTTCTGCGTTTAGGTGTAGTTGTGGCCATAAAACGTAGGAATAAATTTCATTCCCCAATGCTCCCCACCCACCACGGAGCCCAACAAGGGGTCATCCCACTGGGATGACAGGGCTACATAGGGGATATAGCGGGCTCGCCGTCCCACTCACCCTGGAGTTAAGTGTAACACCTTGTCCTGGCCGATTGATTAGGGGTGGGTTAGTCCCTAACCTCCCGTTTAGCTGAAGCAGTAGCCAAAGTGGTATATTGGAAATGCGCACCCTTCCCGAATTCAGAAAAACACTGTTACGAGCTCAGATACGCATCCCTCAACCACCAGGACAAACATTTCCACCGACACGGGTCTCCACGCACGGCCTACACGTGGGTGGGCCTGTTGACCGTCTCCCTCAACCACGAAGAGGAGCCCACACGAGGGAGACTGTTGGCTCGGGACCCCGGGATCGCCAATACCCGTACCTACCGTAGTAGGCCTCTGGGGGGCGCGCACACCACGCTTACGCCAGAAGCGCGTAAAACGTGGAGGGCATCCTGGATACGCTGCACAATAGGGTGGTAGCTGTACAGCTGCCGTAGGCTTTGAAGGGCACTGAGGGAATCAGATAGGATAAGACGGTCCCCCAACTTTCGTCTACGCACGTGTAAAATGGCCCGGTATATTACATACAACTCTGCAGTAAAAATGGAAGTGCTAGTGTGGAAGCCGAATGTATAGGGTTCGGTTCCACACACGTAAGCACAACCGACACCATTTGAGCTCTTGGAGCCATCAGTGTAAATGATGAAATGGTGCTCGTATCGCGCTAAAAATTCTAAAAAGCAGAGGCGGATACCAGACTTAGACATGGTAGATTTAGTATACTTAGTCATGCCCAGATCCAGGTGGGACGCTCCGCGCAGCCAAGGGGGGTACATCCTCTCCCCCCCTGAAGATACAGAATCGAGCTGCCTAAGGAGCTCCCGAAATCGAAAACCAGGTGGCTTTGGTTTGGTGGAACTGTTCCTATAACGCGCGTCCATAGAGGTGGTAAAGAACGGTGTATACGACGGATTTGTGGGCATGCATTTTAGTCCACAGCCATAATTGGCGAGCAAAATGTTGCGCCTGTAGTGCAGAGGAGGTTCTGCAGGTTCAGCATACAGGCTAACAACACGGCTAGTTGGAAATGCCCCAACTGCTATACGTAGGCCACAATTATGGACCGGGTCTAATCTCTTCAGCACAGATGGTGGTGCTGAGCCGTAAACGATACTACCATAATCTAGTTTGGAGCGGATGAGTGCGCGATAAAGGCGCAGTAGCACTGTGCGATCCGCTCCCCAGGATTTACCACTGAGTACCCGCAAGAGATTTAGGGATCGGTTACATCGTGCTTTCAGTTGCGCTATATGCGACGACCAAATAAGTTTGCGGTCAAATATCAAACCAAGAAACCTCTTCTCATCTACGAACGGGAGTACATCGGCGCCCAAACGGAGTGTTGGTGGTAGTCGACTCTGACGGCGCCAGAAATTAACACATTGTGTTTTCTCGGAGGAGAAGCGAAAGCCGTTGCTTATGCTCCAACGCTGCAGATTGTCTAAGGTGGTCTGTAGACGGCGCTCTAAAAACGGTGTGCGCGGAGATGTACAGTAGACGGCAAAGTCGTCCACAAATAGGCAAGATGAGACCCCCGGAGGAACACATTTAACGATAGAATTTATCGCAATAGTAAACAACGTAACACTTAGGACCGATCCCTGTGGCACCCCGTTCTCTTGAACAAAGAGAGGCGAAAAAACCGAGCCGACCCTCACTCGGAAAACGCGGTCTTTCAAGAATTCCTGAAGGAAGAGGGGCAGGCGTCCACGTATATTCCAGGTGTGCAGAGTGCGCAGCAGCCCTGCCCTCCAACACGTATCATAAGCCTTCTCAAGGTCAAAAAATATTCCGACGGTTTGAGAGTTAAGGAATCCGTTCATGATCTGTGTCGACATGGATACAAGATGATCCATTGTTGAACGGCGTCGTCGGAATCCGCACTGGGTGTCACTGAGTAGGTTGTGCGTTTCCAGCCACTATACCAACCGCCCATTTATCATGCGTTCCATCACCTTGCAAACGCAACTGGTGAGGGAAATAGGACGGTAGATAGAAGGGAGGTGACGGTCCTTGCCAGGTTTCAAAATTGGTATGATAGTGGCTTCACGCCATTTGGCAGGAAACGTAGCATCAACCCAAACACGGTTATAGACCTGGAGCAGGAAGGCCTTACCTTCAGGTGAGAGATGTTGTAACATATGAACGTGGACTCCGTCCGGTCCTGGTGCTGTCAATCGCGAAGATGAGAGAGCGTGTTCTAACTCCGCCAAGGTGAAGAGGCGGTTATAATCTTCAAGGTTTCTGGAAGTAAAATCGAAACCTTGAGATTCTACGCGATGCTTAAATGAGATGAACTCTGGAGCATAATTATTGGAGCTAGACACCTGAGCGAAAGCACAGCCGAAGGTGTTGGCCACGTCCAACGGATCAACAACAACTCCCGCAGGTGTATGCAGACCAGCGATTGGCAAGTGGGTCGATTTGCCGACCACACGCCGCAACTTATCCCATACAACAGAGGAAGGGGTACGTCTGTTAAAAGTGGATACGAAATTAGTCCATGGGGCCTATTTGCTATCCTTAATGATTTGCCTAGCTGTTGCACGCGCTTTCTTGTACTCAATTAGATTATTGAGGGTAGGGTGTCGTTGGAATACCCTTAGAGCACGTCTGCGAGCACGAAGAGCATTGCGGCAGTCGGTGGTCCACCATGGGACAGGAAAGCGACTAGGTGGTGGAGCGGAAAGGGGAATAGACTGTGCTGCAGCGGAAAGAATTGTCTCTGTGAGATGGTCAACGAGAGCGTTCACAGAATCGTGCTCGTTGTAAGAAAAGACAGCCAGCTGGGAGTAAAGGGCTCAGATGGCACGAGAAAAGCGCCATCTAGGTATACGCGATGTAGACACATCTGGTTCTAAGAGTCTAAGAAGGCAGGGGAAGTGGTCACTGGAATGTAAGTCGGAGATGACATTCCACTGTAAGGAAACCCCTAACTGGGATGAACACACTGCTAAATCTAGGTGGGAATAAGTGTGGAATGTGTCTGAAAGGAACGTCGGCTCTCCGGTATTCAGGAGAACCAAGCTATTGCGCTCCAGGAATTTTGCAATGAGTTGGCCTCTCGAGCATGCCCGATGTGAGCCCCAAAATGGGTGATGGGCATTGAGTGAGTGTGTGGGGTTTTAGGGCCCGTCGACAACAAGGTCATTTGGGCCCTAAGTCAACACTAAAATCTAAAAGCTACACAAAGTTAAAAAGTAAGATAAAATATAAACACTCAACTATTAAAAACACATTAAAACTCGTCCCAGTACTAAAAATTTAAAATCTCTAAAAGCAATAGATATAAAACACAAGTCATACTTGTTTATTAAAACCGATTTTAAAAATAAACCGCAGTGCCTTATCCACGGCCACTGGGTCGTCACCTAAAATACTGAGCAAGTTAGCTCCCAAGCCCAAAGACTGGCGAACGCGGGCGTACTGTGGGCAATCGAGTAAAATATGCCGCACAGTGAGGCGTACGGCACACGGAGCACACACTGGGGCCGGTTCCCCTCTCAACAAATGACCATGAGTAGCTCGTGTGTGCCCAATTCTCAGCCGGGCGAGTATCACCTCGGCTCGCCGGTTATCCCTGCAAAAAGTTAGCCAGGGTCGTACGCTGTCTTTAATTGCCCGGAGTTGTGTGCCTTGTAAAGCTGTCCAGGAGTGCTGCCAAGCAGAGAGGAGTTGGCGACGAAAAAAACGTTGCACATCCTGGTATGGCACAGTAGTTGTTAAACTCCGGGGCAAACGGCAAGCTGACTTTGCAGCCGCTCCGCCTCCTCATTCCCGGAAATCCCCACATGGCCTGGGGTCCAAGTAAAAACAAAATTTTACCCGCGCCTGAGCATTTGCGAGATCTGGGCCTGTATTTTTAAAACGAGGGTCTGAGCGGCAGTGTGCTGTTTCAAGGCCTGAAGCGCACTCAGAGAGTCAGTGCAGACAATAAAAGAGCCAGGAGCTAACTTGCAAATAAAAAGGAGCAGATAGAGGATGGCATACAACTCTTCTGAGAAGACCGAAGTGGAGTCCAGAAGGCGAAATTTATGAGCCTCACCGTTAATGAAGAACGCGCAACCCATAGTGCTACCTAACTGAGAACCGTCTGTAAAGACCGGAACATAGGGTAACGGCCCAGCAATTCGGCAAAAAGTTGTTGGAACACCGAATGTGGAGTAGCGAGTTTAGAGTTGCTGGAAAGAGCGAGATCGAACCGCGTACGATCCAGTTGCCAAGCAGGATAAGGGCTGATGGACGACCTCTCCACGCGAGGCATTCGGAGGCCATGGGAATGTAGGAGATCCCGAAATCTTATTCCCATGGGTCGTGTCCGAGAACCAGGGCGCATATAACGGTGGACTAACTCTGGACACAGAACTGGTTTAAAACAAGGATGATTGGGATAACTAGCCAACTTCGAGACGTATGAGCAGAGTAACAGCGAGTGACGAATATGGAGTGGAGGTTCGCCTGAGTCTGCATACAGGCAGTCGACTCGACTGGTGCGGAATGCTCCTGTGCAAGGCGGATGCCAGTGTGATGCACGGTGTCTAAAAGGCGAAGATTAGAGGCGGTCGCTGCGGTACAAATAAAACTGCCATAGTCCAGCTTGGACCGAACCAGAGAGCGGTACAGCCTCAACTTTACCGTGCGATCGCCCCCCCCCCCCAAGATGCTCCAGGGAGAGATAGATAGATCTATTTTAGGGCGCACAGCTGCGCGGTCATAAGCGCCCATAAACATGATCAGGCTAAAAAAACTAAAAACACCATCCCGAATAAAAGCACTACCCGTAAAACACAGACATGTCACCAACTAAAAATTAAAAGAGTTCATGTATAAAATCCTTGTTAGATTCTAAACTTAAGGTTTAAAAACAATTTAAAAACCTTGGCCACCTCGTTAGGGTCGTCCGCCAGAACCTCTGCCAAGCTGGCCCGCAGTTGGAGAGACCGGCGGAGACGTACCAGGTTATGACAATCTAAAATAACGTGGCGGACCGAGAGCGGACCACCACAAAGCGGGCAGACCGGAGCAGGGCGCTTATTTAAAAGATGGCTGTGGCTAAAAACGCAGTGGCCGATACGTAGCCGAGCAAGAATCACCTCCTCTCGCCGGGATGTACGAGAGCAAGTGGCCCAGGGAAGCGGAAGCTCCTTCACCTCTCTAAGCCGGTTCTGACGAAGACCAGACCACTCGTCGTGCCAGCACAAGAGTACTGCTCTCCGCAAAACCAACCTGAAGTCCTCCGCAGTCAGAAACGGGACAGCAACGCTGGGTCTTGTGGTAGCTGCCTTAGCTGCCGAATCTGCTAGTTCGTTACCAGTCAGTCCCGTGTGGCCAGGAACACATCCACATGTCACGCTAACACCAGAGTCGCGTAAAATGTGGAGGGTGTCCTGGATACGTTGTACAATTGGATGGGAGCTGTACAACTTACTAAGGCTTTGAAGGGCACTAAGAGAATCGCTCAGAAGTAGGCAGTTACCCAGGTTCCGTCGATGTACAAATAAAACTGCTCGGTAGATTGCGTACAGCTCAGCTATAAAAATGGATGTACTGCTACAGAAACCGAATGTAGAGGGTTCGGTTCCGTAGACAAATGCACAGCCGACTCCATCTGAACACTTGGAGCCATCAGTAAAAATTAAAACATGGTCATTAAAACGGGATAAAAATTCTAAAAAGCACGTACAGATACTACATGGAGCCATTGTGGATTTTGTGTACTGTGCCATGCCGAGGTCTACATGGGGAGTTCCATGCAGCCAAGGAGGGTACACTCTCTCGCCCTTACGGAACAGTTTAGGGGGTTCGATGCTAAGCCTGCCAAGAAGCTCCCGGAAGCGATAACCGGGTGGCTTGGGATCACGAAGGGTGTGCCTATAACGCGCATCCAATGATTTATCAGTAAAAGCCGCAAACGTTGGATGTGTAGGCATTGAAAGAAGTCCACAGCCATAGTTAGCTAACAAAACATCTCGGCGGTATCGCAAGGGAGGTTCTGCAGATTCGGCGTAGAGGCTAATAACAGGGCTGGTTGGAAAGGCTCCGATTGCAATCCGTAGTCCACTATTATGGACAGTGTCTAGCTTTTGCAGCACGGATGGACGTGCTGAGGCAAATACTATACAGCCATAATCTAATTTGGAGCGAATCAGTGCGTGGTAGAGTCGCAGCAACACTGTGCGATCCGCTCCCCAAGATTTGCCGCTTAGTACTCGCATAAGATTAACAGTACGGTCACATCGTGCTTTCAGCTGTGCTATGTGCGCGGACCAGCTAAGTTTTCTGTCGAATACCAGACCAAGGAATCTGCAAAAGGCAGTCTATGTGGACCCAATCGGAGTGAAGGTGGGAAATATCTCCGACGGCGCCAGAAGCTGACGCAGACGGTTTTCTCAGCAGAGAACCGGAAGCCATTTTTTGAGCTCCAATCGTAAAGATTGTCTATGCACCGCTGTAACCGGCGCTCAAGAAAGAGAGTACGCTGGGACGTGCAGTAGACGGCAAAGTCGTCTACAAATAGGCATGACGAGACCCCTGGTAGAACACAATGCGATATAGAATTAATCGCAATAGCAAACAGCGTAACACTTAGTACCGATCCCTGTGGTACACCGTTCTCTTGAACGAAAAGGTTCGAAAAAACCGAGCCAACCCTTACCCGGAATACGCGGTCTTTCAAGAATTCCTGAAGGAAGAGTGGTAGGCGTCCACGTATATTCCAGGTGTGCAGAGTACGTAGCAACCCTGCCCGCCAACACGTATCATAAGCCTTTTCGAGGTCAAAAAATATTCCGACTGTTTGACAGTTTTTAAGAAAGCCGTTCATAATCTGTGTCGACATGGACACAAGATGATCCACTGTTGAACGGCGTCGTCGGAAACCGCACTGGATGTTATTCAGTAGGTTGTGCGTTTCCAGCCACCATACCAACCGCCCATTTATCATGCGTTCCATCACCTTGCAGACGCAACTGGTGAGGGAAATAGGACGGTAGCTAGAAGGGAGGTGACGGTCCTTGCCAGCTTTCAAGATAGGTATAATGGTGGCTTCTCGCCACTTGTCCGGAAACGTGGCATCAACCCAAACACGGTTATAGACCTCGAGCAGGAATGCCTTACCTTCAGGTGAGAGATGTTGTAACATTTGAACGTGGATTCCGTCCGGTCCTGGTGCTGTCAGTCGCGATGATGAAAGAGCGTGTTCTAACTCTGCCAGGGTGAAGAGGCGGTTATAATCTTCAAGGTTTCTGGAACTAAACACGAAACCTTGAGATTCTACCTGAGTCTTAATTGAGATAAACTCAGGAACATAATTACTTGAGCTAGACACCTGAGCAAAAGCACAGCCGAAGGTGTTAGCCACGACAAACGGATCAACAACAACTCCTGCAGGTGTTTTCAGACCAGCGATTGGCAAGTGGGTTGATTTTCCGGCCACGCGCCTTAACCTATCCCATACAACAGATGAGGGTGTCCATCTGTTAAAAGATGAGACAAAGTTGTTCCATGAGATCTTTTTGCTATCCTTAATTATTTGCCTAGACTGTGCACGCGCTTTCTTGTACTCAATAAGATTACTTAGGGTAGGGTGTCGTTGGAATACCCGTAGAGCACGTCTACGAGCACGAATAGCATTCCGGCAGTCGTTGTTCCACCATGGGACTGGAAGTCGACCGGGTTGGGTAGCCGAACGTGGAATACACTGTTCTGCAGCGGAAAGAATTTTCTCTGTGAGATGATCGACTAGATCATTCACAGAATCGTGCTCGTTGTACTCAAAGACAGCCAACTGGGTGTAAAGGTTCCAAATGGCTCGATCAAAGCGCCATCTAGGAATACGTGAGGGAGACACATCGTGTGCTAAGAGACTAAGAAGACATGTGAAGTGGTCGCTCGAGTATAAATCAGAGATGACATTCCACTGTAATGAAACTGCTAACTGGGATGAACATACTGCCAAATCGATGTGCGAGTAGGTGTTATAGGCGTCCGAAAGAAACGTTGGCTCTCCGGAATTTAGGAGAACCAAGTTATTGCTCTCCAAGAATTTTACAATGAGGTGGCCTCTCGAACATGCCCGAGTTGAGCCCCATAGTGGGTGATGGGCATTAAAGTCTCCAACTATTAGAAAAGGTGTTGAAAGTTGGGAAACCAGATCTTCAAGGTCAATTAACGAGAGGTCATTTGATGGCGGGAGATATACACTGCAAATGCAAAATTCGATTGATGGCAGCTTAATCCTTACAGCTACAGATTGTATATCAGATTGCAGCTGTACCGGATATACAAATATGTCATCCCTGAAGAGCATCATAGTGCCCCCTTGAGCAGGAATGCCCTCTTCTGTGTCAATATCACACCGCAGTGGTGTGTAGCGTCGGAAGTTAAACTTGTCTTGCGGTCGTAGCTTGGTCTCTTGTAAGCATACCACCAAGGGGTTATGCTTACTGAGCAAAAGTTCCAGTTCTGGTCCATGTGTTCTTGAACCCCGCATGTTCCATTGGAGGATAGTCATTGGAACTATGGAGATAGGTTGTAAAAGTTGGTGTACATCAAGACGACTTTAACGGTGGCCGAATCAGCTTACCCTTTTTCTTCGGTGTAGGGCTAACACCTTTTTCTGCCGGTTTATCCTGGCGCTTTTTTTGTGGCCGTTCTGGGGTCGGTATCCTCTAGGTCCATCTCTTCGGCTGAGGAAGCCCCTTTCCCTAAAGAGAACTTAGGTTCGAGGGCTTCAAACTTATTGGACACAGAGATCGACGAAGATGACAGTCGTCGATCCGATTCATCACCAGAAAGCTCTTCGGAAGAAGAGCTTCGGGATGTCCTAGAGGTTTTCTTCTTCCTGCGGGTACGGGTCGAATCTTTAAGGAAATCTGTCCTCTTGTAACTTGTCTTAAATACTTTAGGCGGCGGATCGTATATTACAGGCTTGTCACATTTAGGGGTAGAAGTTGACGGTTTGGCTTGGGACGGGGCTGAGGTATTAGTTTTCTTCGTCCGTTGAGGCGATGTATTTGCCGACGCTGCTGATGGGTTTGTGGACTTCCGTACTTGTGTCGGAACAAGGACTCTATCGGAGATGGTAGCCTCACCTGAACCGCAAGTTTGCGTTGCGATTTCCTTTCTAGGAACGGGTTTAGCTACCACCGAGCTATAAGTGCCGGACCTAGGGATGGAGGGCAGGCGCGTACGCAGGAGCTTCCGGGCGTCCGAGAAGGAAAGCTTCTCCTTAACCCGGATCTCCTGTATTGCCTTTTCTTCCACAAAGCGTGGGCAGTTTTTGGAGCTAGATGGATGCTCCCCGGCGCAGTTTACACATTTAATGGGCGAGGAGCACTCACCTTCATGTAAAGCCAAACTCCAGTTAACGCATGCTGGCGTTCCGTTACACAGTTGACTAGTGTGACCATAACGCTGACACTTGTAGCACCGCAGGGGATTTGGTATATAAGGCCTAACCTCAATACTCTCGTATCCTGCCCTTATCTTTTGAGGAAGATCTACCCTATCAAAAGTAAGGAACAGGGTACGAGTAGGCAACAATTCCCCACGTTCTTTGCGCTGCACTCGGTACACACAAGTAACTCCCTGGTCTTTCAGGTTCTCCTGAATCTCCTCGTTGGACATACCGTCCAACGCACGGGTGGTTACTACACCGCGCGAGTAGTTCAGGGTCTTGTGTATAGTAACGGTGACAGGATAACTGCCCAGCATGCTAGCCTTCAATAATGATGCTGCCTGGGAGCTGGAATGCGCCTCAACCAGGAGCGTGCCGTTTCGCGATCGTGTGCATGACTTGACAGGACCAGCAATTTTGTCTAATCCCCTTTGGATCGTAAAAGGGTTCACTGTCGTAAACTTCTGGCCTTCTTCTGTACGACTAATCACCAAGTAGCGAGGTCCACAAGACTCGACCACTTCTTTTCCAATTCTACCACAATTGGAATTGGTTTTAGATTTAGGATTTAACATGAGAGTTGGCCTAAATTTCATCCCCCAGTACTCCCCACCCACCACGGAGCCCAACAAGGGGTCATCCCACTGGGATGACAGGGCTATACAGGGGATATAGCGGGCGCGCCGTCCCACTCACGCTGGAGTTCAGTGTAACACCTAGTCCTGGCCGATTGACTAGGGGTGGGTTAGTCCCTAGCCTCCCGTTTAGGCGAAGCAGAAGCCAAAGTAGTGTATTAGAAATGCGTACCCTCCCCGAATTCAGAAAAAACACTGTTACGAGCTCAGATACGCATCCCTCAACCACCAGGACTAACCTTTCCACCAACACGGGTCTCCACGCACGGCCTACACGTGGGTGGGCCTGTTGACCGTCTCCCTCAACCACGAAGAGGAGCCCACACGAGGGAGACTGTTGGCTCGGGACCCCGGGTTCGCCAAATCCGTACCTACCGAAGTAGGCCCCTGGGGGGAAGATGCTCCAGATAATACCTTGAGCACCCGAAGAGAACGATCGCAAGAGGCTCGAAGGTGACGAATGTGGTGCTCCCAATTTAGTTGTCGGTCCAAGTAGAGGCCCAAGAACTTCAGGTGCGAGACAAATGGCAGGGGTGTGCCGTTCAAATGAAGATCAGGAGGCGGGTGAATACCTCGTAGGCGGTGAAAGTGGATACACTGCGTCTTCGCAGCTGAAAAACGGAAGCCGGTTTGAAGCGCCCAAGCTGCTAGCTGGGTGATGGTCAGCTGCAGTTGGCGCTCAATGGCAGACCTATAATAGACTGCAAAGTCGTCAACATAGAGGGATGATGGAATTCCACTTCTAACGGCACTAGTGATGCCGTTAATCGCTACGGCAAAAAGGGTGACGCTCAAAATCAACCCTTGTGGTACACCGTTCTCCTGTATCCGCTCCTGGCATAAAAACTCGGGTAGATGACCACGCATACCGTAACCATGAAGGCTACGGATTATGGCGTACCGCCAAGTGGTGTCATAGGCCTTCTCCAGATCGAGGAACACGCCCACGGCGTGCGGTTTCAGTAGAAACGCATCGGAAATATACCCCTCAAGGCGTGTTAGATTATCGACACTTGAGCGATGGCGACGAAAACCGCATTGCAAGTTGGACAGATGGTTATGCTTTTCTAGCCACCAATTTAACCGAGCGTTTATCATTCGCTCCAACGTCTTACTCGTTAGGCAAATGGGGCGGTAGCTAGATGGTAGCGTGCGATCTTTTCCGGGTCGAGGGATGGGGATGACGATACCATCTGGCCAGGAGGAAGGGAAAACCCGCTCATGCCAAATGCGGTTATAGATGTTTAAAAGGAAACATAGCGCCTCAGATGGAAGATGTAGCAGCATCTGTCGGTGTACGTCATCGGGACCTGGCATGAATGAATGATGGTGGTTTAGGGCGCTCAACAGCACGGCCATCAGCGCCCCTAAAAAGCTACTAATGTCAAGACTAGATTAAAACAACCAAGTTGTGTCCAGCCTAAATAAAACACACACTTCGTGCGTCAAAACTAAAACATGCTTAAAAACATTCGACAGTTAAAATGGATAAAAAGTTAAAAGCTAAATTCTAAAATTGAGGGTATAAAAGAACTTAAAAACTTTAGCCACCGCTTTTTGGTCGTCCGCCAATACCTCTGGCAAGCTAGCCGGCAGCTGGAGGGACCGGCGAAGGCGAGCCAGGTTAGAGCAGCTAATTAAAACATGGCCGACAGAGAGGGCATCCCCGCAAAACGGGCAAACTGGAGCGGGGTCCTTGTTGAAACGATAAGAATGCGTAAAGAAACAGTGGCCTATGCGCAATCGAGCCAAGTGCACTTCTTCTCGACGGTATGGACGGCAAGAGGTTACCTAACACACTGGGTCGTCCTTCACAGAGCGGAGCTTATTTCCGCGTAGAGCGGACCATTCTGCGCGCCAGGACAACACGGCTCTCCGCATCACAAAACGGAAGTCCTCCGAAGAGACGAATGGTACGCTGGTCTTTGGCTGAATGACAGCCGACTTTGCCGCCGAATCCGCCAGTTCATTCCCTGGTAAACCAACGTGTCCAGGCACCCATGTACATACCACGCTAACACCCGAGGTGTCTAAAACCTGGAGGGCGTCCTGGGTTCGCTGTACAATGGGATGGTAGCTGTACAGCTGCCGAAGGCTTTGAAGTGCACTCAGGGAATCACTAAAAATAACGCAGTCGCCTACCTGGTGTCGTCGTACATATAAAACGGCTCGGTAGATCGCATAAATTTCAGCACTAAAAATTGAGGTGCAGCTGTGAAAACCGAATGTATAGGGTTCGGTTCCACAGACAAACGCGCACCCTACACCTTCTGGGCTCCTGGAGCTATCAGAATAAATTAAAACCCGATCGTTAAAACGGGATAAAAATTCTAGAAAACACGTACGTATACTACTGGTAGCCAGCAGTGACTTCTTGCACCGTGTCATGCCCAGATCCACGTGGGAAAATTCACGTAGCCAGCGTGGGTACACTCTCTCGCTCTTAAGGAACATTTTAGGCAGATGGAGGTGAAGCCTTGTAATAAGCTCCCGAAAGCGAGAACCAGGTGGCTTTGGAAAACGGGAGGTGTTCCTATAACGGTCGTCTTGTGAGGTGTTGAAAAAAGGAACAAACGATGGATGCTTTGGCATGCAATGTAGACCACAGCCATAATTCCCTAGTAAAATATCACGCCGGCGCTGCAGAGGCGGTTCTGCAGCTTCGGCATAGAGGCTTATGACGGGGCTAGTGGGAAAAGCCCCAATAGCAATACGAATGCCACGATTATGGACTGCGTCTAATTTTTTCAACACAGATGGACGTGCTGAGGCGTATATGATGCAACCATAGTCCAACTTGTAGCGAATGAGAGTGCGGTAGAGTCGTAGCAACACCGTCGGTCGGCTCCCCAGGACTTCCCACTGAGTACCCGCAGGATACTTAGGGAACGGTCACAGCTGGCCTTCAGTTGTGTTATATGCGAGGACCAGCTGAGCTTTCTATCAAGCACCAAACCAAGGAATCTCGTCTCGTCTGCAAACGGTAGTTTATGCGGTCTCAATCGGAGCGTAGGTGGTAATCGACTCCGATGGCGCCAGAAGTTCACGCAAATGCTTTTCTCAGCTGAGAAACGAAAACCGTTTGAGCTTTCTATCAAGCACCAAACCAAGGAATCTCGTCTCGTCTGCAAACGGTAGTTTATGAGGTCCCAATCGGAGCGTAGGTGGTAATCGACTCCGATGTCGCCAGAAGTTCACGCAAATGCTTTTCTCAGCTGAGAAACGAAAACCGTTTCTTAAGCTCCAATCGAAAAGATTATCTAAGCATCGCTGTAGACGGCGCTCCAGAAACGGTGTTCGCTGGGAGGTACAGTAGACCGCAAAGTCGTCTACGAATAAGCAGGACGAGACTCCTGGAGGAACGCATTGCGAGATGGAGTTGATAGCGATAGCAAATAGCGTGACAGTAAGTACCGAACCCTGGGGTACTCCATTCTCCTGAATAAAAGGAGTAGAATAAGCCGAGCCGACCCTTACTTGGAATGAGCGGTCCTTCAGGAACTCCTGAACAAAAATTGGCAGGCGACCACGAATGTTCCAGGAGTGCAGAGTGCGTAGTATTCCTACACGCCAACAGGTGTCATAAGCCCGCTCTAAGTCAAAAAATATCCCGATGGTTTGGCACTTCTTAAGGAAGCCGTTCCTTATTTGTGTCGAGAGCGACACAAGGTGGTCCACTGTTGAACGGCGTCGGCGCAAACCGCATTGGATGTTGGTTAGAAGGTGATGTCGTTCCAGCCACCAGTAGTAGTGGGGCTTTAGGGCGCACAACTGCTAGGGTCATTAGCGCCCAGTAAAAAACCAATAACGTCTAAAAAAAAAAATTGAAAGTGAGTCCTCTGCTAAAACACCAAAAAACTTTACAACAGTAAAAAGGTCACCGATACAGTGCTAAGAACTGCACTACGTGAACTATGAGACACTAAAACTGATACAACTCCCACAAAAGGCTAAAAGTATGATAAAAGGATAATCTGGGTGTCATACACGTGTGCCCAGTCCGCTATAATATATGAAACGTAAAACACGAGCCACTGCACATGAAGTGTCTGCCAACACTTCAGGCAGGGTCGTCGGCATGTCCAAGGACACACGCAGCTGGGCTAAAGACTGGCACTGGACTAAAACATGCCGCACCGTCATGGGCTCGTGACAATGAGAACAGAGCGGTGTAGCATCAGAAGATAAAAGGTGACCATGGCTAAAACGGCAGTGCCCGATTCGCAGTCGTGCTAAAATCACCTCCTCGCGACGAGAGGTACGCGACGAAGTGCTCCAGATGATTGGGAGGGGTTTTACCTTCCTAAGCTTATTCCCCCGACGGGCATTCCAATGACTGCTCCACCTTAGCAGGAGGGCGCGACGTAAATATGAGCTAAAATCGTCTGAGGGAACGCAAGAGCGAAAACATCTGGGAGCCAAAACAGCTGCCTTCGCGGCAGCGTCGGCAGCCTCGTTTCCAGATATGCCTACGTGTCCAGGTACCCACACAAAGGAGACGCAAGTGCCTGCACTGGCGAGAGTGTGAAGGCAGTCCTGGATCCGCTGTACGAGCGGATGATAGGTGTACAGCATCCGTAGGCTCTGGAGCGCACTCAGAGAATCGGAGCAGATAACCCAAGACTGTAAGGCTTGCCGACGAACATATAAAAGAGCTTGGTAAATACCGAACAGCTCTGCTGTAAAAACCGAGCACTGCGGTAAAAGACGAAAGCTAAAACTCTGCCGACCGTGAATAAAAGCACATCCCACTCCCGTATTATCCTTCGAGCCATCAGTGTAAATAAAACTGCAGGGTCGGTACTGCGCCTGAACTTCTAAAAAGCCCGAACGAAGGACTGAATCTGGCGTCGACAATTTCGGCATGGACAGCAGGCTCAGATTTACCTGGATCTCGGAGCGTAGCCATGGCGAAAATCGTGTTTCTCCTTTGCGAAATGTCGCCGGTAAATCAACATCCAACAGCCGAAGCAGAGAGCGAAAACGAACGCCAGGAGGGAGTAGGGCCAGGGAGCGCGCTGAGTATTGACGGTCCAGGGAATCATTAAAGAACGAGCTAAACGACGGATGATCCGGCAAAGTAAAAAGCCGGCAAGCGTAATTACAAAGGAGGACATCACGCCGATAGCGAAGCGGAGGTTCAGCAGCTTCCGCACACAGGCTGATGACCGGACTTGTTGGGAAGGCGCCAATACTCAAGCGGATACCACGGTGATGAACAGGGTCAAGTCTTTTTAAAATCGATGGTCGAGCGGACGAGTATACAATACAGCCGTAGTCAAGTTTAGATCGGACAAAAGAGCGATATAGCCTTAAAAGAACCGTCAGATTAGCTCCCCAGGAGGTGCCACTTAAAACACGTAAAACACTAAGAGAACGTTCACACCTGGCCTTTAAATACGAGATATGAGAAGACCAACTAAGTTTCCTATCAAACACCAATCCCAAGAATTTTGTCTCGTCTGCGTAGGGAAGGGCATCGGCTCCCAGATACAGCGACGGCGGCGAAAATGCTTTCCTTCGCCAGAAGTTTACGCAGACTGTTTTCTCGGCGGAGAACGTGAAGCCGTTTTCCACACTCCAAGTAAAGAGTCGGTCAAGACACATTTGAAGGCGGCGGTGCAGGAGAGAAGTACGTCGAGAACTACAATAGATGGCGAAGTCGTCCACGAATAAAGAAGAAGAAATGCCCAATGGGACGCACTCCGTAATGGGATCGATGGCAATAGCAAATAGTGTGACACTGAGTACCGAGCCCTGCGGTACTCCGTTCTCTTGAATAAAAGCGCGAGATAACTCCGAACCCACACGTACCCGAAACACCCTATCACGCATAAACTCTCGAATAAGTAGGGGTAACCTTCCACGAATGCCCCATTTATGGAGGGTGCGGAGAATTCCATACCTCCAGCAAGTGTCGTATGCCTTCTCCAGGTCAAAGAACACAGCAACCGTTTGGCTCCTGCGTAAAAATCCATCCATAATGTGCGTGGACAACGAGACTAGGTGGTCGACCGTTGACCGGTTGCGACGAAAACCGCACTGAACGTTTGATAGAAGACGTTGGGATTCTAGCCACTATGTCAGTCGCCCGTTTATCATGCGCTCCATCACCTTGCAAAGGCAACTGGTGAGGGAGATCGGACGATAACTGGAAGGCAGATGGCGATCCTTTCCAGGTTTTAAGATAGGGACAACGGTAGCCTCGCGCCAAGCGGTCGGAAATGTTGCTGTGCGCCAGATATAGTTATACACTTGCAAGAGAAAGAGCTTACTAACTGAGGACAGGTGTTGCAGCATTACGATATGGACTCCGTCCGGCCCCGGTGTGGAGGGTCTGGAAGTTACCAGGGCCCGCTCCAGCTCTTGCATTGTGAAGAAGGCGTTATAACACTCGTGGTTTAAGGATTGAAAAGATAGGTCATGCGTCTCTGCCCGGTGTTTGATGGGCAGAAAGTCCGGGTGATAATGGGAGGAACTAGAGATATGAGCAAAAGCTCCTCACAGGGCATCAGCGACAGCTCTAGGGGTAACTACGGTGTTATTGTTAATCCGTAGGCCAGGCACCAGAATACGAGGAACTTTACCGGCCACGCGTCGCAGCTTGTTCCAAACCACAGAGGATGGTGTGAAGCGGTTAAAAGTCTCCACAAAACGCTTCCAGGATGTCTTTTTGCTGGCCTGTAACACGCGTCGAGCATTTGCGCGTAAGCGCTTGAACCTGATCAAATTGTCCAGGGTAGGATGACGCTTAAAAGTTCGCAGTGCAGCCCGGCGCGCACGCACCGCCGCGCGGCATTCATCGGTCCACCAGGGAACGGGTAAACGCCGAGGTTGGGCTGAAGTGCGAGGTATAGCACGTTCGGCGGCAGATGTAATCACAGATGTAACGTGCTCTACCATCTCGTCGATGTTGTCGGATACATGGTCGTCAAAGATAGCCAGGCTGCAAAAAAGGGACCAGTCAGCTTTGTGATGATGATGATGATGTGTATAACGGCGCTCAACTACGGCGGTCATCAGCGCCCTTTAAAAAACAAGTCATGGCAAAAGCCAGATATAAAAATTTCTAAAAATATATATTATCTATAAACCTCTTAAAACTACACACATATATACTAAAAAAGAAAACAACAAAAAGGATACTTGTGGTTAAATTCTAAAATCCACAGCTGAAATAAATTGTAAAACTTTGCCCACTGCCGTTTCGTCATCCGCGAGGATATCCGCCAAGCTGGCCGACAGCTGGAGAGACCTGCGGAGACGTGCCAAGCTATAACAATCTAAAAACAAGTGACGGACAGTCAGGTCACCACTGCACAGTGGGCAAACCGGAACCGGGGTTCTATTCAATAAAAAGCTGTGGCTAAAATAACAATGCCCAATGCGCAACCGAGCCAAAATCACCTCCTCGCGGCGAGATGACCGACAGGAGGTAACCCAGGGAATCGGAAGTTCCTTGACTGATCTAAGTTTATTATTGCGGAGAGCGGACCACTCTTCCTGCCAGCAGGTTTGCACAGCTCTCCGCAATACGGCCCTAAAATCTTCCGATGTCACACATGGTAGACGAACCCTGGGCTTCATGGTAGCCGTCTTGGCTGCCGAATCCGCCATTTCATTCCCCCGCAAGCCTACGTGACCAGGGATCCATGCACACACCACGCTAACGCCAGAAGCGTGTAAAACGTGGAGGGCATCCTGTATCCGCTGCACAATAGGGTGGTAGTTGTACAGCTGCCGTAGGCTTTGAAGTGCACTGAGGGAATCACTCAGGATTAAGCAGTTCCCCAACTTTCGTCGACGTACGTGTAAAATGGCTCGGTATATTGCATAGAGCTCTGCGGTAAAAATGGAAGTGCTAGTGTGGAATCCGAATGTATAGGGTTCGGTTCCACACACGTAAGCACAACCAACGCCATCTGAATTCTTGGACCCATCGGTGTAAATTTTAATATGGTCCTGATATCGCGATAAAAATTCCAAAAAGCATATGCGGATACTAGACATAGACATGGTAGTTTTATCATGTGTGGTCATGCCCAGATCAACCTGGGACGCTCTGCACAACCAAGGAGGGTATGTCCTCTCCCCCCTGGGATACATCTTTGGCATTTCAGTATGAAGATGTCTAAGGAGCTCCCGGAAACGAAAACCAGGTGGCTTTGGTTTAATAGAAGTGTTCCTATAACGCACGTCCATGGAGGTGTTAAAGAACGGCGTAAACGTTGGATGTGTGGGCATGCAATTAAGTCCACAGCCATAATTTGCTAATAGCATTTTGCGCCTGTACTGTAGAGGAGGTTCTGCAGACTCAGCATACAGGCTTATAACTCGGCTCGTATGCCACAATTATGGACTGTGTCTAATCTCTTCAGCACAGATGGTCGTGCTGAGCCATAAACGATACTACCATAATCTAATTTGGAACGGATGAGTGTGCGATACAGTCGCAATAACACTGTACGGTCCGCTCCCCACGATTTTCCACTTAGTACCCGCAAGATATTTAAAGATCGGTCACATCGTGCTTTCAGTTGTGCTATATGCGACGACCAACTAAGTTTTCTATCAAAGATCAAACCAAGGAACCTCGTCTCATCTGCAAAAGGTAGTAGATCAGCGCCTAGCCGGAGCCTTGGAGGTAGTCGACTCTGCTGACGCCAGAAGTTCACACAGATGGTTTTCTCAGCAGAGAATCGGAAGCCGTTCTTTAAACTCCAAACCTTAAGGTTGTCCAAGGTGGTTTGAAGACGGCGCTCTATAAACGAGGTGCGCTGAGATGTACAGTAGACGGCAAAGTCATCTACGAATAGGCTTGACGAGACCCCCGGAGGTACACATTTCGAGATAGAATTAATCGCAATAGCAAACAATGTAACACTTAGCACCGATCCCTGTGGTACACCGTTCTCTTGAACGAAAAGGTTCGAAAGAACCGAGCCAACCCTTACTCGGAATACGCGGTCTTTCAAGAATTCCTGAAGGAAGAGTGGTAGGCGTCCACGTATATTCCAGGTGTGCAGAGTACGTAGCAACCCTGCACGCCAACACGTATCATAAGCCTTTTCGAGGTCAAAAAATATTCCTACTGTTTGACAGTTTTTAAGAAAGCCGTTCATAATCTGTGTCGACATGGACACAAGATGATCCACTGTTGAACGGCGTCGTCGAAAACCGCACTGGATGTTATTCAGTAGGTTGTGCGTTTCCAGCCACCATACCAACCGCCCATTTATCATGCGTTCCATCACCTTGCAGACGCAACTGGTGAGGGAAATAGGACGGTAGCTAGAAGGGAGGTGACGGTCCTTGCCGGCTTTCAAGATAGGTATGATGGTCGCTTCTCGCCACTTGTCCGGAAACGTGGCATCAACCCAAACACGGTTATAGACCTCGAGCAGGAATGCCTTACCTTCAGGTGAGAGATGCTGCAACATTTGAACGTGGATTCTGTCCGGTCCTGGTGCTGTCAGTCGCGATGATGATAGAGCGTGTTCTAACTCCGCCAAGGTGAAAAGGCGGTTATAATCTTCAAGGTTTCTGGAACTAAACACGAAACCTTGAGATTCTACCTGAGTCTTAATTGAGATAAACTCAGGAGCACAATTACTTGAGCTAGACACCTGAGCGAAAGCACAGCCGAAGGTGTTAGCCACGACAAACGGATCAACAACAACTCCTGCAGGTGTTTCCAGACCAGCGATTGGCAAGTGGGTTGATTTTCCAGCCACGCGCCTTAACCTATCCCATACAACAGACGATGGTGTCCATCTGTTAAAAGATGAGACAAAGTTGTTCCATGAGATCTTTTTGCTATCCTTAATTATTTGCCTAGACTGTGCACGCGCTTTCTTGTACTCAATTAGATTACTTTGGGTAGGGTGTCGTTGAAATACCCGTAGAGCACGCCTACGAGCACGAATAGCATTCCGGCAGTCGTTGTTCCACCACGGGACAGGAAGTCGACCAGGTTGGGTGGCCGAACGTGGAATAGACTCTTCTGCAGCGGAAAGAATTGTCTCTGTGAGATGATCGACTAGATCATTCACAGAATCGTGCTCATTGTAATCAAAGACAGCCAACTGGGTGTAAAGGTTCCAGTTGGCACGATCAAAGCGCCATCTAGGGTTACGTGAGGTAGACACATCGTGTGCTAAGAGACTAAGAAGACATGGGAAGTGGTCGCTGGAATGTAAATCAGAGATGACATTCCACTGCAATGAAACTGCTAACTGGGATGAACATACTGCCAAATCGATGTGCGAATAGGTGTTATAAGCGTCTGAGAGGAACGTTGGCTCTCCGGAATTCAGGAGAACCAAGTTATTCCTCTCCAAGAATTTTGCAATGAGGTGGCCTCTCGAACATGCCCGAGTTGAACCCCATAGTGGGTGATGGGCATTAAAGTCTCCAACTATTAGAAATGGTGTTGAAAGTTGGGAAACCAGATCTTCAAGGTCAATTAACGAGAGGTCATCTGATGGCGGGAGATATACATTGCAAATGCAAAATTCGATTGTTGGCAGCTTAATCCTTACAGCTACAGATTGTATATCAGATTGCAGCTGTACCGGGTCTACAAATATGTCATCCCTGAGGAGCATCATAGTGCCCCCGTGAGCAGGAATGCCCTCTTCTGTGTCAATATCACACCGCAGTGGTGTGTAGCGTCGAATTTTAAACTTGTCTTGCGGTCGTAGCTTAGTCTCTTGTAAGCATACCACTAAGGGGTTATGCTTACTGAGCAAAAGTTCCAGTTCTGGTCGATGTGTTCTTAAACCCCGCATGTTCCATTGGAGGATAGCCATTGGAACTATGGAGATAGGTTGTAAAAGGTGGTCTACATTAAGACGACTTTAACGGTGGCCGAATCAGCTTACCCTTTTTCTTAGGCGTAGGGCTAACACCTTTTTCTGCCGGTTTATCCTGGCGCTTTTTGGTTGCCGTTCTGGGGTCGGTATCCTCTAGGTCCATCTCTTCGGCGGATGAAGCCCCTTTCCCTCAAGAGAACTTAGGTTCGAGAGCTTCAAACTTATTGGACACAGGGATCGACGAAGATGACAGTCGTCGATCCGATTCATCACCAGAAAGCTCTTCAGAAGAAGAGCTTCGGGATGCTCTAGAGGTTTTCTTTTTCCTGGGGGTACTGGTCGAATCTTTCAGAAAATCTGTCCTCTGGTAGCTGGTCTTAAATTCTTTAGGCGGCGGATCGTATATTACAGGCTTGTCATATTTCCTTGTAGAAGTCGACGGTTTGGCTTGAGACGGGGCTGAGGTTTTAGTTTCCTTCGTCCGTTTAGGCGATGTACTTGCCGACGCTGGTGATGGAGTTGCGGACTGCCGTACTGGTGTCGGGACAAGAACTCTATCGGAGATGGTAGGCTCCCCTACACCGCAGGTTTGCGTTGCAATTTCTTTCCTAGGAACGGGTTTAGCCAAAACAGAGCTATAAGTACCGGACCTAGGAACGGAGGGTAAGCGAGTACGCAGGAGCTTCCGGGCGTCCGAGAAGGAAACCTTCTCCTTAACCCGGATCTCCTGTATTGCCTTTTCTTCAACAAAACGTGGGCAGTCTTTGGAGCTAGACGGATGCTCCCCGGCACAGTTTATGCATTTAATGGGCGAGGAGCACTCACCCTCGTGTAAAGCCAAACCACAGTTCACGCATGCTGGAGATCCGTTACACAGTTGACTAGTGTGACCATAACGCTGACATTTGTAACACCGCAGGGGGTTCGGTATATACGGCCTTACCTCAATACTCTCGCATCCTGCCTTAATCTTTTGAGGAAGATCTACCCTATCAAAAGTAAGGAACAGGGTACGAGTAGGCAACAATTCCCCACGTTCTCTGCGCTGCACTCGGTACACACATATTACTCCCTGGTCTTTCAGGTTCTCCTGAATCTCCTCGTTGGACATACCGTCCAAAGCACGGGTGGTTACCACTCCACGCGAGGAGTTCAGGGTCTTATGTACCGTAACGGATACAGGGTAACTCCCTAGCATGCTTGCCTTCAACAACGATGCCGCCTGGGCGTTAGATTGCGCCTCAACTAGGAGAGTGCCATTTCGCGCCCGTATACAAGATTTGACCGGACCAGCAATTTTGTCTAATCCCCTCTGGATGGTAAAGGGGTTAACGGTCGTAAACTTTTGGCCTTCTTCAGTTCGACTGATTACCAAGTAGCGAGGACCACAGGACTAGGCTACTTCTTTTCCATTGCTTGAAGTTTTTTGATTATTTTTTTGGGTAAGGTTTGACATGTAAGTTGGCGAAAAATTCATCCCCCAGTGCTCCCCACCCACCACGGAGCCCAACAAGGGGTCATCCCACTGGGATGACAGGGCTACACAGGGGATATAGCGAGCTCGCCGTCCCACTCACCCTGGAGGTCGGTACAATACCTAGTCCTGGCCGATTGATTAGGGGTGGGTTAGTCCCTAACCTCCCGTTTAGGCGAAGCAGAAGCCAAAGCAGTGTATTAGTAATGCGTACCCTCCCCGAATTCAGAAAAAAAACTGTTACGAGCTCAGATACGCATCCCTCAACCACCAGGACTAACCTTTCCACCGACACGGGTCTCCACGCACGGCCTACACGTGGGTGGGCCCGTTGACCGTCTCCCTCAGCCACGAAGAGGAGCCCACACGAGGGAGACTGTTGGCTCGGGACCCCGGGTTCGCCAAACCCGTACCTACCGAAGTAGGCCCCTGGGGGGAGTCAGCTTTGTGTAGCTGCCAAGTAGGTACACGGGAAGATGGTGTGTAGTTGGAAAGCAGGCTAATCAGGCAGGGAAGGTGGTCGCTGGAAAAGGTGTCAGAGACGACGTTCCACTCAAAGTGATGAGCAAGCTGTGTCGAGCAAACGGATAAGTCCAGGTGAGAGAGAGTGCTGGTTGAATCAGAAATAAATGTAGGTTCGCCAGTGTTGAGAATTGAGAGGTGATTCTGAACAAGGAATTCAGCAAGGTGCTTCCCCCTTACGCAAGCCCTAGGTGATCCCCAAAGTGGGTGATGGGCGTTGAAGTCTCCCAACAGCAAGAAGGGTGTTGGGAGCTGGGACACCAGATCGGAGAAGTCCGCAATGGCGAAGGGAGAAGAGGGCGGTAAATAAACAGAACATAAGGTAAAAGAGAGACCTGGGAGTCTAAGAGTAACGGCTACGGCTTGCAAGGTACTATTGAGCGGAAGAGGTTGGTAAAAAACGTCGTCCCGGATTAAAAACATAACACCCCCATGTGCAGGAGAACCGGGCTCCGGTGGTAAATCAAAGCGCACCGGAGTAAAACCAGGAAAGGTGAACGTATCCTGCTGGTGAAGTTTCGTCTCCTGCAGGCAGAAAATACTGGGGGACAGCAAATTACCCAACAGTTGTAAGTCTGGTTTACGCCTGCGCACGCCACGTGTATTCCACTGTAGAATGGACATCCTGGGGTAAAGGGAAAAAGCCGGTCACTTAGTTCACTTTGCTGGTGGCTGTCGCTTTAATTTTCCCTTCGGGTTCCGTGTTGGGCTCGGGCTTTTTGGAGCACTTGCTTCGTGCTCCATAGGCTCCTCGGATGGAGGAGTGAGTGAGTGAGTGTGTGCTGTTTTAGGGCCCGTCGACAACTAGGTCATTTGGGCCCTACGTCAACACTAAAACTTAAAAGCTATAAAATTTAGCTAAAACAAAGTAAAATATAATAAAAACACTCAGCTGCTAAAGCGACATTAAAAACGATCTAAAGACTAAATTTAAAAACTCTAAAAGTAATACATATAAAATACAAGTCATACTTGTGTATTAAAACCGATTTTAAAAATAAACCGCAGTGCCTTATCCACGGCCACTGGGTCGTCACCTAAAATATTTAGCAAGTTAGTTCCCAAGCCTACTGACTGGCGAACGCGGGCGTATTGCGGGCAGTCTAGCAATACATGCCGCACAGTGAGTCGTACTGCACATGGAGCACACAATGGGGCCGGTTCCCCTCTTAATAAATGGCCGTGAGTGGCTCGTGTGTGTCCAATTCTGAGCCGGGTGAGTATCACCTCGGCTCGCCGGTTATCCCTGCAGGAGGTTAGCCAGGGTTGTACGCTCTCCTTTATTGCCCGGAGTTGTGTGCCTTCCAAAGCTGTCCAGGAGTGCTGCCAAGCAGATAGGATTTGGCGACGGAAAAAACGTTGCACATCCTGGTAAGGCACCGTAGTTGTTAAACTCCGGGGCAAACGGCAAGCGGATTTAGCAGCCGCGTCCGCCTCCTCATTCCCAGAAATGCCCACATGGCCTGGGGTCCAGGTAAAAACAAAATGGTATCCACGACTAAGCATTTGCGAGATCAAGGCCTGAATTTTTAAAACTAGCGTGTGAGTTGCAATGTGCTGTTGCAAGGCCTGAAGAGCGCTTAGAGAGTCAGTGCAAACGATAAAATTGCCAGGAACTAACTTACAAATAAAAAGGAGCAGATAGAGAATGGCATACAGTTCTGCAGAAAAAACAGAGGTGAAGTCCAGAAGGCGAAATTTATGAACCTCGCCGTTAATGACGAATGCGCAACCCGTAGTGCTACCCAACTGGGAACCATCTGTAAAGCCCGGAACATAATTAGGGTAACGGTCCAGTAGTTCGGCAAAAAGTTGTTGGAATACCGAATGTGGGGTAGCTAGTCTCGAGTTGGTGGAAAGAGCAAGATCGAACCGCGCACGCTGGAGCTGCCATGCGGGATAACGACCCAGGGAAGACCGCTCCACGCGAGGCATTCGGAGATCGTGTGTACGGGAGAGTTCCCGGAATCTTACTCCGGTTGGGCGTGTCCGAGAACTAGGGTGCGTATAACGGTGGGCTAACTCGGGATGCAGAACTGGTTTAAAACAAGGATGGTTTGGGTAACTCGCCAACTTTGCTACGTAGGAACAGAGTAGCGTCGAGCGACGAATAGAAAGTGGAGGCTCGCCGGAGTCGGCATACAAGCAGTCGACGCGACTTGTGCGGAAAGCTCCTGTGGCAAGGCGGATACCTGTATGATGTACGGTGTCTAAAAGGCGAAGTTTAGAGGTGGTCGCTGCGCCATAAATAAAACAGCCGTAGTCCAGCTTGGATCGGACCAGGGAGCGATACAGCCTCAACATTACCGTGCGATCGCCCCCCCAAGATGCTCCAGATAATACCTTCAGCACCCGCAGAGAACGATCGCATGAGGCTCGAAGGTGACGAATGTGGCGCTCCCAGTTGAGTTGTCTGTCCAAGTAGAGGCCTAAGAACTTCAGGTGCGAGACAAACGGCAGGGGTGTGCCGTTCAAGTGCAGATCTGGTGGAGGGTGAATACCTCGTAGACGATGGAAGTGGACACATTGTGTCTTCGCAGGAGAAAAACGGAAGCCGGTGCGAAGCGCCCAGGCTGCCAGCTCGTTGATGGTCAACTGCAGTTGACGCTCTATATGATCTAAGTTATAAGATCGATAATATATAGCGAAGTCGTCAACATACAGGGACGACGGAATTCCGCCGCGAACGACACTAGTGATGCCGTTAATAGCCACGGCAAAAAGGGCGACGCTGAGGATCGACCCTTGAGGTACACCATTCTCCTGGATCCGCTCCCTTGAGATACTGTTCCCTATTCGGACACGAAAACGACGTAGTGCTAAAAAATTTCTTAAAAATTCCGGTAAGTGGCCTCGCATACCGTAACTGTGGAGGTTACGTAGTATGCCATACCGCCAAGTGGTGTCATAAGCCTTCTCCAGGTCAAAGAATACTCCCACCACATGCTGTTGCAGTAGAAAGGCATCATGAATGTAAGCCTCAATGCGTGTTAGATTGTCAACACTAGAGCGATGGCGACGAAAACCACATTGAAGGTTGGACAGCTGGTTATTAGTTTCGAGCCACCACACTAACCGAGAGTTTACCATTCGCTCAAAGGTCTTACAGACGACACTCGTCAGGCAAATGGGGCGGTAGCTTGATGGAAGTGTGCGGTCCTTTCCGGGTCGAGGGATGGGGATGACAATACCCTCTTGCCAGCAAGATGGAAAGACCCGCTCATGCCAGATGCGGTTATACATGCCTAACAGGAAAGACATCGCATCGGGTGGAAGATGTAGCAGCATCTGTCTGTGGATGTCATCGGGACCGGGAGAAGAGTCCTTGGCTAGGGCTAAGGAATGTGAAAGTTCGGCAGCGATAAAAGGCTGGTTGTACGGCTCATTACATTCGCTATTAAAATTTAGTTTTGTTCGCTCCGCAGCTTCCTTAATAGGAAGGAAGAGGTCGTCGTAACTAGCCGTTTGGCTAGTAGCAGCGAATGAGGTGGCAAGGGCTTCGGCTATATCTTGCTCGGCAGTGCAGATGGAACCGTTGAGGGCAAGTCCGGGAATGACCGTTCGGCGATACTTACCATGCATCCGCCGAACAGCTGACCATACCTGTTTGGTGGAGCTGCGACGAGAAAGGGAAGACACGTAGGCTTCCCAGGATCTTCGTTTCGCATTGCGAAGCACAAAACGTGCCCTAGCTCGAGAACGTTTAAAAGCAACGAAGTTCTCTTCCGTCGGATGCAACTGAAAAAGCCGTAAAGCACGTTTGCGTGCTTTTATAGCCACACGGCATTCCTCAGACCACCAGGGTACAGGGGTATGACGTGGGGTAGGAGAACCTCGAGGAATGCTGGATTCAGCGGCGAGCAGGATGGAACATGTAAAATATTCCACCATTTCATCGACGGTGTCAAAACCATCGTCGGTGAGGTGTATATGGGAATTAAACTTTTCCCAGTCAGCCTTGGAAATAATCCAGCGAGGATGTCGCGAAGGCGCATGGTGGCGGCCGGATAAACGGATGTTCATTGGGTAATGATCGCTCCCAAAGAGGTCGGAAAGCACAGACCACTCAAGGAGTGGAACCAATACCGGGCTACAGAGAGAGACGTCTAATACCGAGTGCGTACCATAAGCGGATGACAAGAATGTCGGGTCACCAGTATTCAGCAAAATCAGGTCATACGAATCAAACGTGTCTACTATGAGGCAGCCACGAGCATCATCAATGTCGGAGCCCCAGAGCGTGTGTTTGGCATTCAGATCTCCCAAGATGAGTAACGGTGAGGGGAGCTGAGCCAAAAGAGCCTGAAGATCCTGCTTTCGAATTACACAGAGCGGGGGCAGGTAAATGTTGCAGATGGTAAAAGAGATGCTCTCTCGCTGTATACGAACAGCGACAGCTTGCAACGGCGTGGTTAATGGTATATTGGTGGCATAGATGTTAGGCGCCACCAAAGTAGCAACGCCGCCGCTTGCTCGTGTGCCTGCAACGGAGTCTCCCCTAAATGCCGAAAAAGTGCTTAGGTGTAATGAGTGATAGTGATGCAAATGGGTTTCTTGGAGACAAATAACTGATGGTGACCGTTGAGAAACTAAACATTGTAGGTCTTGAACGCGAGCTCGGAAACCATTGACGTTCCACTGGATTATTTCCATAAAGAGGTTTTAGCGGGCCGTTTTAACCTTTTTCTTGACCTTGGCTGATTTGGGCCCTACGACTCGAAAATCGTTAGCCTCCTGTGACTCCGCTGATGTTCGGGAGTCAGAACTCCTACGGCTCGTAGAACGAGACCGGGATCTAATAGAAGGCGAGCGACTTCGCGATCTATGTGTTGGCCGGGATCGGTTTTTCATGTTTACTACGGGATTGTTGGTATTCCCTGATGGCTTGGTGGCTGGAGTCTGTACGGCAGAAACGGAGGTAGTGCTAGTAGATATACAAACAGTCTGAGACGTGGGTTTAACGGCTAGAAAGTCAGTCTGCGTGGATGCGTGGGCGACAGGGACGTGTTGAACAGCAACAGTGGTATTCGGAGTACGGCGAGCTGCTAATGCATATCCAGTGGTAGTGCTAGGAGGCTTCAGTTGTTCGAAGCGCCGGCGTGCTTCTGGAAAAGTCAGGCGTTCCTTTACACGTAGCTCCTGAATGCTCTTTTCGTCCATAAATCTTGGGCACTGTCGCGAACTGGAGGGGTGACTGCCACCACAGTTCACGCAACAAGGTGTTCGACTGCAGTTTGGATCGTCGTGCTTCGGTAGGCCACATTGCTCACAAAGAGCAGGATTGGTACACGTGACCTTAGTATGTCCGAACCGCTGACACTGGAAACAGCGCATGGGGTTCGGGACATACTGGCGGACGCTAGCACGTTCATAGCCGCAATAGATAAATTCAGGTAACTTAGTTCCAGCAAAAGTTAGAAAGACTGTTCGTAAGGGGTATTCCTTGCCATCTTGTTTTCGGGTAAGCCGGTACGCCTGACAAACAAGTTGATCAGAGAGGCAACTTACTATCTCTTCATTCGCAAGACCATCTAAGCTAGAGGTGGTGACTACTCCTCTACACGTATTCAGCGTTTTGTGTGGGGCTACCCGGATAGGGTAGGAGCCCAACAAAGACGCTTTTTGCAGCTTTTTAGACTGGTCTGCAGTTGAGGTCTCTAATAGTAAGCTACCGTCTCGGAGACGCGTAGCGTTTTTGACCGGACCGCTGATTTTATCTAGTTCGCGCTTTATGTAAAATGGACTAATCTCTTTAAACGTTTTCCCTTCACAGGCCAAGGTCATTATCAAAAAGGGGTCAATGAAAGATTGTTTGCGCGGAGACATGATGATATAGACCCCCATCCGGAACCGTCGGCGTCAGCCTGCCATCCGGGGGTTAAAAAAGAAAGACACCAAATCTTCACGGTCTGTGCCGTCATGGGGACCTCACCCATGACCGATCTCATTTGTACCTCAGAAAAGCTACCCTTCAATCTCCACTGCTTGTCCGTATGGGTAAACCGTTCACCACGCACACCCCGGCTTTATGCCCCTACCACAGGAATAACCGCCTGTGGCTCCCCACTTTAGGCCGCGCATGCGTGTAATAGGCACACGCGGATTCAGGGGACTTGTGGTTGATTACACCGGGGTTCCGTCAGCGGTAACACGTCCGGTCCGTGATACTAACCCAACGGCAAAACGCGGCCGTCGGGAGATTACCACAGACCGGGCCCTCAAGGAGCTACGTGGGTGTACTTGACGGTGTGGACGGGCTCCGCACCTAAGGCTACACATAGGGGCAGTGCGAAGGGTCCGCTCAACCTTCACTTTTGAGACCTCCGGAGAGCACACATGTCGGAAGCCGCGCTGAAAACCGTGGGACAGAACCACGGAGATAGGATAGATCCCTGCTGGTGAGACAGGAGTTATAAACCTAAGACCTTACGTGCTAATAAGAATAATAAAGAACTAGAAGAGGAAGAATGTGATGCTTACTGACAAGCAGTAGCTACACGTGGCACAGTTGATGGAGATGAAGGGGATGAATTGAGGGTGAATGGCTAGGGACCCCGGGATCGCCAATCCCGTACCTACCGTGGTAGGTCCCTGGGGAAAAATACCAGAGCCTCTTCTGCCAGTTTTCGGGGTTACTGATGGGCCTTCTCGGCAGCCGTAGCGGTCGTGGGGTACACCAAGTCCCCACCGTACATCACCCCATCAGTCAGTCCCCTACTTCCTGTTGGCCACCCCTCGGGACGAGGACCGCAGAGGTTGGATTTTGAGGGGCTCGGATGGAGGAGGGTCAGGGTCATTGGATAACGCGGTCAACGGGAGAAAACTGTTGCCAATACTCAAGGTTGGAAGGGAAGGCCCCTTCACACGGCTACGCCCCCTGGTGTCCTGGGAGCAAGAGCGCCGAGGAGGTGAAGGGGAGCTGGCCGGGCCGGGACACTTGCCACTGGCAGGTGCCGGAGGGTCTTTGAGGAAGTCGGAGCGCTTTGGCGTGACTTTAAATTTCCGGGTGTCCGTACTCACTGAAATGGTTTTGGAGCTAGCGGTATTAGAAGTTGGCAATGCGACGCGAGGAGTAGCCACGGTTGAAGGCACAGGGCAAGTTTGGGTGCCCATGTCACGCTTTAGTATTGGTTTTGAAACTATGGAACTAAAAGTACCAAACTTCAGGAGAGAAGGTTGTCGAGCCTGATGTCGTTTGCGGGCTTCAGAGAAGGATAGACGCTCCTTCACCCGCAGCTCCTGGATGGCCTTCTCATCCTGGTATCGCGGATAATCGCGGGAGGTCGCCGGATGTTGACCTTGGCAGTTCACGCAACTTGGGGCAGAGGGACAAGTCCCGTCATGACTGCCCTTACCACAGTTGGCACATACCGCAACAGTAGCCTTACAAGAGGTCTTGGTATGGCCATAGCGCTGACACTGGTAGCAGCGCATAGGCCGCGGAATGTACGGGCGCACAGGGATAACTTCATATCCTGCCTTGATCTTCTGAGGCAGTTCGAGCCGATCGAAAGTAACAAAAAGTGTGCGGCTAGGAACCTGCACACCGTCACGCATGACTCGCACACGGTACACTTCCGTGACACCCTGGTCAGCCAGATAACCCTGGATCTCCTCCTCCGGCATACCATCCAACAGCGGGCTGGTGATAACGCCCTTGGAAGAGTTGAGACTCCTGTGCTTTTCTACACGGATAGGATATCCGTGCAGGAGTTTCGCTTTCATTAACTTATCAAATTGGGAGGTAGAGTAGCTTTCAACCAACAATGAACCAGACCGTAAACGTGTACATGACTTCACGGGCCCAGCGAATTTATCCAGACCTGATTGAATTACGAAAGGGTTGACCTTTAAAAATGACTGACCCTCTTCTGTCCGATGGATAACTAGGTAACGCGCTGATAAAGACGTGTGTACCTCTCTTTCGTCTGCAACTTGTTTTCTGCGTTTAGGTGTAGTTGTGGCCATAAAACGTAGGAATAAATTTCATCCCCCAATGCTCCCCACCCACCACGGAGCCCAACAAGGGGTCATCCCACTGGGATGACAGGGCTACATAGGGGATATAGCGGGCTCGCCGTCCCACTCACCCTGGAGTTCAGTGTAACACCTTGTCCTGGCCGATTGATTAGGGGTGCGTTAGTCCCTAACCTCCCGTTTAGCTGAAGCAGTAGCCAAAGTGGTATATTGGAAATGCGCACCCTTCCCGAATTCAGAAAAATACTGTTACGAGCTCAGATACGCATCCCTCAACCACCAGGACAAACATTTCCACCGACACGGGTCTCCACGCACGGCCTACACGTGGGTGGGCCTGTTGACCGTCTCCCTCAACCACGAAGAGGAGCCCACACGAGGGAGACTGTTGGCTCGGGACCCCGGGATCGCCAATACCCGTACCTACCGCAGTAGGCCCCTGGGGGGTTTCCAGCCACCACATTAACCGTCCGTTAATCATGCGTTCCAGCACCTTGCATGTACAACTTGTGAGAGAAATAGGGCGGTAGCTGCAAGAGAGATGCCGGTCCTTTCCGGGCTTCAGTATGGGTATTATGGTGGCTTCTCGCCACCGTTCGGGGAAACTCCCTTCCACCCATATCCGATTATAGACCTCCAGAAGGAAGGGCTTGCCCTCAGGGGAGAGCTGTTGCAGCATTTGCATGTGGATTCCGTCCGGGCCTGGTGCAGATAGTCGCGAAGCTGAAAGGGCGTGTTCCAACTCTGCCATAGTGCAGAGGCGGTTGTAATCTTCACGATTTCTGGAATGAAAGCAGAGAGCTTGAGCTTCGACCTGAGCCTTAATGGACAGGAACTCAGGCGCGTAACTATCCGAGCTGGACACTTGAGCGTAAGTGCTGCCAAAAGTGTTAGCCACATCGGACGGATCCACAACGACCCCTGCACGTGTCTTCAGACCTGCAATCGGCATGTGTGTCGGTTTTCCGGCCACGCACCTTAGCTTATTCCATACAACAGAGGAGGGTGTATGGCGATTAAAAGAAGATACAAAGGTATTCCACGATGCCTTTTTGCTGTCCCTAATTATTTGCCTACACCTAGCACGCATTTTCTTGTAGGCAATCAGGTTATCCAAGGTAGGGTGTCTTTGGAAGAACCGCAGAGCGCGTCTGCGGGCACGAATAGCGTTCCGGCAATCAGGAGTCCACCACGGAACAGGAACTCGATGGGGAGCAGCACTAGAACGGGGAATAGCCCGCTCTGCTGCAGAAAGAATCTGCTCGGTGAGGTGTCCCACCAAGTCATTCACAGACTCGTGCTCGTAACTAAAAACAGCCAACTGGGTGTAAAGGGCCCAGTTGGCATGATCGAAGCGCCAGGCTGGCCCACGGGTGGAGGGTACGTATGGTACCAGGAGAGTCACGAGACATGGAAAGTGATCGCTAGAGTGCAAGTCAGAGATGATATTCCATTGTAAAGAGGCTGCTAGCTGTGGTGAGCAAACCGCCAAATCAAGGTGCGACATGGAGTGGAATGCATCCGAAAGAAAGGTTGGTTGTCCGGTGTTCAGGAGAACCAGGTTATTGTTGTCCAGCAATTTCGCGATGACTTTACCTCTGGCACAAGATTTGGTGGAACCCCAGAGAGGGTGGTGGGCGTTGAAGTCTCCCACCAGCAGAAAAGGTGTGGGTAACTGCAGAATCAGGTCTTGCAGCTCAGTGAGTGAGAGGTCCTCAGAGGGTGGGGCATAGATAGAACAAAGGGTGAATTGTAACGACGGCAGGGTAATGTGGACAGCCACTGATTGAATGTCTGTTTGTAGAGGTAAAGCATCGAAGTATATATCATCTCAGACCAGCATTAAAGTGCCTCCGTGCGCTGGACTACCCTCTGCTGGTTCTACATCACACCGTATAGGGGTATACCGTGAGATGTTAAAGGAGGCCGTGGGACGGAGCTTTGTCTCCTGTAAGCCTGCAGCCATAGGTGTGTGCTTATGGAGCAACAGATCAAGCTCCGACCGACGCGTCCGGAGTCCCGGATGTTCCAATATAGGATAGCCGTGGTGGTAGTGGAATAGGATATTATTAGCTAAGGCAGATTAAGATGACTTCGGTGGTGGCCGTATCAGTTTACCCTTCATTTTCGGTGTTAGGCTAACACCTGGTATGTCCTGTTTATCCTGCCGCTTTTTAACAAGCATTCTGGCAGTGTGATCACCATCCTCCTGCTCCATTTCCTCTGCGGAAGAGGCCCTTTTCCCCATAGAGAACTTGGGTTCCAGGACCTCGAACCGATTGGAGACCGAGACCGACGAAGATGAAAGTTGTCGGTCCGATTCCTCACCAGAAGACTCAGAAGAAGAACTTCGAGATGCCTTCTTACCTTTCTTTTTCTTGGTCGTGCCACTCGTATCCTTGAGGAAATCTGATCTCTGATAGCTGGTCTTAAACTTTAGCGGCGGTGCATCGTAAACTACAGGTGTCTTAGTTTTTGTGGTTGTGGCAGATGATTTTGATGGCGACAGTGCCGACTTCTTCGCCGATGCAGGTGAGGTAGATCTAGACGGTGACGGCTTTGACGGCTGCGGAGCTGGTGTGGCAGTGATAATTCTGTCCGATATGGTGGCCTCACAATCGCTGGTTTGGGTTGCGATTTCCTTTTTCGGTACCGGCTTAGCTGCTATTGAGCTGTATGTATCGGACCTCGGTACGGACGGTTGACGAGTACGCAGAAGTTTCCGGGCTTCAGAGAAGGATATTTTCTCCTTAACCCAGATCTCCTGTATCGCCTTTTCCTCCAGGAAGCGTGGGCACTCTCGGTAGCTAGAGGGATGTACACCAGCACAGTTAACACATTTTGCCGGGGATGTGCAGGCATCTTCGTGTTTTGGCAGGCCACACTCCACGCACATGGGCACACCAGTACAGAAATTGCTCGTATGGCCGAAACGCTGACAGCTGAAGCACCGCAGTGGACTAGGTATATAGGGCCTAATTTCAATGGTCTCATACCCTGCCCTGAGTCTTTGCGGGAAGTCTACCCGATCAAACGTCAGGAACAGGGTACGGGTAGGCACCAGTTCCCCACGCTCCCGTCGCTGCACCCGATAAACAGCCGTTACGCCTTGGTCTTTTAGGTTCTCTAGGATCTCCTCATTAGTCATGTCATCTAGAGCGCGGGTGGTGACCACTCCGCGCGAGGAGTTAAGGTTCTTATGGACACTGATGTTCACAGGGTAACTGCCCAAAAGGTTCGCCTTCAATATTACCGCTGCCTGGGAGACTGAATGAGCTTCCACCAGGAGCGTGCCATTCCGTGAGCGAGTACAGGATTTCACCGGACCAGCTATCTTGTCCAATCCCTTTTGTATGATAAAAGGGTTCAGAGACAGAAAAGTCTTCCCTTCTTCGGTTCTAGATACGACTAAGTAGCGAGGACCACAGGCTTCAGCTACTTCTTTTCCACTAACCTTTACAGTTTTGAGTTTAATAGAGTGCGCCATTGCGGTAAGGTCCTCCACCATTGCAGACGTCTCCGATGGCGTGCTCACATCCTGGGCGCCACCCCAGCTTAGGTGAGAGTCCTGGCCTGGACCTTGCTCACCCTAAGGTCACACCTCCCAGTGTAAAGACAGAGGGACCCAATCGCCTTCAGGAGTGTAACAGCTCATGCAATGGCCCCTCCCCGGGACTGACCTGTATCAGTGGATACGAGCACAGTCCTACATGGTAACAAGGGGCTGGTAGTTACGCATTACCCTGTCACCCCTTGCGCTTCCCACTCCGACCACCCGCGCTATGTTACCCATCATACATGTGCTCAGGGAGGAAAACAAAAAATAACAAAAAATAAATAAATAGGGTCAAACACCGAAGTGGACCATATTTTGGGCGTTTGAAGGAACACTCTCACCTCGCGGAGGAACCCAATCGAGAGATTACACCAGAGCCTCTTCTGCCAGTTTTCGGGGTTACTGATGGGCCTTCTTGCCGGCCGTAGCGGTCCTGGGGTACATCAAGTCCCCACCGTACATCACCCCCTCAGTCAGTCCCCTACTTCCTGTTGCCCATCCCTCGGGACGAGGACCGCAGAGGTTGGATTTTGAGGGGCAAGCAGTACGTGCCGCACCGTGAGGCGTACTGCACACGGAGCACACAGGGGCCGTTTCCCCTCTTAATAGATGGCCATGAGTGCCTCGTGTGTGTCCAATTCTCAGCCGGGTGAGTATCACCTCGGCTCGCCGGTTATCCCTGCAGGAAGTTAGCCAGGGTTGTACGCTCTCCTTTATTCCCCGGAGTTGTGTGCCTTTCAAAACTGTCCAGGATTGCTGCCAAGCAGATAGGAGCTGGCGACGGAAAAAGCGTTGCACATCCTGGTATGGCACCGTAGTTGTTAAACTCCGGGGCAAACGGCAAGCGGACTTAGCAGCCGTGTCCGCCTCCTCGTTCCCGGAAATGCCCACATGGCCTGGGATCCAAGTAAAAACAAAATGGTATCCGCGACTGAGCATTTGCGAGATCTGGGCCTGTATTTTTACAAGGGTGTGAGCGGCAGTGTGCTGTTGCAAGGCCTGAAGAGCACTCAGAGTCAGTGCAGACAATAAAAGAGCCTGGAGCTAACTTGCAAATAAAAAGGAGCATATAAAAGATGGCATATAGCTCTGCTGAAGAGACCGAAGTGCAGTCCAGAAGTCGAAATTTATGAGCCTCACCGTTAATGAAGAATGCACAACCCGTAGCGCTACCTAACTGAGAACCGTCTGTAAAGACCGGAACATATTTAGGATAACGGCCCAATAGTTCGGCAAAAAGTTGTTGGAACGCCGAATGTGGAGTAGCGAGTCTAGAGTTGCTTGAAAGAGCGAGATCGAACCGCGCACGATCGAGCTGCCATGCAGGATAGGGGCAGATGGACAACCTCTCCACGCGAGGCATTCGGAGGCCATGGGAATGTAGGAGATCCCGAAATCTTATTCCCATGGGGCGTGTCCGAGAACCAGTGAGTGAGTGTGTGGTGTTTAAGGGCCCGTCGACAAAAAGGTCATTTGGGCCCTAAGTCAACACTAAAATCTAAAAGATACACCAATTAAGGTAAAAGGTAAAATAAAATAAAACCACTCAACTACTAAAAATACATAAAAAAGTCCATACCAAGACTAATAATTTAAAATCTCTAAAATCAACAAATTCAAAATAACACTGACCTATTAAAAGTACAGTGAGTGAGTGAGTGAGTGTGTGGGGCTTTAGGGCCCATCGACATCAAGGTCATTTGGGCCCTAAGTCAACACTAAAACCTAAAAGCTATAAAAATATTTGTTAAAAGGTAAAATATAATAATAACACTCAACTGTTAAAAAGGACATAACAAACCATCTAAAGCCTAATAATTTAAAATCTCTAAACTAAATATAAAATGCAAGTTAGACTTGTTTATTAAAACCAATTTTAAAAACAAACCGCAGTGCCTTATCCACGGCCACTGGGTCGTCACATAAAATACCGTGCAACTTGGTCCCCAAGCCCAAAGATTGGCGTACGCGGGCGTACTGCGGGCATTCCAGCAATACATGCCGCACAGTGAGGCGTACTGCACATGGAGCACACACAGGGGCCGGTTCCCCTTTTAACAAATGGCTACGAGTAGCTCGTGTGTGCCCAATTCACAGCCGAGTGAGTATAACATCGGCTCGCCGGTTATCCCTGCAGGAAGTTAGCCAGGGTTGTACGCTATCCTTTATTGCCCGGAGTTGTGTGCCTTTCAAAGCTGTCCAGGAGTGCTGCCAAGCAGATAGCAGTTGGCGACGGAAAAAAACGTTGCACGTCCTGGAATGGCACCGTAGTTATTAATCTCCGGGGCAAACGGCAAGAAGACTTAGCAGCCGCGTCCGCCTCCTCGTTCCCGGAAATGCCCACATGGCCTGGGATCCAAGTAAAAACAAAATGGTATCCGCGACCGAGCATTTGCAAGATCTGAGCCTGTATTTTTACAACAAGGGTGTGAGCGGCTGTGTGCTGTTGCAAGGCCTGAAGAGCACTTAGAGAATCAGTGCAAACAATAATAGAGCCAGGAGCTAACTTGCAAATAAAAAGGAGCAAATAAAAGATGGCATACAGCTCTGCTGAGAAGACCGAAGTTGAGTCCAGAAGTCGAAACTTGTGAGCCTCACCGTTAACGAAGTTAAAGAAAGAAATACACCGAATTTCACGGCCTGTGCCGTCATGGGGACCCCACCCATGACCGATCTCATTTGTACCTCGGAAAAGCTACCCTTCAATATCCACTGCTTGTCCGTATGGGTAAACCGTTCACCACGCACACCCCGGCTTTATGCCCCTACCACAGGAATAACGGCCTGTGGCTCCCCACTTTAGGCCGCGCTGCGCATAAAGGGCACACGCGGATTCAGGGGACTTGTTGATTACACCGGGGTTCCGTCAGCGGTAACACGTCCGGTCCGTGATACTAACCCAACGGCAAACACGGCCGTCGGGAGATTACCACAGACCGGGCCCTCAAGGAGCTACGTGGGTGTACTTGACGGTGTGGACGGGCTCCGCACCTAAGGTTACACATAGGGGCAGTGCGAAGGGTCCGCTCAACCTTCACTTTTGAGACCTCCGGAGAGCACACATGTCGGAAGCCGCGCTGAAAATCGTGGAACAGAACCACGGAGATAGGAGAGATCCCTGCTGGTGAGACAGGAGTTATAAACCTAAGACCTTACGTGCTAATAAGAATAATAAAAACTAGAAGAGGAAGAGTGTGATGCTTACTGACAAGCAGAAACTCAACGTGGCACAGCTGATGGAGATGAAGGGGATGAATTGAGGGTAAGTGGCTAAGGACCCCGGGATCGCCAATCCCGTACCTACCGTAGTAGGTCCCTGGGGAAAAATACCAGAGCCTCTTCTGCCAGTTTTCGGGGTTACTGATGGGCCTTCTCGGCAGCCGTAGCGGTCGTGGGGTACACCAAGTCCCCACCGTACATCACCCCATCAGTCAGTCCCCTACTTCCTGTTGCCCACCCCTCGGGACGAGGACCGCAGAGGTTGGATTTTGAGGGGCTCAATGTGATCTATGTTGGCAGACCTATAATAAACTGCGAAGTCGTCAACATAGAGGGATGATGGACTTCCACTTCGAACGCCACTAGTGATACCGTTAATCGCTACGGCAAAAAGGGTGACGCTCAAAATTGTCCCTTGAGGTACGCCGTTCTCCTGTATCCGCTCCCGTGATATCGTGTTTCCTATGCGAACCCGAAAACGGCGAAGTTTTAAAAAGTTGCATAGGAATTCGGGTAGATGACCACGCATACCGTAACCATGTAGGTTACGGAGTAGGCCGTACCGCCAGGTGGTGTCATAAGCCTTCTCCAGGTCGAGGAACACGCCGTCGGCATGCTGTTTTAGTAGAAACGCATCGGTAATATACCCCTCAAGGCGTGTTAGATTATCGACACTTGAGCGATGGCGACGAAAACCGCATTGCAAGTTGGACAGATGTTTATGTTTTTCTAGCCACCAATTTAACCGAGCGTTTATCATTCGCTCCAACGTCTTACAGATGACACTCGTTAGGCAAATGGGGCGGTAGCTAGATGATAGCGTGCGGTCCTTTCCGGGTCGAGGGATGGGGATGACGATACCCTCTCGCCAGGAGGAAGGGAAAACCCGCTCATGCCAAATGCGGTTATAGATGTTTAAAAGGAAACATAGCGCCTCAGATGGAAGATGTAGCAGCATCTGTCGGTGTACGTCATCGGGACCTGGAGAAGAATCCTTTGCTAACGCCAGAGAATGGGCGAGCTCGACTGCGGTGAAAGATTGGTTGTACGGCTCGGTGCAGTCACTATTAAAATTAAGTGGTACCCGCTCCGCCTTTTTTTAATAGGCAGGAAGAGAGCGTCATAGCGGGCAGTTTGGCTAGTAGCAGCAAATATGGTTGCTAGGGTTTCAGCCATGTCCTGCTCGGTGGTGCACATGGAACCGTTGATGGCAAGGCCGGGAATTACCGTCCGGGGATACTTGCCATACATCCGCCGAACAGCTGACCATACTTGTTGGGTAGAGCTGCGCCGGGAAAGCGAAGACACATAGGCTTCCCAGGATTTACGTTTTGCGTTGCGCAGTATAAAGCGTGTACTAGCGCGAGAACGTTTGAAGGAGACGAAGTTTCATTCCGTAGGGTGCCGCTGAAAAACGCGCAAAGCACGTTTGCGTGCTTTGACAGCCAAACTGCATTCATTAGACCACCACGGTACAGGGATACGACGTGGTGTAGGTGAACCTCGAGGAATGCTGGATTCTGCTGCGAGCAGGATCAAGGAAGTAAAATATTCGACCATTTCGTCGATGGTGTCGAAACCATCGTCGATGAGATGTAGTGAGTGAGTGTGTGGTGCTTAAGGGCCCGTCGACAACAAGGTCATTTGGGCCCCAAGTCAACACTAAAAACCTAAAAACTATAAAAATTCAGTTAAAAAGGTAAAATGCAATTAAAACACTCAACTAATAAAAGCACATTAAAACTCATCCCAGTACTAAACATTTAAAAACTCTAAAATTAATAAATATAAAATACAAGTTAGACTTGGTTATTAAAACCTATTTCTAAAACAAACCGCAGTGCCTTATCCACGGCCACTGGGTCGTCACCTAAAACACCGGGCAAGTTAGCTCCCAAGCTCAACGACTGGCGAACGCTGGCGTACTGAGGGCAATCGATTAATATGTGCCGCACAGTGAGGCGTACTGAACACGGAGCACACACAGGGGCCGGTTCCCCTCTTTATAGATGGCCAAGAGTGGCTCGTGTGTGCCCAATTCTCAGCCGGGTGAGTATCACCTCGGCCCGCCGGTTATCCCTGCACGAAGTTGGCCAGGGTTGTACGCTCTCCTTTATAGCCCGGAGTTGTGTGCCTTGTAAAGCTGTCCAGGATTGTTGCCAAGCAGATAGGAGCTGGCGCTGGAAAAAACGTTGCACATCCTGGAATGGCACCGTAGTTGTTAAACTCCGGGGCAAACGGCAAGCGGACTTTGCAGCCGCGTCCGCCTCCTCGTTTCCGGAAATCCCCACATGGCCTGGGGTCCAAGTAAAAACAAAATTGTACCCGCGCCTGCGCATTTGCGAGATCCGGGCCGGTATTTTTAAAACGAGGGTGTGAGCGGCAGTGTGCTGTTGCAAGGCCTGAAGAGCACTCAGTGAATCAGTGCAGACAATAAAAGAGCCGGGAGCTAACTTGCAAATAAAAAGGAGCAAATAGAAGATGGCATACAGTTCTGCGGAAAAAACTGAAGTGGATTCCAGAAGGCGAAATTTATGAGCCTCACCGTTAATGAAGAATGCGCAACCCGTAGCGCTACCTAACTGAGAACCGTCTGTAAAGACCGGAACATAGTTAGGGTAACGGCCCAGCAATTCGGCAAAAAGTTGTTGGAACACCGAATGTGGAGTAGCGAGTCTAGAGTTGCTTGAAAGAGGGAGATCGAACACCGCACGATCGAGCTGCCATGCAGGATAAGGGCAGATGGACGACCTCTCCACGCGAGGTATTCGGAGGCCATGGAAATGTAGGAGATCCCGAAATCTTATTCCCACGGGGCGAGTCCGAGAACCAGGGCGCATATAACGGTGGACTAAATCTGGACACAGAACTGGTTTAAAACAAGGATGATTGGGATGACTTGCCAACTTTGAAACGTATGAGCAGAGTAACAGCGAGCGACGAATATGGAGTGGTGGTTCGCCTGAGTCTGCATACAGGCAGTTTACTCGACTGGTGCGGAAAGCTCCTGTGGCAAGGCGGATGCCAGTATGATGCACGGTGTCTAAAAGGCGAAGTTTAGAGGCGGTCGCTGCGCCATAAATAAAACCGCCATAGTCCAGCTTGGACCGAACCAGAGAGCGGTACAGCCTCAACATTACCGTGCGATCGCCCCCCCCAAGATGCTCCAGATAATACCTTTAGCACCCGAAGAGAACGATCGCAAGAGGCTCGAAGGTGACGAATGTGGTGCTCCCAATTGAGTTGTCGGTCCAAGTAGAGGCCCAAGAACTTCAGCTGCGAGACAAATGGCAGGGCTGTGCCGTTCAAATAAAGATCAGGAGGCGGGTGAATACCTCGTAGGCGGTGAAAGTGGATACACTGCGTCTTCGCAGCTGAAAAACGGAAGCCGATTTTAAGCGCCCAAGCTGCTAGCTGGGTAATGGTCAGCTGCAGTTGGCGCTCAATGTGATCTATGTTGGCAGACCTATAATAGATTGCGAAGTCGTCAACATAGAGGGATGAAGGAATTCCACTTCGAACGGCACTAGTGATGCCGTTAATCGCTACGGCGAAAAGGGTGCCGCTCAATATCGACCCTTGAGGTACACCGTTCTCCTGTATCCGCTCCTGGGATATCGTTTTTCCTATGCGCACACGAAAACGGCGAAGTTTTAAAAAATTGCATAAAAACTCGGGTAGACGACCACGCATGCCGTAACCATGTAGGTTACGGAGTATGCCGTACCGCCAAGTGGTGTCATAGGCCTTCTCCAGGTCGAGGAACACACCCACGGCGTGCTGTTTCAGTAGAAACGTATCGGAAATATACCCCTCAAGGCGTGTTAGATTATCGACACTTGAGCGATGGCGAAGAAAACCGCATTGCAAGTTGGACAGATGGTTATGTTTTTCTAGCCACCAATTTAACCGAGCGTTTACTATTCGCTCGAATGTCTTACAGATGACACTCATCAGGCAAATGGGGCGGTAGCTAGATGGATGCGCGCGGTCCTTTCCGGGTCGAGGGATGGGGATGACAATACCCTCTCGCCAGGAGGAAGGGAAAACTCGCTCATGCCAAATGCGGTTATAGATGTTTAACAGGAAACATAGCGCCTCAGATGGAAGATGTAGCAGCATCTGTCGGTGTACGTCATCGGGACCTGGAGAAGAATCCTTTGCTAACGCTAGAGAATGGGCGAGCTCGGCAGCGGTAAACGGTTGGTTGTACGGCTCGGTGCAGTCACTATTAAAATTAAGTGGTACCCGCTCCGCCTTTTCCTTAATAGGCAGGAAGAGAGCGCCATAGCGGGCAGTTTGGCTAGTAGCAGCAAATGTTGTAGCTAGGGCTTCTGCTATGTCCTGCTCGGTGGTGCACATGGAACCGTTGATGGCAAGGCCCGGAATTACCGTCCGGCGATTCTTGCCATACATCCGCCGAACAGCTGACCATACCTGTTGGGTAGAGCTGCGCCGGGAAAGCGAAGACACATAGGCTTCCCAAGATGTACGCTTTGCGTTGCGCAGTATAAAGCGTGCCCTAGCGCGAGAACGTTTGAAGGCGACAAAGTTCCCTTCAGTCGGGTGCCGCTGAAAAACGCGCAAAGCACGTTTGCGTGCTTTGACTGCCAAACTGCATTCCTCAGACCACCACGGTACAGGGATACCTCGTGGTGTAGATGAACCTCGAAGAATGCTGGATTCTGCTGCGAGCAGGATCGAGCAAGTAAAATATTCGACCATTTCGTCGATGGTGTGGAAACCGTCATCGATAAGGTTTATCAGGGAATGGAATTTTCCCCAATTAGCTTTGGAAATCATCCAGCGAGGATGTCGAGAAGGTACACATTGGCGGCCAGAAAAATGAATGTTAATGGGGTAATGATCACTGCCGAAGAGGTCGGAAAGTACTGACCACTCAGTTAGTGGTACTAATGACGGACTGCAGGAAGAAAGGTCTAGTACGGAATGTGTACCATAAGCGGATGATAGGAAAGTCGGGTCACCAGTATTTAGCAGAAGCAGGTCAGACTTATCGAAGACGTCTACGAGGAGGCATCCACGGGCGTTATCTGTTTCTGATCCCCAGAGCGTGTGCTTGGCATTCAAATCTCCCACAAGGAGTAGTGGTGAGGGGAGCTGAGCCAATAGCGCTAGAAGATCCCACTCATGAACTATACTGAGCGGCGGCAGGTACATGCTACAGATGGTAAAACTGATGCTTTCCAGCTGTAGTCGGACGGCCACAGCTTGCAATGGTGTGGTGAGAGGAACGTGAGCGGCCGAAATGTTAGGCGCCACTAAGGTAGCAACGCCACCGCTTGCACGCATACCTGCAAGAGATTCGCTTCTAAATGCAGAAAAAGAGTGAAGGTGTAGCGAGTGATTGGGATGTAAGTGGGTTTCCTGGAGGCAAATTATTGACGGTGATCATTGAGAAACTAAATGTTGTAGGTCTTGGCCACGAGCTCGAAAACCATTGACATTCCACTGGATTATTTCCATGAAGAGTTTTTAATGGGCCGTTTTCACCTTTTTCTTGACCTTGGCTGACTTGGGCCCTACGATTCGAAAATTGTTAGCCTCCTGTGACTCCGCTGATGATCGGCAGTCAGCACTCCTACGGCTCGTAGAACGAGACCGGGATCTAATAGAAGGCGAGCGACTTCGCAATCGATGTTGTGATCGGGATCGTTTTTTTGCATTTACCATGGGATGGTTGTTACCCGCTGATGGCTTGGTGGCTGGAGTCTGTACGGTTGAAGCGGAGGCTGTGCTGGTGGATATACAAACAGCCTGAGACGTGGGTGTAACGGCTAGAAGGTCAGTCTGCGATGATGCGTGGGCGACAGGGACGTGTTGAACAGCAACAGTGGTATTAGGAGTACGGCGAGCTGCTGATGCATATCCAGTAGTAGTGGTAGCAGGCTTTAGTTGTTCGAAGCACCGTCGTGCCTCTGGAAGTCAGGCGTTCCTTTACACGTAGCTCCTGAATACTTTTTTCGTCCGTGAATCTAGGGCACTGTCGCGAGCTGGAAGGATGACTACCGCCACAGTTCACGCAACAAGGTGTTCGAGTGCAGTTTGGGTCTTCGTGTTTCGGTAGGCCACATTGCTCACAAAGAGCAGGATTGGTACATGTGACCTTAGTATGTCCGAACCGCTGACATTGGATACAGCGCATGGGGTTCGGGACATACTGGCGGACGCTAGCACGTTCATAGCCGCAATAGATATACTCGGGTAGCTTAGTCCCGGCGAAAGTAAGAAAAACCGTACGTAGCGGGTACTCCTTGCCATCTTGTTTTCGAGTTAGCCGGTACGCCTGACAAACGAGTTGATCGGAGAGGCAACTTACTATTTCCTCATTCGCAAGACCATCCAAGTTGGAGGTGGTGACTACTCCTCTGCAGGTGTTAAGGGATTTGTGTGGGGCTACCCGGATCGGGTAGGAGCCCAACAAAGTCGCCTTTTGCAGTTTGCGAGACTGGTCTGCACTGGTGCTCTCTAACAGTAAGCTACCGTCCCGGAGACGTGTAGCTTTTTTAACCGGGCCGCTGATTATATCAAGTTCGCGCTTTATGTAAAAAGGACTAAGCTCTTTAAACGTTTTCCCATCACAAGCCAAGGTCATTATCAAAAAAGGGTCAATGAAAGATTGCTTGCGCGGAGACCTGATGATATAGACCCCCATCCGGAACCGTCGGCGTCAGCCTGCCATCCGGGGGTTAAAGAAAAAAGACAACGAATCTTCACGGTCTGTGCCGTCATGGGGACCTCACCCATGACCGATCTCATTTGTACCTCAGAAAAGCTACCCTTCAATATCCACTGCTTGTCCGTATGGGTAAACCGTTCACCACGCACACCCCGGCTTTATGCCCCTACCACAGGAATAACCGCCTGTGGCTCCCCACTTTAGGCCGCGTTGCGCATAAGGGGTACACGCGGATTCAGGGGACTTGTGGTTGATTACACCGGGGTTCCGTCAGCGGTAACACCTCCGGTCCGTGATACTAACCCAAAGGCAACACGGCCGTCGGGACATTAACACAGACCGGGCCCTCAAGGAGCTACGTGGGTGTACTTGACGGTGTGGACTGGCTCCGCACCTAAGGCTACACATAGGGGCAGTGCGGAGGGTCCGGTCAACCTTCACTTTTGAGACCTCCGGAGAGCACACATGTCGGAAGCCGCGCTGAAAACCTTGGGACAGAACCACGGAGATCGGAGAGATCCCTGCTGGTGAGACAGGAGTTATAAACCTAAGAATTTAAGTGCTAATAATTATAATAAAAAACTAGAAGGGGAAGAAGGTGATGCATACTGATCAACAGTAGCTTTACGTGGCACAGTTGATGGAGATGAAGGGGATGAATTGAGGGTGAGTGGCGAGTGACCCCGGGATCGCCAATCCCGTACCTACCGTAGTAGGTCCCTGGGGAAAAATACCAGAGCCTCTTCTGCCAGTTTTCGGGGTTACTGTTGGGCCTTCTCGGCAGCCATAGCGGTCGTGGGGTACACCAAGTCCCAACCGTACATCAACCCATCAGGCAGTCCCCTACTTCCTGTTGCCCGCCCCTAGGGACGAGGACCACAGAGGTTGGATTTTGAGGGGCTGCCTAGAAGAAGCCAGGGCCATTTCGAGTTTGGCCTCGGAGAAATCCGTGTTGTAAATTTCCATGTTAGATGAGGAAAACGAGAGCTCATGGGATTTCACCCGGTCTTTCGTAGATAAGAATGCTGTATGATAGTGGGAGGAACTGGAAACGTCAGCGAAGGCAGTTCCCAAGGCGTGAGCAACGGCTCCGGGGATAACGACAGTGTCGTTATTCAGCCTGAGGCCGGGAATCGTGAGCCTGGAAGCTTTGCCGGCGACGCGGCGAAGCCGATCCCATACAATAGAAGATGGTGTGAAGGGATTAAATGACTCAACAAAGCGCTTTAAAGAGGCCCGTTTACTGTCCGTAATGATGTGACGAGCTCGGGCACGAAGTCGTTTATATGTGACCAGATTTTCAAGAGTAGGGTGGCGCCGAAAAACTCGAAGTGCCTTCCTCCGTGCTTGGATCGCCGCCCGGCAGTCGTCGGTCCACCAAGGGACTGGCAGGCGTTTCGGATGGGATGACGACCTGGGTATTGCTTGTTCGACAGCAGAAGTAATGACGGAGGTAAGGTGATCCACCATGTCGTCGACGTTGTTAAAGAGGCGGTCTTCGAAGACCGCCAAGTTTGAGTAAAGGAGCCACTGCGCTTTGTGGAATTGCCAGTGGGGTACACGTGACGATGGAACATTGTGTGAAAGCAGGCGTAAAACACACGGAAAATGATCGCTGCCAAAGCTGTCAGAGATGACGTTCCACTGTAGGCGATGTGTAAGCTGTTGGGAGGAAACTGCTAGGTCGAGGTGAGAGAAACTGCCGCTGGAATCGGAAACAAAGGTTGGTTGGCCGGTGTTTAGAACGGAAAGATTGTACTGAGAAAAAAATTCAACGAGGTCGTTCCCCCTTGCGCAAGCCCGTGGAGATCCCCATAGGGGGTGGTGGGCATTGAGGTCTCCCAACAGAAGATAAGGCGTCGGGAGCTGCGCTACTAAAGACGCGAGATCAGCAAGAGGTAGTAGTAGTAGAATTAGGTATAGGGCGCACAACTGCGGCGGTTATCAGCGCCCTTACAAAGGTAAAAAGTCTACACAGTTAAAATCAACACATTAAACCCAGGAAAGCGTGTAAAAATGGGTCGGTAAAAGGCTAAAAACTATACCATAAAAACACTAAAAGCCCTCATGGAGCTAGATGCGGCTGTGCATACCGCTACGGCGTATAAAAGCTAAAACTCGCTCCACGGCACTCAGGTTGTCGGCCAACACCTGACTCAGCGTACTCGGGAAACGGAGGGAGTTACGCGTGGGTGCTAGAAACCGGCATTCTGTTAAAATATGTCGGACAGTCAAAGGCTCCTGACAGTGAGCACAAATTGGTGCAGGGTCAGTGGATAAAAAATACCGGTGGCTAAAAGGGCAGTGTCCAATGCGGAGACGGGCTAAAACGACTTCTTCACGGCGGCGACCGCACGAAGAAGTACACCAGGGTACCGGGTGCGGTTTTAGCTCCCACAGCTTGTTGCCCAGAACCCCATTCTGCGGTATATTGTTAATACTATTTCAGAAAGAAAGGTGTTCACTTCGGAACTTACAGATATTGTCATTAGAAGTGTCAGAAAATCTCGAAGAGAAATAAAAACGCCAAGCAAGAAGAGGAAAACCCCTAGTGATGTGATAAGTTAGTGAAAAGTGCTGTGTTTGTGTGCATGTGCATGTGCATAGTTTATTCGTCCTAACGTTTTAGGATAAGCTTACGTAGAGCTCGCCGAAGATCTGTCGAAGTAATAATGGAACTAACACACTGCGAATTTAAAATAGCACCTTTAGCAGCAACGTCGGCAGCTTCATTGCCCGGCAGCCCTACGTGTCCAGGGACCCACACAAACGACACACTAACGCCAGCATTAGCGATCGAGTGGAGGACATCCTGGACACGCTGTACCAGAGGGTGGTAACTGTACAGCGATTTAATGCTTTGTAGGGCACTCAAGCAGTCAGAGACAATCACCCAGGACGGCATTGCTTGCCGACGGACATATAAAAGCGCTTGGTAGATACTATGGAGCTCGGCGGTAAAAATGGAACACTGCGATAAAAGATGAAAGCTAAAAGTCCGGTTCTCATGGATGAAGGCAGAACCTACTCCCCGGTCTTCCTTTGAGCCGTCTGTATACACGAAGCAGAACTGGGTGAAACGTGACTGGAGTTCTAGAAAAGAGGAGCGAATAGACGAAGCCGGGCAGGTCGACTTGGGCGTGGACAGCAAGGAGAAGTCAAAGCGAACCTGCGAGCGGAGCTCCGAGGGGTAGGGAAGCCGGCAACGTAACGGCCATGAGGCGCAGCTGGGACCGGAACCGAACTCCAGGGGGGAGTAGGGCTGATGGACGGGATAAATAATGGCGATCCAATGAGTCATTAAAAACGAACCTAAAAGACGGATGTTGCGGCAGACTAGAGAGTCTGCAAGCATAGCTACATAGAAGAACATCACGCCGATAAGAAAGGGGAGGCTCAGCAGCTTCGGCACACAAGCTGATGACTGGACTCGTTACGAAAGCCCCAATACTCAAGCGTATACCTCTGTGATGTATAGCGTCGAGACGACTTAAAACAGATGGTCGAGCCGAAGAGTACACAATGCAACCGTAGTCGAGCCTCGACCGGACCAGAGCGCGATATAGGCGTAAAAGAACAGTCCTATCGCCTCCCCAGGATGTGCCAGCTAAAATACGTAAAATATTAAGGGAACGGTCACACCTACCCTTGAGATACGAAATATGGGAATGCCAGCTAAGTTTGCGATCAAGCACCAGTCCGAGAAACTTGACCTCGTCTGCGGAAGGAAGAACGCCTGGACCGAGATGGAGAGTAGGAGCAAGGAATGCCTTGCGGCGCCAGAAGTTTACACAGACGGTTTTTTCAACTGAGAACTTAAAACCGTTCTCAATACTCCAAGTGTACAGTCGGTCGAGACAAACTTGGAGGCGGCGTTCTAGAAGACAGTTGCGCCGAGAACTACTGTAGATTGCGAAATCGTCAACGAACACTGAACAAGACACTCCGTGAGGGACACAGTCCACGATGGCGTTGATCGCAATGGCAAATAGGGTGACGCTGAGTACCGAACCCTGCGGTACTCCGTTCTCCTGAGTAAAACACCGCGATAAAACCGAGCCCACGCGAACCCGAATGATGCGGTCCCGCATAAACTCCTGGAGAAACAGACGGAGGCGACCACGAAAATTCCATTCGTGGAGCGTACGTAGAATGCCATACCTCCAGCAAGTGTCAGTGCCTTCTCCAGATCAAAAAATACTGCAACTGTTTGGCACTTTCTTAGAAAGCCGTCCATGATCTGGGTGGAAAGAGAGACTAGATGGTCGACCGTGGAACGGCGACGACGAAAACCGCACTGGAAGTTCGAGAGGAGGTTCCGGGACTCAAGCCACCACGTCAAACGGCCATTAATCATGCGCTCCAACACCTTGCAGACGCAACTGGGGAGAGAAATAGGCCGATAGCTGGAAGGCAGATGACGATCCTTCCCAGCCTTCAAAATCGGTATGACGGTGGCATCGCGCCATTTCTCGGGAAAACAGCCGTCAACCCAGATGCGGTTATAGACGGCAAGGAGGAAATCCTTCCCTTCGGGAGAAAGATGCTGTAGAAGTCGAATGTGTATACCGTCTGGTCCTGGTGCAGATGATCGCGAGGATGAAAGTGCGTGGTCTAGCTCTGCCATGGTGAAGAGGCGATTGTAGTCTACAAGGTTGCCAGAACGAAAGCAGAAACCTTAAGATTCCACCTGATTCTTAATTCCGACAAACTCAGGTGCGTAATGCTCAGAGCTAAACACGTGAGCGAAAGCACTGCCGAGAGTGTCAGCCACGTCAAACGGATCCACGACTCCTGCAGGAGTTTTCACACCTGCGAGTGAGTGAGTGAGTGTGTGGGGTTTTAGGGCCCGTCGACAACAAGGTCATTTGGGCCCTAAGTCAACACTAAAATCTAAAAGCTACCCAAAGTTAAAAAGTAAGATAAAATAGAAACACTCAACCATTAAAAACACATTAAAACTCGTCCCAGTACTAAAAATTTAAAATCTCTAAAAGGAATAGATATAAAACACAAGTCATACTTGTTTATTAAAACCGATTTTAAAAATAAACCGCAGTGCCTTATCCACGGCCACTGGGTCGTCACCTAAAATACTGAGCAAGTTAGCTCCCAAGCCCAAAGACTGGCGAACGCGGGCGTACTGTGGGCAATCGAGTAAAATATGCCGCACAGTGAGGCGTACGGCACACGGAGCACACACTGGGGCCGGTTCCCCTCTCAACAAATGGCCATGAGTAGCTCGTGTGTGCCCAATTCTCAGCCGGGTGAGTATCACCTCGGCTCGCCGGTTATCCCTGCAGGAAGTTAGCCAGGGTCGTACGCTCTCTTTAATTGCCCGGAGTTGTGTGCCTTGTAAAGCTGTCCAGGAGTGCTGCCAAGCAGAGAAGAGTTGGCGACGAAAAAAACGTTGCACGTCCTGGTATGGCACAGTAGTTGTAAAACTCCGGGGCAACGGCAAGCTGACTTTGCAGCCGCGTCCGCCTCCTCGTTGCCGGAAATCCCCACATGGCCTGCGGTCCAAGTAAAAACAAAATTGTACCCGCGCCTGAGCTTTTGCCAGATCTGGGCCTGTATTTTTAAAATGAGGGTCTGAGCGGCAGTGTGCGGTTGCAAGGCCTGAAGCGCACTCAGAGAGTCAGTGCAGACAATAAAAGAGCCAGGTGCTAACTTGCAAATAAAAAGGAGCAGGTAGAGGATGGCATACAACTCTGCTGAGAAGACCGAAGTGGAGCCAGAAGGCGAAATTTATGAGCCTCACCGTTAATGAAGAATGCGCAACCCGTAGTGCTACCAAACTGAGAACCGTCTGTAAAGACCGGAACATAGTTAGGGTAACGGCCCAGTAGTTCGGCAAAAAGTTGTTGGAACACCGAATGTGGAGTAGCGAGTTTAGAGTTGCTGGAAAGAGCGAGATCGAACCGCGCACGATCCAGTTGCCAAGCAAGATAAGGGCTGATGGACGACCTCTCCACGCGAGGCATTCGGAGGCCATGGGAATGTAGGAGATCCCGAAATCTTATTCCCATGGGGCGTGTCCGAGAACCAGGGCGCATATAACGGTGGACTAAATCTGGACACAGAACTGGTTTAAAACAAGGATGATTGGGATAACTAGCCAACTTCGAGACGTATGAGCAGAGTAACAGCGAGCGACGAATATGGAGTGGAGGTTCGCCTGAGTCTGCGTACAGGCAGTCGACTCGACTGGTGCGGAATGCTCCTGTGGCAAGGCGGATGCCAGTGTGATGCACGGTGTCTAAAAGGCGAAGTTTAGAGGCGGTCGCTGCGCCATAAATAAAACTGCCATAGTCCAGCTTGGACCGAACCAGAGAGCGGTACAGCCTCAACATTACCGTGCGATCGCCCCTCCCCCAAGATGCTCCAGATAATACCTTGAGCACCCGAAGAGAACGATCGCAAGAGGCTCGAAGGTGACGAATGTGGTGCTCCCAATTTAGTTGTCGGTCCAAGTAGAGGCCCAAGAACTTCAGGTGCGAGACAAATGGCAGGGGTGTGCCGTTCAAATGAAGATCAGGAGACGGGTGAATACCTCGTAGGAGGTGAAAGTGGATACACTGCGTCTGCGCAGCTGAAAAACGGAAGCCGGTTTGAAGCGCCCAAGCTGCTAGCTGGGTGATGGTCAGCTGCAGTTGGCGCTCAATGTGATCTATGTTGTCAGACCTATAATAAATGGCGAAGTCATCAACATAGAGGGATGATGGAATTCCATTTCTAACGGCACTAGTGATGCCGTTAATCGCTTCGGCAAAAATTGTGACGCTCAAAATCGAACATTGAGGTACACCGTTCTCCTGTATCCGCTCCGGGGATATCGTTTTTCCTATGCGCACACGAAAACGGCGAAGTTTTAAAAAATTGCATAAAAACTCGGGTAGATGACCACGCATGCCGTAACCATGTAGGCTACGGAGTATGCCGTACCGCCAGGTGGTGTCATAAGCCTTCTCCAGGTCGAGGAACACGCCCACGGCGTGCTGTTTCAGTAGAAACGCATCGGAAATATACCCCTCAAGGCGTGTTAGATTATCGACACCTGAGCGATGGCGACGAAAACCGCATTGCAAGTTGGACAGATGGTTATGTTTTTCTAGCCACCAATTTAACCGAGCGTTTACCATTCGCTCGAAGGTCTTGCAGATGACACTCGTCAGGCAAATGGGGCGGTAGCTAGATGGTAGCGTGCGGTCCTTTCCGGGTCGAGGGATGGGGATGACAATACCCTCTCGCCAGGAGGAAGGGAAAACCCGCTCATGACAAATGCGGTTATAGATGTTTAAAAGGAAACATAGCGCCTCAGATGGAAGATGTAGCACCATCTGTCGGTGTACGTCATCGGGACCTGGAGAAGAATCCTTTGCTAACGCCAGAGAATGGGCGAGCTCGGCTGCGGTAAAAGGTTGGTTGTACGGCTCGGTGCAGTCACTATTAAAATTCAGTGGTACCCGCTCCGCCTTTTCCTTAATAGGCAGGAAGAGAGCGTCATAGCGGGCAGTTTGGCTCGTGGCAGCAAATGTGGTAGCTAGGTCTTCAGCTATGTCCTGCTCGGTGGTGCACATGGAACCGTTGATGGCAAGTAGTAGTAGTGGTGGGGTTTTAGGGCGCACAACTGCTATGGTCATTAGCGCCCATTAAAGAACAATAACGTTAAAAGGTTGAAACGGCTAAAAGACTAAAAACTTTAAAATAGTAAAAAAAGGTCACCAATACAGTGCCAAATACTGTATTAATACAAAAGAGACAATAAAGCTGATAAAACAACCCGTTTCAAAGGCGAACAGTCAGATAAAAGTTCAATTATGGAGGTCATGCTCGGGTGCCCAGTCCACTGCGGTCAATAAAACGTAAAACACGATCCACTGCATGTGAAGTGTCTGCCAGCACTTCGGGCAGGGTCGCCGGCAGGTCCAAGGACACACGCAGCTGGGTTAAGAACTGGCACTGAACTAAAACATGCCGCACCGATATGGGCTCATGACAATGCGAACAGAGCGGTGCAGCATCAGAAGATAAAAGGTGACCATGGCTAAAACGGCAGTGCCCAATACGCAGTCGTGCTAAAATAACCTCTTCGCGACGAGAGGTGCGCGACGAAGTGCTCCAGATGATCGGGAGGGGCTTCACCTCCCTAAGTTTGTTCCCCCGACGGGCTTGCCAATGCCTGCTCCACATTGACAGGATGGCGCGACGTAAATAGGAGTTAAAATCATCTGAGGGAACAATAGACCTAAAACATCTGGGAGCTAAAACAGCTGCTTTCGCGGCAGCGTCGGCAGCCTCGTTTCCAGATATGCCTACGTGTCCAGGTACCCACACTAAGGATACGCAAGTGCCTGCACTGGCGAGAGTGTGAAGGCAGTCCTGGATCCGCTGTACGAGTGGATGATAGGTGTACAGCATCCGTAGGCTCTGGAGGGCACTCAGGGAATCGGAGCAGATAACCCAAGACTGTAATGCTTGCCGACGAACATATAAAAGAGCTTGGTAAATACCAAACAGCTCTGCCGTAAAAATCGAGTACTGCGGTAAAAGGCGAAAGCTAAAACTCTTCCGACCGTGAATAAAAGCACATCCCACTCCCGTATTATCCTTCGAACCATCAGTGTAAATAAAACTACAGGGTCGGTACTGCGCCTGAACTTCTAAAAAGCCCGAACGAAGGATGGAATCTGGCGTCGACAATTTCGGCATGGACAGCAGGCTTAAATTTACCTGGATCTCGGAGCGGAGCCATGGGGGAAATCGAGTTTCTCCTTTGCGAAATGGCACAGGCAAATGGACGTCCAACAGCCGAAGCAGAGAGCGAAATCGAACGCCAGGAGGAAGGAGGGCCAGGGAGCGCGCTAAGTATTGACGGTCCAGAGAATCATCAAAGAACGAGCTAAACGACGGATGTTCCGGCAAACTAAGAAGCCGGCAAGCGTAACTACACAGGAGGACATCACGCCGATAGCGAAGCGGAGGTTCAGCGGCTTCCGCACAAAGGCTCATGACTGGACTTGTTGGAAAGGCGCCAATACTCAAACGGATACCACGGTGGTGAACAGGGTCTAGGCGTTTTAAAATCGAAGGTCGAGCTGACGAATACACAATACAGCCGTAGTCTCGTTTGGATCGGATAAAAGAGCGATAGAGTCTTAAAAGAACTGTCCGATCTGCTCCCCAGGATGTGCCACATAAAACACGTAAAACACTAAGAGAACGTTCACACCTGGCCTTTAAAAAGGAGATATGAGAAGACCAACTAAGCTTCCTATCGAAGACCTATCCCAAGAATTTTGTCTCGTCTGCGTAAGGAAGGGCATCGGCTCCGAGATGCAGAGGAGGTGACGGAAATACTTTCCGGCGCCAGAAGTTTACGCAGACGGTCTTCTCGGCGGAGAACTTAAAGCCGTTTTCCACACTCCAGGTGAAGAGGCGATCAAGGCACAGTTGGAGGCGGCGCTGGAGGAGTGAAGTCCGCCGAGAACTACTGTAAATGGCGAAGTCGTCCACGAACAAGGAAGAAGAAATGCCCGACGGGACGCACTCCGCAATGGGATCGATGGCAATAGCAAATAGTGTGACACTAAGTACCGAGCCCTGCGGTACTCCGTTCTCTTGGCTAAAAGCACGAGATAAAGCCGAACCCACACGTACCCGAAACACCCTATCTCGCATAAACTCTCGAATAAAAAGCGGCAGTCTTCCACGAATGCCCCATTTATGGAGGGTACGGAAAATTCCGTATCTCCAGCAAGTGTCATAAGCCTTCTCCAGGTCAAAAAACACAGCTACCGTTTGGCTCTTACGTAGAAAGCCATCCATGATGTGCGTGGACAACGAGACTAGGTGGTCGACCGTTGAACGGTAGCGACGAAAACCACACTGAACGTTAGATAGAAGGTGTTGTGATTCTAGCCACCATGTCAATCGCCCGTTTATCATACGCTCCATCACCTTGCAAAGGCAACTGGTGAGGGAGATCGGACGATAGCTGGAAGGGAGATGGGGATCCTTTCCAGGTTTTAAGATAGGGACAGCGGTGGCCTCGCGCCAAGCGGACGGAAAAGTTGCTGTGCGCCAGATTAGGTTATATACTTGCAAAAGAAAATGCTTACCTGCCGAAGACAGGCGCTGCAGCATTAGGATGTGTATTCCATCCGGCCCCGGTGCGGAGGGCCTGGAACAGACCAGGGCCCGCTCCAGCTCTTGCATGGTGAAGAAGGCGTTATAACACTCACGGTTCAAGGAGTGGAAGGAGAGTTCATGAGTCTCAGCCCGCTGTTTGATGGGTAGAAAGTCCGCGGAATAATGGGAGGAGCGAGAGACCTCAGCAAAAGCGCCTCCCAGGGCATCAGCGACCGCTCTAGGGGAAACTACGATATCGTTGTTAACCCGCAGGCCAGGCACGGCAACACGAGAAACTTTGCCGGCCACGCGTCGCAGCTTGTTCCAGATCACTGATGATGGTGTGAAGCGGTTAAATGTCTCCACAAAGCGCTGCCAGGATGTGGACTTCTCCTCGAGACGCCGAGGAGTACACATCGCCTCTTCAGAGAGAGCAGCCTAGGACTACGCAGCGGCAGAGCAAGCGGATTGCCAACATCGGGAGGGACCTTAGGGAAGCTCCCGGCAATCGCGCCACTCTACCGACCTCGCAGAAAACGCTGCCTTCTTCTGAGGGACAACACTCAGCTGCCTTCTCCACCTTCTTCTGAGGGACAACACTCAGCTGCCTTCTTCTCCATCTTCAAGAAGGAAAATCTACAAAGGTAGCGGGGCGACTCACGACCTGAGCCATCCAGTCCTTGTGACTGGGTAAGGCGCATTCTGTTGAAAACAGGTGTCCGGTCCTCTGAGTTGCACGCTGTTCAGCACCCGCTGCCTAGAGGTAAGGACACCCGTAGGGCGGTTGATTGCACTGCACCTTCAGGTGCAGGGCTGTTAGTGTACCTGCACAGTACCTCTTTCACCAGTTTTTCTTTCTTTCTTCTATCACTTCCAACTTTTCCGTAATGGCAGAAGCCAGTGCTATTCCATCCACCTCGACCCGTACAGGGTCTGATGAACCGGCTGCTACCGCCAAACCAAGCACCTCCACTGGAGGATTAAGGAAGAGGAAACCTTGCCGACAACGCTACGGCGGAAAGGGCAAGGTAGTCCTTCTTGAGCAACATTCTGACCAGGGCGCCTCGCGGGAAGCTGTTTCTCGTGCAGGCAAAATTTCGGAGTCCGACTCCGACGACGAGCGCAATAGTGTGCGCAGCTTTCATTCCAGGAGCGGGAGAACATCCGTGCTCTCCTGCAACTCTGCTTACTCTTCGGCATCTGAGGGAGGCCGGGAGCCCAGCTCTTCGGACCTCTCGTCGGATGGCGAGGGTGAGGAGTTCCGTGAGGTAAGGTCACGGAGAACCAAGAGAGCAGCAAGACTGGCTGCAGAGGGCGTGCCCTCTGGCCAGTCTTCTCGACCCACCTCCGGTCAGAACCAGGCTGGAAGTCAAAGGCGGCACATACCGCCTATCATCGTGGACAACTTCTTGGGGGCGGTAGGCTTCCTTAAGGAGGTTATGCCGACCCTCGAGAACGAGTGTTCGGTGAGAAGGAATAAGAGCCGATTTGTCTTCCAGGCTAAGAACGAGGGGGACTACACCAAGATTCTGCTACAACTCAAGAAGAGGAAAATTCCTCATTTTACCTTTGGCCTGAATAAGGCCCGTGATGTACGACGAGTCATCCGAGGGTTACCCGCGGACACTTCCGTGGATGACATAAGGGCAGACCTCACCCGCCAGGGTATCACCCCTAGAATAGTGAAGCAGCTCACTCGACCTGCTCCAGATCGCCAGGGAACTAAAGCTCCCCTTCCCCTGTTCCTAGTAGTGGTGGAGCGGGTAAACGACCCCGAGGTCAAGTTGGATGATGTTCGCACCATCTGCTACCTCCGGGTCACTCTGGAACCAGCCAAAGGCTCTGGCGGGCCCCCACAGTGCTACAGATGTCTGGGATTTAATCATTCCAGCCTATTCTGCCACCGTAATCCTCGCTGCTTGAGGTGCGGTGGCACCCACCTCAGAGAGGACTGCCCCCGTGCCATCACGGAAGATCCAACCTGCGCCAACTGCAAAGGATGGCACATAGCGTGCTATGGAGGTTGCCCTACCAGGAAGGCGGTTATTGCCTCTAGGAGACCAGCTCCAGGGCCAATAGCCCAGAACACCCGTTCTGAGCCAGATGCGGAGAGGGCAACCTCTTCCATAGCACCACGGCAACAATTGCCTAACTCCAACAGTGCCCCATCCTTTGCTGAGGTGCTGCGCAAACCAGCCGGTGACTCGACGACATTGCGGGGCAAGACACAACCCCCCAAGGATACACATACACGCACAGTCAAACCTAATAAACAACACAAAGCTCCAGCCCCACCTAGAGCCACTCCCAGAAGGGAGGAGGGTCGTGAGGCGGCCAAAAGGGCGGACTCGGATTCCGAGGCTGGGAGCGGGTCTGGTGAACCCAAGCCCGGTCGACAGATTAGGGACGAGAAAGCCAAAGGTAGGCCAGCCCCAAGACACTCCTCACCTTCGAAGTCCCAAACTTCACGCACAACTCCCTCCACCTCACCACGGTTGGAGTTGCTGACGTGGCTGTATCAGTTGTTACAGTCCCACGGTGAGCGACTCTGTGAACTGCTGGTGCGGTATACCTCCACGACAGACCCCGCAACCCGCATGGTGACAGCCATGGAGGGGCTTGCCCTTCTGACCTCCTTTACCGCCCCGACCCAGAATGGCAGCACGAACTAGGTCAAGCACCTCGTTCAGGTTCGCGTTCTGGAACGCGGCTGGAGTGGCGGATCAACGGGACGAGCTCCTACATTTTGCAAGATCCAATGTCTTGGACCTCATCTTGGTGTCGGAAACCCATCTCCGCCCCCAGATCCCCTTCCATCTCTCGGGGTATCACTGTCTCCGAACGGATCGCGCTGGTCGCCGAGGAGGTGGCACAGCGATCCTGGTGAGGAGAAGTGTGGTCCATCGAGCTGTCCAGCTTCCACAACTCCAGACACTAGAAGCCACGGCAGCCTGCGTGAACCTTGGCGGTTCTGAAGTCCTGGTAGTATCAGCCTACCATCCTCCCCGCTCACAGTTCATAGCCAATGACTACCAATCCATTCTTTCTTTACATCCTAATGTCATTATGGCCGGGGACATCAATGCCAAACATCAGCGTTGGCATCATGGTCCCCGAGCGGATAGGAGAGGCAGTGACATTATCCGCATGGTAGATGCGGACCCTCACCTTCGAGTTGAGGGCCCATGGCAACCCACTCGTTACCCGCGTGGTCGGGGTCGCCCATCTCATATCGACTTCGCTATCATCAAACGCTTTCCATTTCATCTCTCACTCACTTCGCTTAACGCATTACATTCAGATCACAACCCAGTACTTGCTGAGGTTAATACGCGGATTGCCAATCATGACGTCTCGGTTCAAAACCGGGATGTGGACTGGGATTGCGTCAAAGTCTGCCTGAATGACTCCATTCCTCACAACCCCAACATAACCGACATTCCCTCCCTTGAGGCTGCGGTCTCGTCCTTCACCTCAGTCGTGAAGCGAACGGTCCGCAACCTTACAGTTATCACTCCAGCGCCCCTTCATCCGGATGTTCTTCCCCTAGACATCCTACTTCTCATTCGCCGTTCTTGGGCAGCAAGGCGGCTATACCAAAGACACCGCACGCCTCATAATCGAGGGCTTCATCGGCGACTGTGCCGAGAGGTTCGTGCCCGCCTCCGTGAGCACAGAGTGCGTGCGTGGGAGGACACGATGTCTCGTATGAACCTCGAGTATGGAGACGTGTGGAGGGTCATTAAAAGACTTCGGAACCGCCAAGGGACACCAAACTCCCCACTCCAGGGCATCCAAGGCCTGTCCTACGAACTACAGGCCAAGGCTACGGTGTTCGCCGACTACCTTGAGAGGACCATGAGGCCTAGAGAAGACCCCCAGGACCCTGCCTTCTCTGACCGCGTTAGGCAGGAGGTACGTCGATACTTTCGGCGACCCCCGGCTGAGGCGGACAGACTCCCAGTTATAAGGCCCAGTGAGCTTCAGGGCGTACTCCGGCGCCTCAAATCAAAAAAGGCAGCGGGACCTGATGGCATAACGCCACTCATGCTCCGCCACCTTCCCTTCAGGGCCGTGTTATTTCTAACCAAAGTCTTCAATATGTGTCTCTCCCTGAGTCACTTTCCACGTAGTTGGAGAGAGGCTCGGGTGATATGCATCTTGCAGCCAGGGAAAGACCCGGTTAATCCTGCCAACCACCGTTCCAACAGTCTCCTTTCTGTTCTCTCGAAGGTTTTCGAGAGACTTTTCTTAGCCCGCATGTCCCCCCTTCTGGGTGACATAAAAGCTATCCCTCCTCACCAGTTTGGCTTTCGTCCTGGGCATTCTACGTCACAGCAGTTGCTGCGCGTGGTGGAGGCTGCAGCCCTGGGTTTCCAGGACAAGGCATTCACCTCGGCGGTATCTCTGGACGTGGAAAAGGCCTTCTCTACGACCTGGCACGCGGGTCTTCTGTACAAATTCATCCAACTGGAGCTACCCACTCAAGTCATACACCTTCTTCACTCTTTCCTAAAGCATAGATTCTTCACTGTCACAGTGGCGGGAAAAACATCTACACGAAGGTCTATCCGCGGCGGAGTCCCCGAAGGTTCTGTGTTATCCCCGACGCTGTACAGCGTCTATGTGGCTGACCTTCCCACTGAACAGCACATCAACATAGCACAGTATGCTGACGACGTGCTGCTATTCTCAACAAACAGACACCCACGCAGAACCTTCAACCCCATCCAAAGATATCTAATCCTCCTCCAGGAATGGTGCACGCTTTGGCGATTGTCCATTAATACGGAGAAAAGCCAAGCGATATTGTTCACCAAGCGCCGCTTTCCCGCCAACTTCCCCCAATTTACCTACTTCGGGCAAGGGATCAGGTGGGAGAATTCAATCAAGTACTTGGGAGTCAAGCTGGACAAGGGCCTAACTTTTCGGGAGCACATCCAGGAGCAAGCTCATCGGTCGTGTGGTGCCGTGGCATCACTATACCCTGTGCTTCGGTCTGCGATGTCTGTTCCCCTAAAGTTGCGCCTCTTTATGGCTCTGGTCCTCCCTATCATGCTCTATGCGTGTGAAGTCTGGGGTATGGCCGCAGGCTCACATCTAGTTCTGCTCCAACGTGCACAGAATAAATGTCTTCGGATTATTTATTCTGTTTGTACAAGGTTCCCCGTGAGATTACTTCATGAGGCTTCATCCCTCCGATATGTGGAGGATGAAATTAGACGCCGGGCGACAAAATTCTTCGAGGGTTTGCCCCAACATCAGAGCGCCCTAGTCAGATCCCTTGGGGATTATGTTCCTCGTGAGCGTCGCTATAAGCGATACCGGTTACCCCGCATGTCTTGCGGTCACTACCGGTAACCACATGATCTCCATTCCAGCCTAAATTAAATTTCAGCTACTCCAAAATTGTTATTATGGAATATTCAAAATTATACATACCTTCTTCCTAGTTTATTAACTAACCCACCAGCGGTGCTCGCTGTCCGTAGCACCCGGTTCATCATTCCCCGAGGAGCAAAAAGCTACCTCCCTACACTAACCCCACTTAAATTACACCCGTCATTCTGCAACATCCACATCCCGCCACTACGTGGTTAAGCTCTTCCCAGAGCAGGTACAGGTTTTGACCACCCTTCGGGCTGTTCCAAACAGCCTGCCAGATTTGTGCTGCTGCTGCTGCCAGGATGTCCTCTTGCTAGCCCGAATGACGCGACGGGCTTTGGCTCGTAAGCGCATAACGTCATCCCGGATTAAAAGCATAACACCCCCATGTGCAGGAGAACCGGGCTCCGGTGGGAGGTGAAATCGCACCGGAGTAAAACCAGGAAAGGTGAAGGTATCCTGTTGGTGAAGTTTCGTCTCCTGCAGGCAGAAAATACTGGGGGACAGCGAATTTGCCAACAGTTGGAGTTCAGGTTTACGCCTGCGCACGCCACGCGTATTCCACTGGAGGATGAACATCCAGGTTTAGATGGCGAAAGCTGGTCGCTTAGTTCACTTGGCTGGCGGCTGACGCTTCAATTTGCCTTTATGGTTACGCATGGGACTCGGGCTTTTGGGAGTACTTGCCTCGTGCTCCATAGGCTCCTCATCTGGAAGAGGGTCAGGGTCGCTGGAGATCGAGGTCAGGGGCAAATAACTGCTTCCGATACTTAAGGGTGGAGGAGAAAGCCCCTTCATGCGACTGCGCCCCCTAGTATCCTGGGAGCGAGAGCGACGAGGAGGTGAAGGAGAACTGGCCGGAACTGAACACTTGCCACTGGTAGACGCCGGAGGGTTTTTGAGGAAGTCTGCTCTCTTAGGTGTCGTTTTAAATTTGCGGGTCTCAGTACTTAGAGTTACAGTTTTGGAGCCAATGGTATCGGTAGTAGGCACAGCGACGCGAGGAGTAGCCATGGTGGACAGTATAGGGCAAGTTTGAGTGCCCACGTCGCGCTTCGGTACTGGTTTTGATACGACGGAACTAAAAGTACCGAACTTCAGGAGAGAAGGCTGTCGAGCTTGATGGCGTTTGCGGGCTTCAGAGAAGGACAGACGCTCCTTCACCCGCAGCTCCTGGATGGCCTTCTCGTCCTGGTATCGCGGACAATTTCGGGAGTTCGCCGGATGTTCACCTTGGCAGTTCACGCAACTGGGAGTAGTTGGACACGCTCCATCATGACCGTCCTTACCACAGTTAACACACACCGCGACAGCAGCCTTACAGGAGGTCTTAGTATGGCCATAACGTTGGCACTGGTAACAACGCATTGGTCGCGGAATATACGGTCGCACAGGGATAACTTCATAGCCTGCCTTGATCTTTTGAGGCAGGTCGAGCCGATCAAAAGTAATGAAGAGCGTGCGGCTGGGAACCAGTACGCCGTCACGCTTGACTCGAACACGGTAAACGTCCGTGACACCCTGGTCAGCCAGATACCCTTGTATCTCCTCCTCCGGCATACCGTCTAGCAGGGAGCTGGTGATGACGCCCTTGGAAGAGTTGAGGCTCCTGTGTTTCTCTACACGGATGGGGTATCCGTGTAGGAGTTTTGCCTTCGTTAACTTCTCGAACTGCGTGGCACTGTAACTCTCGACTAAGAGGGAACCGGAACGTAGGCGAGTACAGGATTTAACTGGACCGGCGATTTTATCTAGACCCGACTGAATAATAAATGGATTTACCTTAAGGAAGGACTGACCCTCTTCGGTACGGTGTATTACTAGGTAACGCGCAGATGACGACACGTGTACCTCTTTTTCATCAATTACCTGTTTGCGTTTTTTTGGAGTGAGTGTAGCCATAAGTAGCTAAAAGTAAATTTCATCCCCCAGTACTCCCCACCCACCACGGAGCCCAACAAGGGGTCATCCCACTGGGATGACAGGGCTATACAGGGGATATAGCGGGCGCGCCGTCCCACTCACCCTGGAGTTCAGTGTAACACCTTGTCCTGGCCGATTGACTAGGGGTGGGTTAGTCCCTAGCCTCCCGTTTAGGTGGAGCAGTAGCCAAAGTGGTGTATTAGCAATGCGCAGCCTCCCCGAATTCAGAAAAACACTGGAACGAGCTCAGATGCGCACCCCTCAACCTCCAGGACAAACCTTTCCACCGACACGGGTCTCCACGCACGGCCTACACGTGGGTGGGCCTGTTGACCATCTCCCTCAACCACGAAGAGGAGCCCACATGAGCGAGACTGTTGGCTCGGGACCCCGGGTTCGCCAAGCCCGTACCTACCGAAGTAGGCCCCTGGGGGGGTTGATGGCAAGGCCGGGAATTATCGTCCGGCGATACTTGCCATACACACAACAAATAGAAATTGTAAGGAGATCTGAAAGTATACGAGTTCAACAACAGAGGACGCATGATGTTGATGACCAGGACAGAGGTTTGATGGCTGTAGAGGATGAGACGGAGGAGACCCCGAGGAATAAAAGGAGGCAATATTGGACAACAGGACACAAGACTGGGCAGAGAGAAGGAGAGGTCGACCCCAGGAGATAGTGACCAGGTGGAGCTCACTAGAGGCAGATGACGACATCGGCTAAATTCTTTAGAATTAGGAGAATATAAAATTGAGGAACCGACCTCTCCTCCGATTTAAGTAACAAGTTACTATTATCGAGCAGGAGAGGTATGGATACCGATTTTGTATTCAGTATAGAGTAGAGTTAGGGACTGGCAGTTATAAAAATAATAATAATAAATTGACTATTATAATGTACACTGTAACTAATTAGTTAGATTGTATTAAGTTAGTATAGAACTGCCATCTTAGGGTAGAATAATGTATAAAATTGTAAAGCCACTGTGCTCCAGTGGCTATTAGGTTAGTTAGTTATATAGTTAGATGTAGGATAGGAAATCTGCGATAACATTGTATTGAAAAGAGGATAAATAAAGTACAAAGAAAACAAAAATAAAATCAGTGGAACTATGTCCTGGTATAGATCCCAGATGCCAGGACAATAGTAATGCAGATTTTATTTTTTTCTATTTTTTTTATCTTTTTTATTTTTGTACTTTTTTATTTTTTTTATTATTTTTTTATTTTTTATTATTTTTTTAGTCCAGCCTGAGACTTCGTAGAAGCAACACCTACGGACTTCGAGCTTCGTGAAGAGCCTATCTAGCCTCTTGGAGGCGAGAAGAAGGTACCTGAGCGTGCTAGAGCTTCAATTACTTAAAGTGACTGGGTAGAACAGTAAGACCGAAGCCAACAGTCCTTGTGACTGGTTTTTCGGCGCCCTTTAAGGGTAGGTCCGCTACTGTTCGGGCTTTTCAGCGCCCTAGACTTGTTCTGTCATATCTTCTTCTTTTTCCTCTTTTCAATCATAAACATTACTGCTCTACCAACGCCATGTGTACAGCCAGCTCCACACCTCTGCCAGTAGAGGCTCATGCAGCCCCAGCCACCTCATTGGAATTTGATCCGAATGACTACTATTTGCTAGGGGGCGACATAGCAAGCTTCTTAGGAAAAGCTTTGATAGAACAGCCTACTTATCCGTTGAATCGAGGTGACATACGGATATTACAAATGGAAGCAAGGAATGCAAGCAAGGACAAAGTATCTAAATCAGGCAGATGCAGAAATGTTCTCCGTCCCTACCTCAGAGGAGATCTGCCTTACCTCTGCTGCCTTTAAGATCAAGTCCTAACACCGTCTAAGGATTGACAAAATTGCCACCTACATAATGGAAAATGATAGACATCAAATGGACTCCTGGCAGACCTCTGCACCGAAAAGAGCTGCTAAAGATTTGAAAAGCAACTCAAATACACCACCGCCACTCAAGACTTCAAACAGTTTTGCTGCTCTTGGAGAAAATAACATGGATAATGAGTTTCCATCACTCCCAGAGTCAAAGCAAAAGTGACGCAAATGCTCCACCCGTCCTCCACCTGCTGAGAGCATGGAAGAGGATCAAATTACTGAATCTACACCTCCTACCATGAACCAAATCCCATCTAATACTAATGCTCAAGGAGTAAATAAATCAAACAAAACCACACCCATCTTTCTACAAGATCCGGCACAAGCCCGCGACCTTACGAAAGCTCTACATGAAGGTCACCCAGAAACTAAATTCACAATTAAAAACATGAGTGGCTCCATCGCTTTCTTACCTGCCACACCTGACCACAGGTTAATAAGAAAATTTTTGACTGAACGGAAGGTGCAATTTCTCACCATCTTGCTGCCAGACGAGAAATTAATGTATGTCACCTTGAAAGACGTACCCATGTACGTAACCGAAACTGACGTACAGGAACTCCTAATCTGAAATATCCAGTGGAGCGCGTTGGACAACTTCGTTCAACTCGCTCAATGAATCAACAAAAGCTGCCACACTTCAGAGTAGCTCTGCGGAAGGAGCCCAGGTCCACTGATATCTACAAGGAAACCCAAATGTCCGATGCCATAATAACGGTTGAACCTTACAGACTACCAGCACGTCCACTACAATGCACGAACTGCCAACAGTTCACACATAGTGCGGCGGGCTGCCGACTGGAACCAGTCTGTTCATATTGTGGCGAATCTGGACACAGGCGGCCAGACTGTAAAGATGATGATGATGATGATGATGATGATGATGATGATGTGTATAGGGGCGCCCAACTACAGCGGTCATCAGCGCCCTTTAAAAAACAAGTCATGGCAAAAGCCAGATATAAAGATTTCTAAAAATATATATTATTATCTATAAACCTGTTAAAACTACACACATATATATACTAAAAAAAACCAACAAAAAAGATACTTAAAGTTAAATTCTAAAATCCACAGCTGAAACAAATGCTAAAACTTTGCCCACTGCCGTTTCGTCATCCGCGAGGATATCCGCCAAGCTGGCCGGCAGCTGGAGAGACCTGCGGAGACGTGCCAAGCTATAACAATCTAAAAGCAAGTGACGGACAGTCAGGTCACCACTGCACAGTGGGCAAACGGGAACCGGGGTTCTATTTAATAAAAAGCTGTGGCTAAAATAACAATGCCCAATGCGCAACCGAGCCAAAGTCACCTCCTCGCGACGAGATGACCGACAGGAGGTAACCCAGGGAATCGGAAGTTCCTTAACAGATCTAAGTTTATTATTGCGGAGAGCGGACCACTCTTCCTGCCAGCAGGTTAGCAGTAGTAGTAGTAGTAGTGGGGCTTTAGGGCGCACAACTGCTAGGGTCATTAGCGCCCAGTAAAAAACCAATAACGTCAAAAAAAATTGAAAGTGAGTCCGCTAAAACACCAAAAAACTTTACAACAGTAAAAAGGTCACCGATACAGTGCTAAGAACTGCACTACGTGAACTATGAGACACTAAAACTGATACAACTCGCACAAAAGGCTAAAAGCATGATAAAAGGATAATCTGGGTGTCATACACGTGTGCCCAGTCCGCTATAATAAATGAAACGTAAAACACGAGCCACTGCACATGAAGTGTCTGCCAACACTTCAGGCAGGGTCGTCGGCATGTCGAAGGACACACGCAGCTGGGCTAAAGACTGGCACTGGACTAAAACATGCCGCACCGTCATGGGCTCGTGACAATGAGAACAGAGCGGTGTAGCATCAGAAGATAAAAGGTGACCATGGCTAAAACGGCAGTGCCCGATTCGCAGTCGTGCTAAAATCACCTCCTCGCGACGAGAGGTGCGCGACGAAGTGCTCCAGATGATTGGGAGGGGTTTTACCTTCCTAAGCTTATTCCCCCGACGGGCATTCCAATGACTGCTCCACCTTAACAGGAGGGCGCGACGTAAATATGAGCTAAAATCGTCTGAGGGAACGCAAGAGCGAAAACATCTGGGAGCCAAAACAGCTGCCTTCGCGGCAGCGTCGGCAGCCTCGTTTCCAGATATGCCTACGTGTCCAGGTACCCACACAAAGGAGACGCAAGTGCCTGCACTGGCGAGAGTGTGAAGGCAGTCCTGGATCCGCTGTACGAGCGGATGATAGGTGTACAGCATCCGTAGGCTCTGGAGCGCACTCAGAGAATCGGAGCAGATAACCCAAGACTGTAAGGCTTGCCGACGAACATATAAAAGAGCTTGGTAAATACCGAACAGCTCTGCTGTAAAAACCGAGCACTGCGGTAAAAGACGAAAGCTAAAACTCTGCCGACCGTGAATAAAAGCACATCCCACTCCCGTATTATCCTTCGAGCCATCAGTGTAAATAAAACTACAGGGTCGGTACTGCGCCTGAACTTCTAAAAAGCCCGAACGAAGGACTGAATCTGGCGTCGACAATTTCGGCATGGACAGCAGGCTCAGATTTACCTGGATCTCGGAGCGTAGCCATGGCGAAAATCGTGTTTCTCCTTTGCGAAATGTCACCGGTAAATCAACATCCAACAGCCGAAGCAGAGAGCGAAAACGAACGCCAGGAGGGAGTAGGGCCAGGGAGCGCGCTGTGCGTTGACGGTCCAGGGAATCATTAAAGAACGAGCTAAACGACGGATGATCCGGCAAAGTAAAAAGCCGGCAAGCGTAATTACAAAGGAGGACATCACGCCGATAGCGAAGCGGAGGTTCAGCAGCTTCCGCACACAGGCTGATGACCGGACTTGTTGGGAAGGCGCCAATACTCAAGCGGATACCACGGTGATGAACAGGGTCAAGTCTTTTTAAAATCGATGGTCGAGCGGACGAGTATACAATACAGCCGTAGTCAAGTTTAGCTCGGACAAAAGAGCGATATAGCCTTAAAAGATCCGTCCGATCAGCTCCCCAGGAGGTGCCACTTAAAACACGTAAAACACTAAGAGAACGTTCACACCTGGCCTTTAAATACGAGATATGAGAAGACCAACTAAGTTTCCTATCAAACACCAATCCCAAGAATTTTGTCTCGTCTGCGTAGGGAAGGGCATCGGCTCCCAGATACAGCGACGGCGGCGAAAATGCTTTCCTTCGCCAGAAGTTTACGCAGACGGTTTTCTCGGCGGAGAAGTTGAAGCCGTTTTCCACACTCCAAGTAAAGAGTCGGTCAAGACACATTTGAAGGCGGCGGTGCAGGAGAGAAGTACACCGAGAACTACAATAGATGGCGAAGTCGTCCACGAATAAAGAAGAAGAAATGCCGAATGGGACGCACTCCGTAATGGGATCGATGGCAATAGCAAATAGTGTGACACTGAGTACCGAGCCCTGCGGTACTCCGTTCTCTTGAATAAAAGCGCGAGATAACTCCGAACCCACACGTACCCGAAACACCCTGTCACGCATAAACTCTCGAATAAATAGGGGTAACCTTCCACGAATGCCCCATTTATGGAGGGTGCGGAGAATTCCATACCTCCAGCAAGTGTCGTATGCCTTCTCCAGGTCAAAGAACACAGCAACCGTTTGGCTCCTGCGTAAAAATCCATCCATAATGTGCGTGGACAACGAGACTAGGTGGTCGACCGTTGACCGCTAGCGACGAAAACCACACTGAACGTTTGATAGAAGACGTTGGGATTCTAGCCACCATGTCAGTCGCCCGTTTATCATGCGCTCCATCACCTTGCAAAGGCAACTGGTGAGGGAGATCGGACGATAACTGGAAGGCAGATGGCGATCCTTTCCAGGTTTTAAGATAGGGACAACGGTAGTATCGCGCCAAGCGGTCGGAAATGTTGCCGTGCGCAAGATATAGTTATACACTTGCAAGAGAAAGAGCTTACTAACTGAGGACAGGTGTTGCAGCATTACGATATGGACTCCGTCCGGCCCCGGTGTGGAGGGTCCTGAAGTTACCAGGGCCCGCTCCAGCTCTTGCATTGTGAAGAAGGCGTTATAACACTCGTGGTTTAAGGATTGAAAGGATAAGTCATGCGTCTCTGCCCGGTGTTTGATGGGCAGAAAGTCCGGGTGATAATGGGAGGAACTAGAGATATGAGCAAAAGCTCCTCCCAGGGCATCAGCGACAGCTCTAGGGGTAACTACGGTGTTATTGTTAATCCGTAGGCCAGGCACCAGAATACGAGGAACTTTACTGGCCACGCGTCGCAGCTTGTTCCAAACCACAGAGGATGGTGTGAAGCGGTTAAAAGTCTCCACAAAACGCTTCCAGGATGTCTTTTTGCTGGCCTGTATCACGCGTCGGGCATTTGCACGTAAGCGCTTGAACCTGATCAAATTGTCCAGGGTAGGATGACGCTTAAAAGTTCGCAGTGCAGCCCGGCGCGCACGCATCTCCGCGCGGCATTCTTCGGTCCACCAGGGAACGGGTAAACGCCGAGGTTGGGCTGAAGTGCGAGGTATAGCACGTTCGGCGGCAGATGTAATCACAGATGTAACGTGCTCTACCATCTCGTCGATGTTGTCGGATACATGGTCGTCAAAGATAGCCAGGCTGCAAAAAAGGGACCAGTCAGCTTTGTGTAGCTGCCAAGTAGGTACACGGGAAGATGGTGTGTAGTTGGAAAGCAGGCTAATCAGGCAGGGAAGGTGGTCGCTGGAAAAGGTGTCAGAGACGACGTTCCACTCAAAGTGATGAGCAAGCTGTGACGAGCAAACGGATAAGTCCAGGTGAGAGAGAGTGCTGGTTGAATCAGAAATAAATGTAGGTTCGCCAGTGTTGAGAATTGAGAGGTGATTCTGAGCAAGGAATTCAGCAAGGTGCTTCCCCCTTACGCAAGCCCTAGGTGATCCCCAAAGAGGGTGATGGGCGTTGAAGTCTCCCAACAGCAAGAAGGGTGTTGGGAGCTGGGACACCAGATCGGAGAAGTCCGCAATGGCAAAGGGAGAAGAGGGCGGTAAATAAACAGAACATAAGGTAAAAGAGAGACCTGGGAGCCTAAGAGTAACGGCTACGGCTTGCAAGGTACTATTGAGCGGAAGAGGTTGGTAAAAAACGTCGTCCCGGATTAAAAACATAACACCCCCATGTGCAGGAGAACCGGGCTCCGGTGGTAAATCAAATCGCACCGGAGTAAAACCAGGAAAGGTGAACGTATCCTGCTGGTGAAGTTTCGTCTCCTGCAGGCAGAAAATGCTGGAGGACAGCAAATTACCCAACAGTTGTAGGTCTGGTTTACGCCTGCGCACGCCACGTGTATTCCACTGTAGAATGGACATCCTGGGGTAAAGGGAAAAAGCCGGTCACTTAGTTCACTTTGCTGGTGGCTGTCGCTTTAATTTTCCCTTCGGGTGTTGGGCTCGGGCTTTTTGGAGCACTTGCTTCGTGCTCCATAGGCTCCTCGGATGGAGGAGGGTCAGGGTCATAGGATAACGCGGTCAACGGGAGAAAACTGTTGCCAATACTCAAGGTTGGAAGGGAAGGCCCCTTCACACGGCTACGCCCCCTGGTGTCCTGGGAGCAAGAGCGCCGAGGAGGTGAAGGGGAACTGGCCGGGCCGGGACACTTGCCACTGGCAGGTGCCGGAGGGTCTTTGAGGAAGTCGGAGCGCTTTGGCGTGACTTTAAATTTCCGGGTGTCCGTACTCACTGAAATGGTTTTGGAGCTAGCGGTATTAGAAGTTGGCAATGCGACGCGAGGAGTAGCCACGGTTGAAGGCACAGGGCAGGTTTGGGTGCCCATGTCACGCTTTAGTATTGGTTTTGAAACTATGGAACTAAAAGTACCAAACTTCAGGAGAGAAGGTTGTCGAGCCTGATGTAGTTTGCGGGCTTCAGAGAAGGATAGACGCTCCTTCACCCGCAGCTCCTGGATGGCCTTCTCATCCTGGTATCGCGGACAATCGCGGGAGGTCGCCGGATGTTGACCTTGGCAGTTCACGCAACTTGGGGCAGAGGGACAAGTCCCGTCATGCCTGCCCTTACCACAGTTGGCACATACCGCAACAGTAGCCTTACAAGAGGTCTTGGTATGGCCATAGCGCTGACACTGGTAGCAGCGCATAGGCCGCGGAATGTACGGGCGCACAGGAATAACTTCATATCCTGCCTTGATCTTCTGAGGCAGTTCGAGCCGATCGAAAGTAACAAAAAGTGTGCGGCTAGGAACCTGCACACCGTCACGCATGACTCGCACACGGTACACTTCCGTGACACCCTGGTCAGCCAGATAACCCTGGATCTCCTCCTCCGGCATACCATCCAACAGGGGGCTGGTGATAACGCCCTTGGAAGAGTTGAGACTCCTGTGCTTTTCTACACGGATAGGATATCCGTGCAGGAGTTTCGCTTTCTTTAACTTATCAAATTGGGAGGTAGAGTAGCTTTCAACCAACAATGAACCAGACCGTAAACGTGTACATGACTTCACGGGCCCAGCGATTTTATCCAGACCTGATTGAATTACGAAAGGGTTGACCTTTAAAAAGGACTGACCCTCTTCTGTCCGATGGATAACTAGGTAACGCGCTGATAAAGACGTGTGTACCTCTCTTTCGTCTGCAACTTGTTTTCTGCGTTTAGGTGTAGTTGTGGCCATAAAACGTAGGAATAAATTTCATCCCCCAATGCTCCCCACCCACCACGGAGCCCAACAAGGGGTCATCCCACTGGGATGACAGGGCTACATAGGGGATATAGCGGGCTCGCCGTCCCACTCACCCTGGAGTTCAGTGTAACACCTTGTCCTGGCCGATTGATTAGGGGTGGGTTAGTCCCTAACCGCCCGTTTAGCTGAAGCAGTAGCCAAAGTGGTATATTGGAAATGCGCACCCTTCCCGAATTCAGAAAAGTACTGTTACGAGCTCAGATACGCATTCCTCAACCACCAGGACAAACATTTCCACCGACACGGGTCTCCACGCACGGCCTACACGTGGGTGGGCCTGTTGATCGCCTCCCTCAACCACGAAGAGGAGCCCACACGAGGGAGACTGTTGGCTCGGGACCCCGGGATCGCCAATACCCGTACCTACCGTGGTAGGCCCCTGGGGGGAGCAGGTTAGCACAGCTCTCCGTAATACCGCCCTAAAATCTTCCGATGTCACACATGGTAGTCGAACCCTGGGCTTCATGGTAGCCGTCTTGGCTGCCGAATCCGCCATTTCATTCCCCCGCAAGCCTACGTGACCAGGAATCCATGCACACACCACGCTCACGCCAGAAGCGTGTAAAACGTGGAGGGCATCCAGTATCCGCTGCACAATAGGGTGGTAGTTGTACAGCTGCCGTAGGCTTTGAAGTGCACTGAGGGAATCACTCAGGATTAAGCAGTTCCCCAACTTTCGTCGACGTACATGTAAAATGGCCCGGTATATTGCATAGAGCTCTGCGGTAAAAATGGAAGTGCTAGTGTGGAATCCGAATGTATAGGGTTCGGTTCCACACACGTAAGCACAACCAACACAATCTAAATTCTTGGACCCGTCAGTGTAAATTTTTGCATGGTCCTGATATCGGGATAAAAATTCTAAAAAACATGTGCGGATACTAGACATAGGCATGGTAGATTTATCGTGTGTGGTCATGCCCAGATCAACGTGGGACATTCTGCACAACCAAGGAGGGTATGTCCTCTCGCCCCTAGGATACATCTTGGGCATTTCAGTATTAAGATGTCTAAGGAGCTCCCGGAAACGAAAACCAGGTGGCTTTGGCTTTATAGAAGTGTTCCTATAACGCACGTCCATGAAGGTGTTAAAGAACGGCGTAAACGTTGGATGTGTGGGCATGCAATTAAGTCCACAGCCATAATTTGCTAATAGCATGTTGCGCCTGTACTGCAGAGGAGGTTCTGCAGACTCAGCATACAGGCTTATGACTCGGCTCGTTGGAAATGCCCCAACTGCTATACGTATGCCACAATTATGGACTGTGTCTAATCTCTTCAGCACAGATGGTCGTGCTGAGCCATAAACGATACTACCATAATCTAATTTGGAACGGATGACTGTGCGATACGGTCGCAATAACACTGTACGATCCGCTCCCCACGATTTTCCACTTAGTACCCGCAAGATATTTAAACATCGGTCACATCGTGCTTTCAGTTGTGCTATATGCGACGACCAACTAAGTTTTCTATCAAATATCAATCCAAGGAACCTCGTCTCATCTGCAAATGGTAGTAGATCAGCGCCTAGCCGGAGCCTTGGAGGTAGTCGACTCCGCTGACGCCAGAAGTTAACACAGATGGTTTTCTCAGCAGAGAATCGGAAGCCGTTCTTTAAACTCCAACCCTTAAGGTTGTCCAAGGTGGTCTGGAGACGGCGCTCTATAAACGATGTGCGCTAGGATGTGCAGTAGACGGCAAAGTCGTCTACAAATAGGCATAACGAGACCCCCGGAGGTACACATTTCGAGATAGAATTAATCGCAATAGCAAACAACGTAACACTTAGCACCGATCCTTGTGGTACACCGTTCTCTTGAACGAAAAGGTTCGAAAGAACCGAGCCAGCCCGTACTCGGAAAACGCGGTCCTTCAAGAATTCCTGAAGGAAGATTGGTAGGCGTCCACGTATATTCCAGGCGTGCAGAGTACGTAGCAACCCTGCACGCCAACACGTATCATAAGCCTTTTCGAGGTCAAAAAATATTACGACTGTTTGACAGTTTTTAAGAAAGTCGTTCATAATCTGTGTCGACATGGACACAAGATGATCCACTGTTGAACGGCGTCGTCGAAAACCGCACTGGATGTTATTCAGTAGGTTGTGCGTTTCCAGCCACCATACCAACCGCCCATTTATCATGCGTTCCATCACCTTGCAAACGCAACTGGTGAGGGAAATAGGACGGTAGCTAGAAAGGAGGTGACGGTCCTTACCAGCTTTCAAGATAGGTATAATGGTGGCTTCTCGCCACTTGTCCGGGAACGTGGCGTCAACCCAAACACGGTTATAGACCTCGAGCAGGAATGCCTTACCTTCAGGTGAGAGATAGTGTAACATTTGAACGTGGATTCCGTCCGGTCCTGGTGCTGTCAGTCGCGATGATGAAAGAGCGTGTTCTAACTCCGCCAAGGTGAAGAGGCGGTTATAATCTTCAAGGTTTCTGGAACTAAACACGAAACCTTGAGATTATACCTGAGTCTTAATTGAGATAAACTCAGGAGCATAATTACTAGAGCTAGACACCTGAGCGAAAGCACAGCCGAAGGTGTTAGCCACGACAAACGGATCAACAACAACTCCTGCAGGTGTTTTCAGACCAGCGATTGTCAAGTGGGTTGATTTTCCGGCCACGCGCCTTAACCTATCCCATACAACAGATGATGGTGACCATCTGTTAAAAGATGAGACAAAGTTGTTCCATGAGATCTTTTTGCTATCCTTAATTATTTGCCTAGACTGTGCACGCGCTTTCTTGTACTCAATTAGATTACTTTGGGTAGGGTGTCGTTGAAATACCCGTAGAGCACGTCTACGAGCACGAATAGCATTCCGGCAGTCGTTGTTCCACCACGGGACAGGAAGTCGACCAGGTTGGGTGGCCGAACGTGGAATCGACTCTTCTGCAGCGGAAAGAATTGTCTCTGTGAGATGATCCACCAGATCATTCACAGAATCCTGCTCATTGTAATCAAAGACAGCCAACTGGGTGTAAAGGTTCCAGTTGGCACGATCAAAGCGCCATCTAGGGCTACGTGAGGTAGACACATCGTGTGCTAAGAGACTAAGAAGACATGGGAAGTGGTCGCTGGAATGTAAATCAGAGATGACATTCCACTGCAATGAAACTGCTAACTGGGATGAACATACTGCCAAATCGATGTGCGAATAGGTGTTATAAGCGTCTGAGAGGAACGTTGGCTCTCCGGAATTCAGGAGAACCAAGTTACTGCTCTCCATGAATTTTGCAATGAGGTGGCCTCTCGAACATGCCCGAGTTGAACCCCACAGTGGGTGATGGGCATTAAGGTCTCCAACTGTTAGAAATGGTGTTGAAAGTTGGGAAACCAGATCTTCAAGGTCAATTAGCGAGAGGTCATCTGATGGCGGGAGATATACATTGCAAATGCAAAATTCGATGGTTGGCAACTTAATCCTTACAGCTACAGATTGTATATCAGATTGCAGCTGTACCGGGTCTACAAATATGTCATCCCTGAGGAGCATCATAGTGCCCCCGTGAGCAGGAATGCCCTCTTCTGTGTCAATATCACATCGCAGTGGTGTGTAGCGTCGAATTTTAAACTTGTCTTGTGGTCGTAGCTTAGTCTCTTGTAAGCATACCACTAAGGGGTTATGCTTACTGAGCAAAATTTCCAGTTCTGGTCGATGCGTTTTTAAACCCCGCATGTTCCATTGGAGGATAGCCATTGGAGCTAAGGAGATAGGTTGTAAAATTGTTCTACATTAAGATGACTTTAACGGTGGCCGAATCAGCTTACCCTTTTTCTTCGGTGTAGGGCTAACACCTTTTTCTGCCGATTTCTCTTGGCGCTTTTTTGTTGCCGTTCTGTTGTCGATATCCTCTTGGTCCATTTCTTTGGCGGAGGAAGCCCCTTTCCCTAAAGAAAAACTTAGGTTCGAGGGCTTCAAATTTATTGGACACAGAGATCGACGAAGATGACTGTCGTCGATCCGACTCATCACCAGAAAGCTCTTCTGAAGAAGAGCTTCGAGATGTCCCAGAGGTTTTCTTCTTCCTAGGAGTACGGGTCGAATCTTTAAGGAAATCTGTCCTCTGGTAACTGGTCTTAAATACTTTAGGCGGCGGATCGTATACTACAGGCTTGTCATATTTACATGTAGAAGTCGACGGTTTGGCTTGGGACGGGGCCGAGGTTTTAGATTCCTTCGTCCGCTTAGGCGATGTATTTGCCGACGCTGGTGATGCATTTGTGGACTCCCGTACTTGTGTCGGGACAAGAACTCTATCAGAGATGGTAGGCTCCCCTGCACCACAGGTTTGTGTTGCAATTTCTTTCCTAGGAACGGGTTTAGCCACGACAGAGCTATAAGTACCGGACCTAGGGACGGAGGGCAAGCGAGTACGCAGGAGCTTCCGGGCGTCCGAGAAGGAAACCTTCTCCTTAACCCGTATCTCCTGTATTGCCTTTTCTTCCACAAAACGTGGGCAGTCTTTGGAGCTAGATGGATGCTCCCCGGCACAGCTAACACATTTCACTGGCGATGTGCATGCTCCCTCATGCTGGGACATCGCACAGTTAAAACACGTAGGCGTCCCGTTGCAGAACGCACTAGTGTGTCCGAAGCGCTGGCACTTAAAACATCTCAACGGATTAGGGATATAGGGACGTACCTCGATGCTCTCGTACCCTGCCCTAAGCCTTTGCGGGAGATCGACCCGATCAAAGGTCAGGAACAGGGTGCGGGTAGGCACCAATTCCCCTCGCTCTCTGCGCTGCACACGGTACACATCCGTCACACCTTGATCTTTCAGGTTTTCAATGATTTCCTCATTAGACATGCCATCCAAAGCACGGGTGTTAACCACTCCGCGCGAGGAGTTGAGGCTCTTGTGTACTGTGACATTAACCGGGTAGCTGCCTAATAGGTTTGCCTTCAGTAGGACTGCCGCCTGGGAAACAGAATGTGCCTCCACGAGTAGCGTGCCATTCCTTGAACGAGTGCAAGATTTTACTGGACCAGCTATTTTATCCAAACCCTTTTGGATAACGAAAGGGTTTAGGGACAGAAAGTTCTTACCTTCTTCCGTTCTAGTGACCACTAAGTAGCGAGGACCACAAGACTCGACTACTTCTTTTCCAATATTACCACAATTTTTTGAATTTGTTTTTGTTTGACATAAGAGGTTGGCGTAAATTTCATCCCCCAGTGCTCCCCACCCACCACGGAGCCCAACAAGGGGTCATCCCACTGGGATGACAGGGCTACACAGGGGATATAGCGAGCTCGCCGTCCCACTCACCCTGGAGGTCGGTACAATACCTAGTCCTGGCCGATTGATTAGGGGTGGGTTAGTCCCTAACCTCCCGTTTAGGCGAAGCAGAAGCCAAAGTAGTGTATTAGTAATGCGTACCCTCCCCGAATTCAGAAAAATACTGTTACGAGCTCAGATACGCATCCCTCAACCACCAGGACTAACCTTTCCACCGACACGGGTCTCCACGCACGGCCTACACGTGGGTGGGCCTGTTGACCGTCTCCCTCAGCCACGAAGAGGAGCCCACACGAGGGAGACTGTTGGCTCGGGACCCCGGGTTCACCAAACCCGTACCTACCGAAGTAGGCCCCTGGGGGGAGACTGTAAAGTATTAGGTGTTACTGGATCTACACCAACTTGCTGCAACTGTGGAGGAGAGCACTGCTGCCGCTATGCAAAATGTCCTGTCTGGCAGGAAGCCAGAATTGAAATGGAGTTGAACAAAAATGGGCAACGCACACGTTTCGACGCTGCTCCAAAGGTTCCAAACCCGCAAGGTATCCCTAGGGAAGCATTTAAGGGTCCTCGCTACCCTGGACTCCCAACAGCTACAAGGCCACAATATTAAAACTACGCTGCTGCCCTTAGTGCTTCTACAACACAAAAACATGGTCCGCTCCAACGGACTCCTGAACCTGAGTAACAAGGTCCTCCTCAGCAGTCACAAACGTTAGCAGCTCCACCTATGTTGAAAACACCATCCCAACGCTCACATACAAACAGGCCAATACCTGAAAAGGCTCCATCTGTACCTGCACCAAACAACAGGCCTGCGATCCCAATAGTAACAAACGGCGAATCTAGAGCGCCTATGCAACAACGGCTATTGACTCGCCCTACCACTAGCCACTCTTTACCACAGCACCCTAAGCCATCTCTCCCCGATGAGCAATTTCTGAACCTTATGTCAAGGATTCCCCTCTCCCTGCAGGCGGACTTTGCAGCTGTACTAGCTGATGCCCTGGCTATCCCCCCAACAATACCAGCACAAACTATTTTGGTACACACAATCTTTATCTTCATGGGTAACAATGGCGGACATCACTAACATCATAAGTAATCTCACCAGTCTACGCATTTGTTCCTGCAATGCAAATGGATTGCGACATAAATTAAGGGAGGCCATAAATTTCATTGCGGTGAATAAAATTGACATCTTCCTCGTACAGGAGACTCATCTAGATCCTCGTTATAAGGCCAACATACCAGGAATGATTTGCCACAGGACTGATCGTCCGGATGGTTATGGTGGGACCGCAGTATACATACAAAGGAATATCCTTCATCATCGCCTTCACCTGCCAACTGTTGATGGTCTAGAAGGAACAGGAATCCAAGTCACCACTGACAAGGGACCCCTCAAAATTTACTCGGTGTACATCCCACCGAGCAGAGCGATCTCTCATCGTGACCTAGACCTCATATTCACTGGCTCTCCCACTGTAGCTATGGGAGATTATAACGCCAAGAGCATGCTATGGAACTCCACCACTACCAACAGTCGTGGACGTCTGCTGGAACGATACATTGAGCCAAAACATCTGGTTGTGCTTGCTCCTACCTCTACCACCATAACACATGGTGATCGTAATCCCCCAGATTGGCTGGATATAGCCCTGTTCAACATACGTAGTCACCCAACAATATTCACTCTTCCTGAGCTTTCCTCTGATCATGTTCCCATTCTTCTATTGTATAAGGCAAAACTAACGCCTAAATCCTTACCTTCCCACGCAAACCCCAGACTAACTAATTGGAGTAAATTCTCTAAAATTATGACTGAAAAACCCGCCAATATTCATCCATGCACAACATTTGCGGCAGCTGATGATCTTGAAAGCTACATCACCACCAACATGGCTGCAGCCATGCATGAAGCCACTCCTGCCCGCAAAATTCCACATAGACCCCTCAAACCCCTCCCCCCACACTTGCGGCATCTCATCGGAGCCAAGAACAGAGCACGGCGAAAATTCCAATACACACGCCAACCTCAAGACAAGAGGGAATGGAACCGCCTCCAATCAGCAGTAAAGTTGGAACTTTCTGACCACTTCAATGAAGATTGGGAAAGAAAATTATGTACTCTCGATACCACTGATTGTTCTCTCCGTAGAATGTCTAAGGCTATGCTTCGCATACCCACTTCAGATCCGCCACTTACTGATGGAAATCGAGTAGCACACTCTTCCAGAGAAAAGGTCGAACTCTTAGCCGAACACCTGGCTGCTACTCTCCATCCAGCAGAATCCCCTGATAATGAACAGGTAGCTGAAATTGAAGGAGTGGTCCAGCAGTTTCTTGCCTCTCCCTACAACTCAGATGAAGTGCTCCTCACCAACACCGCTGAGGTCAGTGGTCTAATTGCTTCAGTCCGACCCTACAAAGCTGCTGACTGCGACTCCATACCATACGCTGCTTTTAAGGCATTCCCGCAGAACTGGATAGCCTTGATAGTTCATCTGTTCAACAGCCTGCTCCTTCTGTCATATTTTCCTGCAAAATTGAAACATGCAAGAATCATTACCATCCCCAAACCTGGCAAGGATTCTAAACAAATTACAAACCATCGTCCCATTAGTTTGCTACCAGCTATTAGTAAACTGAGAAGGTTCTCCAACATCGCCTTCAAAATCTGCTGGACGAGCTAAACATCCTTCGCCCAGAGCAATTTGGCTTTCGCCGCTGCCACTCCACATCACACCAACTTCTACGTCTGGTTGACGAGGTCACTCGAGCCTTCAATAACAGACAGTATGTTGCAGCTCTATTTCTGGACATCTCAAAGGCCTTCGACTCAGTTTGGCATCAATGCCTTCTTTACCGACAAATCAGCTACAACTTTCCTCCCTACATAATTCATATTGTCAATCATTAACTTACTCATCGCACCTTCTCCGTTGTCAGAGATGACATTACTTCCCGACCCTATCTTATCAATGCAGGGGTGCCCCAAGGCAGCGTACTTGGCCCCCTTCTTTTCTTAACTTATAACAACACCCTTCCCAATATCTGGAGCTGCAACCTGTACCTGTTCGCTGATGACATGATGATGATTGGTATAAGGGCGCTCAACTTCAGTGGTTATCAGCGCCCTTTAAAAAAATTAGTCACGGCAAAGGCCAGACGTAAAAGGTGCTAAAAACGGATAAATAAGAAAATAAAAACATACAAAAGGACACGTACGGAAGAAAACACAAACCAACAAAATCGAATGAGAAAGAGAATTAAAAACCACCTTAAAACGTCCATAGTCAAATTCTAAAATCAAGGCGACGAAAAAATCTAAAAAGCTTCTCCACTACTTCACGATCGTCTGCCAACATTGCTGCAAAGGTGGTCGGCAGCTGCACAGACGCCCGAAGGTGTGCTAGGTGAGGACACTCTAGCAGCACGTGTCGGACGGACAACGACGCATGGCAGAATGGACAAAGTGGAGCAGGCGCCTTTTGAAAAATAAAACTATGAGTAAAAAAGCAGTGCCCTATACGCAACCGAGCCAAAATTACCTCTTCGCGACGACAGGAACGACAGGAGGTAACCCAGGGAATCGGAAGTGCCTTAACGGACCTAAGTTGATTGTTGCGGAGAGCGGACCACTCTTCATGCCAACAGGTTTCCACAGCTCTCCGCAGTAGAGCCCTAAAATCTTCCGATGTTACTGATGGTATGCGAACCCTGGGCTGTATGGTTGCCGTCTTGGCTGCCGAATCCGCCACTTCATTCCCTCGCAAGCCTACGTGACCAGGGATCCAGGCGCACACCACGCTTACGCAAGAAGCGCGTAAAACGTGGAGGGCATCCTGGATACGCTGCACAATGGGGTGGTAGCTGTACAGCTGCCGTAGGCTTTGAAGTGCACTGAGGGAATCAGATAGGATAGAATTTATCGCAATAGCAAACAACGTAACACTTAGGACCGATCCCTGTGGCACCCCGTTCTCTTGAACAAAGAGAGGCGAAAAAACCGAGCCGACCCTCACTCGGAAAACGCGGTCTTTCAAGAATTCCTGAAGGAAGAGGGGCAGGCGTCCACGTATATTCCAGGTGTGCGGAGTGCGCAGCAGCCCTGCCCTCCAACACGTATCATAAGCCTTCTCAAGGTCAAAACATATTCCGACGGTTTGAGAGTTAAGGAATCCGTTCATGATCTGTGTCGACATGGATACAAGATGATCCATTGTTGAACGGCGTCGTCGGAATCCGCACTGGGTGTCACTGAGTAGGTTGTGCGTTTCCAGCCACTATACCAACCGCCCATTTATCATGCGTTCCATCACCTTGCAAACGCAACTGGTGAGGGAAATAGGACGGTAGCTAGAAGGGAGGTGACGGTCCTTGCCAGGTTTCAAAATTGGTATAATAGTGGCTTCACGCCATTTGGCAGGAAACGTAGCATTAACCCAAACACGGTTATAGACCTGGAGCAGGAAGGCCTTACCTTCAGGTGAGAGATGTTGTAACATTGAACGTGGACTCCGTCCGGTCCTGGTGCTGTCAATCGCGAAGATGAGAGAGCGTGTTCTAACTCCGCCAAGGTGAAGAGGGGGTTATAATCTTCAAGGTTTGTGGAAGTAAAATCGGAACCTTGAGATTCTACGCGATGCTTAAATGAGATGAACTCTGGAGCATAATTATTGGAGCTAGACACCTGAGCGAAAGCACAGCCGAAGGTAGTAGTAGTAGTAGAATTAGGTTTTAGGGCGCACAACTGCGGCGGTTATCAGCGCCCTTACAAAGGTAAAAAGTCTACACAGTTAAAAACAACACATTAAAACCGGAAAAGCGTGTAAAAATGGGTCAATAAAAGGCTAAAACCTATACAATAAAAACACTAAAAGCCCTCATGGAGCTAGATGCGGCTGTGCATACCGCTAAGGCGTATAAAAGCTAAAACTCGCTCCACGGCACTCAGGTTGTCCGCCAACACCTGACTCAGCGTACTCGGGAAACGGAGGGAGTTACGCGTGGGTGCTAAAAACCGGCATTCTGTTAAAATATGTCGGACAGTCAAAGGCTTCCGACAGTGAGCACACATTGGTGCAGCGTCAGAGGATAAAAAATACCGGTGGCTAAAAAGGCAGTGTCCAATGCGGAGACGGGCTAAAACGACTTCTTCACGGCGGCGACTACGCGAAGAAGTACACCAGGGTACCGGGTGCGGTTTTAGCTCCCGCAGCTTGTTGCCCAGCACCCCATTCCAATCTTCGTCCCAACGTTTTAGGATAAGCTTACGTAAAGCTCGACGAAGATCTGTCCAAGTAATAATGGAACTAACACTCTGCGGATTTAAAATAGCACCTTTAGCAGCAGCGTCGGCAGCTTCATTGCCCGGCAGCCCTACGTGTCCAGGGACCCACACAAACGACACACTAACGCCAGCATTAGCGATCGGGTGGAGGACATCCTGGACACGCTGTACAAGAGGGTGGTAACTGTACAGCGATTTAATGCTTTGTAGGGCACTCAAGCAGTCAGAGGCAATGACCCAGGACGGCATTGCTTGCTGACGGACATATAAAAGCGCTTGGTAGATACTATGGAGCTCGGCGGTAAAAGTGGAACACTTCGATAAAAGATGAAAGCAAAAAGTCCGTTTCTCATGGATGAAGGCAGAACCTACTCCCCGGTCGTCCTTTGAGCCGTCTGTATACACGAAGCAGCACTGGGTGAAACGTGACTGGAGTTCTAGAAAAGAGGAGCGAATAGACGAAGCCGGGCAGGTCGACTTGGGCGTGGACAGCAAGGAGAAGTCAAAGCGAACCTTCGAGCGGAGCCACGGGGGAAAGCGTGCTTCTCCGAGGGGTAGGGAAGCCGGCAACGTAACGGCCATGAGGCGCAGCTGGGACCGGAACCGAACTCCAGGGGGTAGCAGAGCTGATGGACGGGATAAATAATGGCGATCCAATGAGTCATTAAAAAAGAACTTAAAAGACGGATGTTGCGGCAGACTAGAGAGTCTGCAAGCATAGCTACATAGAAGAACATCACGCCGATAAGAAAGGGGAGGCTCAGCAGCTTCGGCACACAAGCTGATGACTGGACTCGTTACGAAAGCCCCGATACTCAAGCGTATACCTCTGTGATGTATCGGGTCGAGACGAATTAAAACAGATGGTCGAGCCGAAGAGTACACAATGCAACCGTAGTCGAGCCTCGACCGGACCAGAGCGCGATATAGGCGTAAAAGAACAGTCCTATCGCCTCCCCAGGATGTGCCAGCTAAAATACGTAAAATATTAAGGAAACGGTCACACCTACCCTTGAGATACGAAATATGGGAATGCCAGCTAAGTTTGCGATCAAGCACCAGTCCGAGAAACTTGACCTCGTCTGCAAAAGGAAGAACGCCTGGACCGAGATGGAGAGTAGGAGCAAGGAATGCCTTGCGGCGCCAGAAGTTTACACAGACGGTTTTTTCAACTGAGAACTTAAAACCGTTCTCAATACTCCAAGTGTACAAGCGGTCGAGACAGACTTGGAGACGGCGTTCTAAAAGACAGGTGCGCCGAGAACTACTGTAGATGGCGAAATCGTCAACGAACAGTGAACAAGACACTCCGTGAGGGACACAGTCCACGATGGAGTTGATCGCAATGGCAAATAGGGTGACGCTGAGTACCGAACCCTGCGGTACTCCGTTCTCCTGAGTAAAACACCGCGATAAAATCGAGCCCACGCGAACCCGAAAGATGCGGTCCCGCATAAACTCCTGGAGAAACAGAGGGAGGCGACCACGAAAATTCCATTCGTGGAGCGTACGTAGAATGCCATACCTCCAGCAAGTGTCATAAGCCTTCTCCAGGTCAAAAAACACTGCAACTGTTTGGCACTTTCTTAGAAAGCCGTCCATGATCTGGGTGGAAAGAGAGACTAGATGGTCGACCGTAGAACGGCGACGACGAAAACCGCACTGGAAGTTCGACAGGAGGTTCCGGGACTCAAGCCACCACGTCAAACGGCCATTAATCATGCGCTCCAATACCTTGCAGACGCAACTGGTGAGAGAAATAGGCCGATAGCTGGAAGGCAGATGACGATCCTTCCCAGCCTTCAAAACCGGTATGACGGTGGCCTCGCGCCATTTATCGGGAAAACAGCCGTCAACCCAGATTCGGTTATAGACGGCAAGGAGGAAATACTTCCCTTCGGGAGAAAGATGCTGTAGAAGTCGTATGTGTATGCCGTCTGGTCCTGGTGCAGATGATCGCGAGGATGAAAGTGCGTGGTCTAGCTCTGCCATGGTGAAGAGGCGATTGTAGTCTTCAAGGTTGCCAGAACGAAAGCAGAAACCTTGAGATTCCACCTGATTCTTAATTCCGAGAAACTCAGGTGCATAATGATCGGAGCTAGACACGTGAGCGAAAGCACTGCCGAGAGTGTTAGCCACGTCAAACGGATCCACAACGACTCCTGCAGGAGTCTTCACACCTGCAATCTGAATGTGAGTCGGTTTACCGGCCACGCGTCTGAGCCTATCCCATACTACGGAAGAAGGCGTATGGCGATTAAAGGAAGACACAAAAGCGATCCAAGATTCCTTTTTACTCTGTTTAATAACTTGCCTAGCTCTCGCACGCATCTTCTTGTACTGAATAAGGTTATCCAGTGTCGGGTGGCGTTGGAAAACTCGTAGAGCACGCCTACGCGCACGGATTGCATTCCGGCAGTCATCCGTCCACCATGGGACAGGACGTCGACGAAGATTGGGAGTCGATCGGGGAATAGACCTTTCTGCTGCGGAGAGTATCCGCGCGCAAAGATGCTCTACGAGGTCGTCTACAGAAGCGTGCTCATTGTAAATAAAAACCGCCAATTGGGTGTAAAGGGCCCAGTTGGCGTGATCGAAAAGCCAGGTAGGCAAGCGTGTGGAACATACGTTGTGTGCCAGGAGACTAATTAGACAGGGGAAGTGGTCACTGGAGTGTAGGTCAGAAATGACGTTCCATTGTAGGGACACTGCTAACTGCGGGGAGCATACTGCCAAATCCAGATGCGAGAAGGTGTTCGTTGCATCAGAGAGAAATGTTGGTTCTCCGGTGTTCAGGAGAACCAGATTATTATAGTCCAGGAAATCAAGCAGAGCTCTGCCTCTCGCACAAGCTCTAGCGGAACCCCAAACAGGATGATGAGCATTGAGGTCTCCTACCAACAGAAAGGGAGTGGGTAGCTGAGCAATTAGAGCTTGTAGCGCAGTAAGCGAGAGGTCTTCTGACGGTGAAATGTAGATGCTGCAGATAGCCAACTGTACCCTCGGCAGTATTATTCGTGCAGCGACTGACTGGATGGTAGTGTGTAAAGGTATATCGTCTACATATATGTCATTCCTGACCAGCACCATAGTGCCCCCGTGTGCAGGAATGCCCTCTTCAGGAGCCAGATCACGCCTGAAGGGAGTATATTGCCTTAATTGGAAGGAATCTAGAGGACGTAGCTTAGTCTCCTGTAAACAGACGACTAATGGATCGTACCTACTGAGTAATAAATTAAGCTCCGGGCGATGTGCCCTAAGCCCACGTATGTTCCAGTGTAGGATCGTCATTAGAAATTGGGATTGTAAGGTGAAAGGTTATTCCACCTTATGACGACTTTGACGGTGGCCGAATAAGTCTGCCCTTCTTTTTGGGTTTTGGGCTAACCCCTTTAACGTCCGAGTTGTCTGGTCTTTTTCTGGAAGTCAACCTGGTAGTGTGGTCCGTGTCCTCCTGTTCCATCTCCTCTACGGAAGAGGCCCCTTTACCGATAGAGAAATTCGGTTCTAGGGCCCCGAACCGATTGGAGACGGAGATCGACGAGGACGATAACCGTCGATCGGAATCCTCCCCGGAAGACTCCTCAGAGGAAGAACTTTTAGATGTCCTGGAACTCTTCTTGCGGCTGGCCGGTTTGTTGGGAACCTTGAGGAAATCGGACTTCGTATAAGTCGTCTTAAACTGTTTGGGAGGGGCATCGTAAACAACTGGCTTGTTGGTCTTGCCGGAGGTTGATGCTTTCGATGGTGACGGTACTGGCGATTTCCTTCCTGGCGGAGGCTTAGGCGTGGAAGGTGGAGACACGGGTGTTTTGGCAGGCTTCGATGGCAGAATAATTTTCTCTGAGATTGTGGCCTCTCGTATATCGCTTGTCTGAGTGGCGATCTCTCGCCGCGGCACCCGCCTAGCTGCTACCGAGCTGTAGGTAGCGGACCGCGGGAGGGATGGTAGTCGGGTACGCAAGAGTTTCCGGGCTTCCGAGAAGGAGACCTTCTCTTTCACCCGGATCTCCTGGATCGCCTTTTCCTCGACGAAGCGCGGGCAATCTCGAGAGCTGGATGGATGTTCTCCAGAGCAGTTCACACATTTAACTGGCGATGTGCAAGCACTCTCATGCTGCGACATCCCACAGTTACAACACGTGGCCATGCCGTTGCAGAAGGCGCTAGTGTGGCCGAATCGCTGACACTTAAAACATCGAAGCGGATTTGGTATATATGGGCGCACCTCGATGTTCTCGTACCCTGCCCTAATCCTTTGTGGGAGATCTACCCGATCAAAGGTCAGGAACAGGGTACGGGTAGGCACCAGGTCCCCTCGCTCTCGACGCTGCACGCGGTAAACAGCCGTCACACCTTGATCTTGTAGGTTCTCTACGATTTCCTCATTCGTCATGCAATCCAGAGCGCGGGTGTTAACCACACCGCGCGAGGAGTTGAGGTTCTTATGGACGCTGACGTTCACCGGGTAACTGCCCAACAGGTTCGCCTTCAATAAAACTGCTGCCTGGGAGACAGAATGAGCTTCCACCAGGAGCGTGCCATTTCTGGAACGAGTACAAGACTTAACCGGACCAGCAATATTGTCAAGGCCCTTTTGGATTATGAAAGGGTTCAGTGACAAGAAGTTCTTTCCTTCCTCTGTTCTCGTTATTACTAAGTAGCGAGGACCAACGGACTCAACTACTTCCTTTCCATTTACCTTCACAGTTTTAGATTTAGAAGAGTGCACCATTGCGGTAATGTCCTCCACCATTGCGAACGTCTCCGATGGCGTGCTCACATCCTGGGCGCCACCCCGGCTTAGGTGAGAGTCCTGGCTTGGACCTTGCTCACCTTAGGGTCACACCTCCCAGTGTAAAGACAGAGGGACCCAATCGCCTACAGGAGTGTAACAGCTCACGCAATGGCCCCTCCCCGGGACTGACCTTTATCAGCGGATACGAACACAGTCCTACATGGTAACAAGGGGCTGGGAGTTACGCATTACCCAGTCACCCCTTGCGCTTCCCTCTCCGACCACCCGCGCTATGTTACCCGTCAGACATGTGTTCAGGGAGGAAAAACAAAAAAAAAGGAAAAATAAATGGGGTCAAACACCGAAGTGGACCATAGTTGGGCGTTTGGAGGAACACTCTCACCTCGCGGAGGAACCCAATCGAGAGATTACACCAGAGCCTCTTCTGCCAGTTTTCGGGGTTACTGATGGGCCTTCTCGGCAGCCGTAGCGGTCCTGGGGTACACCAAGTCCCCACCGTACATCACCCCATCAGTCAGTCCCCTACTTCCTGTTGCCCACCCCTCGGGACGAGGACCGCAGAGGTTGGATTTTGAGGGGCACAGCCGAAGGTGTTGGCCACGTCCAACGGATCAAGTAGTAGTAGTAGAATTGGATTAAGGATGTACAACTGCTAAGGTTATCAGCGCCCTTACAAAGCTAAAAGGGGTACACAGTTAAAACCTACACCTCAAAACAGTAAAATCGCACAAGGCCATAAAAAGTTAAAACATAAACCATAAAACACTAATAACATGCCGGTTAATGCAGAAGGCAAAGGATAAAATAAGTGAAATAAAATATCGGCAACCAGAAGGTGCCTCGAATGGGTCAGAGCAGGTGCCAGAACCCACTCTGCCGGATAAAATCAAGTACGCCTTCTACAGCACGCTCCCTGTCTGCCAATATGGCAGAAAGAGTGTCTGGCAGCGACAGAGTGGCGCGTAATTGACTTAAAAGCCGACATGCAGTTAAGATGTGACGTACCGTTAGCGGTACGTCGCAATGGTCACACATTGGTGCGGGTTGATCCCTCAACAAGTGACCATGGCTAAATCGACAGTGTCCGATACGTAAGCGGGCTAAAATAATTTCTTCCCTCCTGGAAACTCGGGCAGACGTTGCCCAGGCAATAGGAAGGGGTTTAATCGTCCGAAGCTTGTTCCCACGCAAAGTCGTCCACTCATCGTGCCAACGTAGTGTAAATGGCTTGGCGTAAAGATAAAAATAAATCAGGTGAGGGAACAAGAGAAAAAGAGGTACCAGGCGAGGAAATGGCAGATTTAGCCGCGGCGTCTGCAGCCTCATTGCCAGGAACTCCCACATGACCAGGCGTCCACACGAAAGTGATTCTGGTGCCAGAGACAGCCAGGCAATGGACTCTATCCTGAATACGCTGCACCAGAGGATGGTAGTGGTACTGCATTAAGAGGCCTTGAAGCGCACTGAGGGAGTCCGTGCAGATCACGCAGGTACGCAAAGAATGCCGCTCAATATATAAAATCGCCTGGTAAAGACTAAAAAGTTCCGCGGTAAAAATCGAACACTGTCGCCGTAAACCAAAGGTAAAACTCCAACGATTAAAAACAAAAGGACATCCGACTCCAGCTTCGCTCTTAGATCCGTCCGTATAGATAAAATTGCAATCCCCGAATTGCGCCTTGAGCTCTAAAAAGGCGGAACGATATATGGGTAAAGGTGTTGTATCTTTAGCCAGGGATGCCAGCCCAAGGTTGCAACGGACCTCGTCGCGTATCCAGGGAGGAAAGCGAGATTCTCCCCTAGGAAGTGTTGGTACTACGTCGACATTCAGGTGTTGTAGAAGAGAGCGGAAGTGGACCCCCGGGGGCCGTAAGGCCGACAGTGTAACTGCATATTGGCGATCCAGAGAGTCGTCGAAAAACAGCCGAAAACTGGGGTGATTAGGTAAGCTGGAAAGGCTACACGCATAGCTGCACAGAAGAACCTCCCGACGATGGTATAAAGGGGGTTCTGAGGCCTCAGCATACAGACTCTCTACTGGGCTAGTGGGAAATGCCCCAGTAGCAACACGAATGCCACGATGGTGAACGGCACTTATACGTCGGAGAACAGAGGGTCTCGCCGAAGAATATACAATGCAGCCATAATCTAACTTAGATCGCACCAGAGAACGATACAAATGCAGCAGTGTAGTCCGATCAGCTCCCCACGATGTGCCACTTAAAATACGTAAAATGTTCAGAGAACGGTCACACCTAGCTCGCAGATAAGCAATATGAGATAGCCAACTGAGTTTTCTATCGAAAATCAGGCCCAGGAATTTCGCCTCAACTGCGAAATGGAGGACGTCCTGCCCAAGATATAACTTAGGTGGAGGAAACGCCTTCCGTCGCCAAAAGTTTACGCAGATAGTTTTCTCGGCAGAAAACGTAAAGCCAGATGTAAGACTCCAATCGTGAAGACGATCGAGACAGGATTGGAGACGGCGCTGAAGAAGGTCCGCCGAGAACTAAGGCAGATAGCAAAATCATCTAAAAATAAGGACGACGAAATTCCAGGAGGAACACAGTTGATGATAGGATTGATGGCTATGGCGAAAAGTGTGACGCTAAGTACCGAGCCCTGAGGTACCCCGTTCTCTTGAATAAAAAATCGTGAGAAAATCGAGCCCACGCGAACCCGAAAGATGCGATCCTTCATGAACTCCCGAAGAAAAATAGGGAGACGGCCACGAAAATTCCATCCGTGGAGGGTACGGAGAATACCATACCTCCAGCAGGTGTCATATGCCTTCGCCAGATCAAAAAATACAGCAACGGTTTGGCACCGTCTGAGAAAGGCATTCATGATCTGGGTAGAGAGGGAAACTAAATGGTCGACCGTGGAACGGCGACGACGAAAGCCGCACTGCGCGTTCGACAGGAGATTCCGAGATTCAAGCCACCACGTTAAACGGCCATTAATCATCCGCTCCAGTACCTTGCAAATGGAACAGGTGAGAGAGATAGGCCGATAGCTGGAAGGCAGCTGTCGATCCTTCCCAGCCTTCAAAATTGGGATGACGGTGGCTTCCCGCCACTTCTCAGGAAAACTGCCCTCAACCCAGACACCGTTATACACCGCGAGTAGGAACGCTTTCCCTTCGGGAGAGAGATGTTGTAAGAAGCGCACGTGGATACCGTCTGGTCCTGGTGCAGATGGTCGCGAAGATGAAAGTGCGTGTTCTAGCTCTGCCATGGTGAACAGGCAATTGTATTCCTCAAGGTTTCCGGAACGGAAGACCAAACCTTGTGATTCCACCTGTTTCTTAAGTGCCAGAAACTCAGGTGTATAATGATCGGAGCTAGACACGTGAGCAAAAGCACTGCCGAGGGTGTTAGCCACGACCAACGGATCCACAACGACTCCTGCAGGAGTTTTCACACCAGCAATTGGTATGTGGGTCTATTTGCCGGCCACGCGCCTTAACCTATCCCACACTACTGAAGAAGGTGTATGGCGATTAAAAGAAGAAACAAAACCCTTCCAAGATGCCCTTTTGCACTCCTTAATTACTTGCCGAGCCCTGGCACGCATCTTGTTGTACTGGATTAGGTTCTCCAGTGTGGGGTGGCGTCGGAAAACCCACAGAGCACGCCTACGAGCACGGATTGCATTCCGGCAGTCATCCGTCCACCACGGGACAGGACGTCGACGGGGGTTGGGAGACCAACGCGGAATAGATCGTTCTGCGGCGGAAAGTATCCGCTCGCTGAGATGTTCCACGAGCTCGTTGACGGAGGCCTGCTCCTCATAAGTAAAAACCGCCAACTGGGTGTAAAGGGCCTAGTTGGCGTGATCGAAACGCCAGGTGGGCAAGCGTGTGGAACACACGTTGTGTGCTAGGAGACTGATAATACACGGAAAGTGGTCACTAGAGTGGAGGTCAGAGATGACGTTCCAGTGGAAGGACACTGCTAACTGCGTGGAGCATACTGCCAGATCTAGATGCGAGAAGGTGTTGAACGCATCGGAAACGAACGTGGGTTCTCCGGTGTTCAGGAGAACCAGGTTGTTACTGTCCAGGAGGTCGGAGACAACTCTACCTCTCGCACAAGGTCGAGTAGAGCCCCAAAAAGGGTGATGGGCATTGAGGTCTCCAACCAGCAGAAAAGGGGTGGGTAACTGCACAACAAGATCTTGGAGCGCAGTAAGTGATAGGTCGTCTGAAGGTGACACGTAGATGCTGCAGACGACCAACTGTAATGTCGGCAGTATTACGCGGGCGTAATACTGGATATTAGTGCGTAAGGGTATATCATCCACATAGACGTCATCCCTGATCAGCAAAATAGTGCCTCCGTGCGCAGGGATACCGTCTTCAGGAGCAAGATCACGCCTGAAGGGTGTATACCGCCGTAGTTGGAAAGAATCACGAGGACGTAGCTTTGTCTCCTGTAGGCATACGACTAGTGGGTCGTGCTTGCTGATCAACAATTCAAGCTCGGGGCGATGTGCCCTTAGCCCACGTATGTTCCACTGTATGATCGCCATTATAACTGTGTAATAGTGGAATAAGGGATTAAGGCTTTATGAGGATTTTGATGGTGGCCGAATCAATTTGCCCTTCTTTTTGGGTTTAGGGCTAACCCCTTTTACGTCCGGATGGTCGGGTCGTTTTCTGCGTACCTGCCTGCCTGTGTGGTCCGTATCCTCTTGTTCCATCTCCTCTACAGATGAGGCCCCTTTACCGATAGAGAACTTCGGTTCAAGGACCCCAAACCTATTGGACACGGAGATCGACGAAGATGATAGGCGTCGATCCGAGTCTTCACCTGAAGACTCCTCAGAGGAGGAGCTTTTAGAAGCCCTGGCACTCTTCTTTGGGCTGGACGGTTTGGTGGTATCTTTTAGAAAATCTGACTTCTTATAAACGGTTTTAAACTTCTTTGGTGGTGCATCATACACAATAGGCTTGTTCTTGGCGGTTGATGCTTTACCCGGCGACTCTGCTGGCGATCTCCTTCCCGATGAAGGTTTGGTCGGCGTAGGTGCGGACAAGGTGGTCTTCGCAGGCTTCGGGGATGGGATGAGAACTTTTTCAGAGATTGTGGCCTCACGTATATGGCTCGTCTGGGTGGCGATCACGCGTCGCGGCACCGACTTAGCTGCTACTGAGCTGTAAGTAGCAGATCGAAGGAGGGATGGTATTCGCGTACGCGCGAGTTTCCGGGCTTCCGAGAAGGACACCTCTTTCACCCGGATCTCCTGGATCGCCTTTTCCTCGATAAAACGTGGGCAATCTCGAGAGCTAGATGGATGCTCTCCAGCACAGTTCACGCATTTAACCGGCGATGTGCACGCACTCTCTTGCTGCGACATCGCACAGTTACAACAAGTAGGCGTCCCATTGCAGAAAGCGCTGGTGTGTCCAAAGCGCTGACATTTGTAACATCTTAGGGGATTCGGGATATAGGGGCGCACCTCGATGGTCTCGTACCCTGCCCTGAGCCTTTGTGGGAGATCTACCCGATCAAAGGTCAGGAACAGAGTACGGGTGGGCACCAATTCCCCTCGCTCCCTTCGCTTGACACAGTACACAGCCGATACACCTTGGTCTTGGAGGTTCTCTACTATTTCCTCATCCGTCATGCCATCCAAAGCACGGGTGTTGACCACTCCGCGCGAGGAGTTAAGGCTCTTGTGGACGGTAATGGTCACCGGATAGCTGCCTAGCAAATTCGCTTTCAACAAGATTGCTGCCTGGGAGACAGAGTGTGCTTCTACCAGGAGCGTGCCATTGCGTGAACGAGTACAAGACTTTACCGCTCCAGCTATCTTATCCAAACCCTTTTGGATGACGAAAGGGTTTAAGGACAGAAAGTTCTTGCCTTCTTCCGCTCTAGTTACCACCAAGTAGCGAGGACCACAGGGCTCAACTACTTCCTTTCCATTAGCTTTCTCAGTTGTGTGTTTAAATTTAGGTCCCATTGCCGTAATGTCCTCCACCATTGCAGACGTCTCCGATGGCATGCTCACATCCTGGGCGCCACCCCGGCTTAGGTGAGAGTCCTGGCCTGGACCTTGCTCACCTTAGGGTCACACCTCCCAGTGTAAAGACAGAGGGACCCAATCGCCTTCAGGAGTGTAACAGCTCATGCAATGGCCCCTCCCCGGGACTGACCTTCATCAGCGGATACGAACACAGTCCTACATGGTAACAAGGGGCTGGGAGTTACGCATTACCCAGTCACCCCTTGCGCTTCCCACTCCAACCACCCGCGCTATGTTACCCGTCAGACTTGTGTTCAGGGAGGAAAAAAGAAAAGGAACAAAAAATAAAAAGGGGGTCAAACACCGAAGTGGACCAAGGTTTGGGCGTTTGAAGGGACATTCTCACCTCGTGGAGGAACCCAGTCGAGAGATTACACCAGAGCCTCTTCTGCCAGTTTTCGGGGTTAGCGATGGGCCTTCTCGGCAACCGTAGCGGTCCTGGGGTACAAGAAGTCCCCACCGTACATCACCCCATCAGTCAGTCCCCTACTTCCTGTTGCCCACCCTTCGGGACGAGGACCGCAGAGGTTGGATTTTGAGGGGCCCAACGGATCAACAACTCCCGCAGGTGTATGCAGACCAGCGATTGGCAAGTGGGTCGATTTGCCGACCACACGCCGCAACTTATCCCATACAACAGAGGAAGGGGTACGTCTGTTAAAAGTGGATACGAAATTAGTCCATGAGGCCTTTTTGCTATCCTTAATGATTTGCCTAGCTGTTGCACGCGCTTTCTTGTACTCAATTAGATTATTGAGGGTAGGGTGTCGATGATGATGATGATGATGATGTGTATAAGGGCGCTCAACTACGGCGGTCATCAGCGCCCTTTAAAAAACAAGTCATGGCAAAAGCCAGATATAAAAATTTCTAAAAATATATATTATCTATAAACCTCTTAAAACTACACACATATATACTAAAAAAGAAAACAACAAAAAGGATACTTGTGGTTAAATTCTAAAATCCACAGCTGAAATAAATTGTAAAACTTTGCCCACTGCCGTTTCGTCATCCGCGAGGATATCCGCCAAGCTGGCCGGCAGCTGGAAAGACCTGCGGAGACGTACCAAGCTATAACAATCTAAAAACAAGTGACGGACAGTCAGGTCACCACTGCACAGTGGGCAAACCGGAACCGGGGTTCTATTCAATAAAAAGCTGTGGCTAAAATAACAATGACCAATGCGCAACCGAGCCAAAATCACCTCCTCGCGGCGAGATGACCGACAGGAGGTAACCCAGGGAATCGGAAGTTCCTTGACTGATCTAAGTTTATTATTGCGGAGAGCGGACCACTCTTCCTGCCAGCAGGTTTGCACAGCTCTCCGCAATACGGCCCTAAAATCTTCCGATGTCACACATGGTAGACGAACCCTGGGCTTCATGGTAGCCGTCTTGGCTGCCGAATCCGCCATTTCATTCCCCCGCAAGCCTACGTGACCAGGGATCCATGCACACACCACGCTAACGCCAGAAGCGTGTAAAACGTGGAGGGCATCCTGTATCCGCTGCACAATAGGGTGGTAGTTGTACAGCTGCCGTAGGCTTTGAAGTGCACTGAGGGAATCACTCAGGATTAAGCAGTTCCCCAACTTTCGTCGACGTACGTGTAAAATGGCTCGGTATATTGCATAGAGCTCTGCGGTAAAAATGGAAGTGCTAATGTGGAATCCGAATGTATAGGGTTCGGTTCCACACACGTAAGCACAACCAACGCCATCTGAATTCTTGGACCCATCGGTGTAAATTTTAATATGGTCCTGATATCGCGATAAAAATTCCAAAAAGCATATGCGGATACTAGACATAGACATGGTAGTTTTATCATGTGTGGTCATGCCCAGATCAACCTGGGACGCTCTGCACAACCAAGGAGGGTATGTCCTCTCCCCCCTGGGATACATCTTTGGCATTTCAGTATGAAGATGTCTAAGGAGCTCCCGGAAACGAAAACCAGGTGGCTTTGGTTTAATAGAAGTGTTCCTATAACGCACGTCCATGGAGGTGTTAAAGAACGGCGTAAACGTTGGATGTGTGGGCATGCAATTAAGTCCACAGCCATAATTTGCTAATAGCATTTTGCGCCTGTACTGTACAGGAGGTTCTGCAGACTCAGCATACAGGCTTATAACTCGGCTCGTTGGAAATGCCCCAACTGCTATACGTATGCCACAATTATGGACTGTGTCTAATCTCTTCAGCACAGATGGTCGTGCTGAGCCATAAACGATACTACCATAATCTAATTTGGAACGGATGAGTGTGCGATACAGTCGCAATAACACTGTACGGTCCGCTCCCCACGATTTTCCACTTAGTACCCGCAAGATATTTAAAGATCGGTCACATCGTGCTTTCAGTTGTGCTATATGCGACGACCAACTAAGTTTTCTATCAAAGATCAAACCAAGGAACCTCGTCTCATCTGCAAAAGGTAGTAGATCAGCGCCTAGCCGGAGCCTTGGAGGTAGTCGACTCTGCTGACGCCAGAAGTTCACACAGATGGTTTTCTCAGCAGAGAATCGGAAGCCGTTCTTTAAACTCCAAACCTTAAGGTTGTCCAAGGTGGTTTGAAGACGGCGCTCTATAAACGAGGTGCGCTGAGATGTACAGTAGACGGCAAAGTCATCTACGAATAGGCTTGACGAGACCCCCGGAGGTACACATTTCGAGATAGAATTAATCGCAATAGCAAACAATGTAACACTTAGCACCGATCCCTGTGGTACACCGTTCTTTTGAACGAAAAGGTTCGAAAGAACCGAGCCAACCCTTACTCGGAATACGCGGTCTTTCAAGAATTCCTGAAGGAAGAGTGGTAGGCGTCCACGTATATTCCACGTGTGCAGAGTACGTAGCAACCCTGCACGCCAACACGTATCATAAGCCTTTTCGAGGTCAAAAACTATTCCTACTGTTTGACAGTTTTTAAGAAAGCCGTTCATAATCTGTGTCGACATGGACACAAGATGATCCACTGTTGAACGGCGTCGTCGAAAACCGCACTGGATGTTATTCAGTAGGTTGTGCGTTTCCAGCCACCATACCAACCGCCCATTTATCATGCGTTCCATCACCTTGCAGACGCAACTGGTGAGGGAAATAGGACGGTAGCTAGAAGGGAGGTGACGGTCCTTGCCGGCTTTCAAGATAGGTATGATGGTCGCTTCTCGCCACTTGTCCGGAAACGTGGCATCAACCCAAACACGGTTATAGACCTCGAGCAGGAATGCCTTACCTTCAGGTGAGAGATGCTGCAACATTTGAACGTGGATTCTGTCCGGTCCTGGTGCTGTCAGTCGCGATGATGATAGAGCGTGTTCTAACTCCGCCAAGGTGAAAAGGCGGTTATAATCTTCAAGGTTTCTGGAACTAAACACGAAACCTTGAGATTCTACCTGAGTCTTAATTGAGATAAACTCAGGAGCACAATTACTTGAGCTAGACACCTGAGCGAAAGCACAGCCGAAGGTGTTAGCCACGACAAACGGATCAACAACAACTCCTGCAGGTGTTTCCAGACCAGCGATTGGCAAGTGGGTTGATTTTCCAGCCACGCGCCTTAACCTATCCCATACAACAGACGATGGTGTCCATCTGTTAAAAGATGAGACAAAGTTGTTCCATGAGATCTTTTTGCTATCCTTAATTATTTGCCTAGACTGTGCACGCGCTTTCTTGTACTCAATTAGATTACTTTGGGTAGGGTGTCGTTGAAATACCCGTAGAGCACGTCTACGAGCACGAATAGCATTCCGGCAGTCGTTGTTCCACCACGGGACAGGAAGTCGACCAGGTTGGGTGGCCGAACGTGGAATAGACTCTTCTGCAGCGGAAAGAATTGTCTCTGTGAGATGATCGACTAGATCATTCACAGAATCGTGCTCATTGTAATCAAAGACAGCCAACTGGGTGTAAAGGTTCCAGTTGGCACGATCAAAGCGCCGTCTAGGGTTACGTGAGGTAGACACATCGTGTGCTAAGAGACTAAGAAGACATGGGAAGTGGTCGCTGGAATGTAAATCAGAGATGACATTCCACTGCAATGAAACTGCTAACTGGGATGAACATACTGCCAAATCGATGTGCGAATAGGTGTTATAAGCGTCTGAGAGGAACGTTGGCTCTCCGGAATTCAGGAGAACCAAGTTATTCCTCTCCAAGAATTTTGCAATGAGGTGGCCTCTCGAACATGCCCGAGTTGAACCCCATAGTGGGTGATGGGCATTAAAGTCTCCAACTATTAGAAATGGTGTTGAAAGTTGGGAAACCAGATCTTCAAGGTCAATTAACGAGAGGTCATCTGATGGCGGAAGATATACATTGCAAATGCAAAATTCGATTGTTGGCAGCTTAATCCTTACAGCTACAGATTGTATATCAGATTGCAGCTGTACCGGGTCTACAAATATGTCATCCCTGAGGAGCATCATAGTGCCCCCGTGAGCAGGAATGCCCTCTTCTGTGTCAATATCACACCGCAGTGGTGTGTAGCGTCGAATTTTAAACTTGTCTTGCGGTCGTAGCTTAGTCTCTTGTAAGCATACCACTAAGGGGTTATGCTTACTGAGCAAAAGTTCCAGTTCTGGTCGATGTGTTCTTAAACCCCGCATGTTCCATTGGAGGAAAGCCATTGGAACTATGGAGATAGGTTGTAAAAGGTGGTCTACATTAAGACGACTTTAACGGTGGCCGAATCAGCTTACCCTTTTTCTTAGGCGTAGGGCTAACACCTTTTTCTGCCGGTTTATCCTGGCGCTTTTTGGTTGCCGTTCTGGGGTCGGTATCCTCTAGGTCCATCTCTTCGGCGGATGAAGCCCCTTTCCCTAAAGAGAACTTAGGTTCGAGAGCTTCAAACTTATTGGACACAGGGATCGACGAAGATGACAGTCGTCGATCCGATTCATCACCAGAAAGCTCTTCAGAAGAAGAGCTTCGGGATGCTCTAGAGGTTTTCTTTTTCCTGGGGGTACTGGTCGAATCTTTCAGAAAATCTGTCCTCTGGTAGCTGGTCTTAAATTCTTTAGGCGGCGGATCGTATATTACAGGCTTGTCATATTTCCTTGTAGAAGTCGACGGTTTGGCTTGAGACGGGGCTGAGGTTTTAGTTTCCTTCGTCCGTTTAGGCGATGTACTTGCCGACGCTGGTGATGGAGTTGCGGACTGCCGTACTTGTGTCGGGACAAGAACTCTATCGGAGATGGTAGGCTCCCCTACACCGCAGGTTTGCGTTGCAATTTCTTTCCTAGGAACGGGTTTAGCCAAAACAGAGCTATAAGTACCGGACCTAGGAACGGAGGGTAAGCGAGTACACAGGAGCTTCCGGGCGTCCGAGAAGGAAACCTTCTCCTTAACCCGGATCTCCTGTATTGCCTTTTCTTCAACAAAACGTGGGCAGTCTTTGGAGCTAGACGGATGCTCCCCGGCACAGTTTATGCATTTAATGGGCGAGGAGCACTCACCCTCGTGTAAAGCCAAACCACAGTTCACGCATGCTGGAGATCCGTTACACAGTTGACTAGTGTGACCATAACGCTGACATTTGTAACACCGCAGGGGGTTCGGTATATACGGCCTTACCTCAATACTCTCGTATCCTGCCTTAATCTTTTGAGGAAGATCTACCCTATCAAAAGTAAGGAACAGGGTACGAGTAGGCAACAATTCCCCACGTTCTCTGCGCTGCACTCGGTACACACATATTACTCCCTGGGCTTTCAGGTTCTCCTGAATCTCCTCGTTGGACATACCGTCCAAAGCACGGGTGGTTACCACTCCACGCGAGGAGTTCAGGGTCTTATGTACCGTAACGGATACAGGGTAACTCCCTAGCATGCTTGCCTTCAACAACGATGCCGCCTGGGCGTTAGATTGCGCCTCAACTAGGAGAGTGCCATTTCGCGCCCGTATACAAGATTTGACCGGACCAGCAATTTTGTCTAATCCCCTCTGGATGGTAAAGGGGTTAACGGTCGTAAACTTTTGGCCTTCTTCAGTTCGACTGATTACCAAGTAGCGAGGACCACAAGACTCGGCTACTTCTTTTCCATTGCTTGAAGTTTTTTGATTATTTTTTTGGGTAAGGTTTGACATGTAAGTTGGCGAAAAAATTCATCCCCCAGTGCTCCCCACCCACCACGGAGCCCAACAAGGGGTCATCCCACTGGGATGACAGGGCTACACAGGGGATATAGCGAGCTCGCCGTCCCACTCACCCTGGAGGTCGGTACAATACCTAGTCCTGGCCGATTGATTAGGGGTGGTTTAGTCCCTAACCTCCCGTTTAGGCGAAGCAGAAGCCAAAGCAGTGTATTAGTAATGCGTACCCTCCCCGAATTCAGAAAAAAAAACTGTTACGAGCTCAGATACGCATCCCTCAACCACCAGGACTAACCTTTCCACCGACACGGGTCTGCACGCACGGCCTACACGTGGGTGGGCCCGTTGACCGTCTCCCTCAGCCACGAAGAGGAGCCCACACGAGGGAGACTGTTGGCTCGGGACCCCGGGTTCGCCAAACCCGTACCTACCGAAGTAGGCCCCTGGGGGGGGGGGGTAGGGTGTCGTTGGAATACCCTTAGAGCATGTCTACGAGCACGAAGAGCATTGCGGCAGTCGGTGGTCCACCATGGGACGGGAAAGCGACTAGGTGGTGGAGCCGAAAGGGGAATAGACTGCGCTGCAGCGGAAAGAATTGTCTCTGTGAGATGGTCAACGAAAGCGTTCACAGAATCGTGCTCGTTGTAAGAAAAGACAGCCAGCTGGGAGTAAAGGGTCCAGTTGGCTGGAGCAAAGCGCCATCTAGGTATACGCGATGTAGACACATCTGGTTCTAAGAGACTAAGAAGACAGGGGAAGTGGTCACTGGAATGTAAGTCGGAGATGACATTCCACTGTAAGGAAACCGCTAACTGGGATGAACACACTGCTAAATCAAGGTGGGAATAAGTGTGGAATGTGTCTGAAAGGAACGTCGGCTCTCCGGTATTCAGGAGAACCAAGCTATTGCGCTCCAGGAATTGTGCAATGAGGTGGCCTCTCGAGCATGCCCGATGTGAGCCCCAAAATGGGTGATGGGCATTGAAGTCCCCCATTATGACAAATGGAGTTGAGAGTTGGGAGACCAGATCTTGAAGGTCAGCTAACGAGAGGTCATCAGATGGAGATAGATATACACTGCAAATGCAAAACTCGATGGATGGCAGCTGAATCCTTACAGCTACAGATTGGATGTCGGATTGTAGGTGAAACGGATCGGCAAATACGTCATCCCTTAGGAGCATCATAGTGCCCCCGTGAGCAGGAATGCCCTCTTCCGGTGCAATATCACACCTCAGTGACGTGTAGCGTCTCATTTGAAAATTGTCCTGTGGCCGTATCTTAGTCTCTTGTAGGCAGACCACCAAAGGGTCATACTCATGGAGCAAAAGTTCGAGTTCTGGTCGATGGGCCCTTAAACCGCGTATGTTCCAGTGTAGGACAGCCATGGCTATAAGTATGGGATATGGCGTCAGGGAAAGACACACATTACGTAGTCTGTGGCGGTGGTCGGATCAATTTGCCCTTTTTCTTGGGTGGCAAGGGTTCGGCAGGTTTGTCTTGCCGCTTCTTTGCTGCCGATGTTGCAGCGTGGTCGGAGAGTTCCTGCTCCATCTCTTCGATGGAGGAGGACCGTGTAGCTTCAGCGACTCTAGGCTCGAGAGGCTCGAACCGGTTGGAAACTACGACCGACGAAGATGACAGTCGCCGGTCTGAGTCCTCCCCAGATGACTCCGAAGATGATCGCGGAGGCGAGGATCGGGGACTTTTCTTGCCCTTACGTTTTACTGGAGCAAACTGGGAACTATCCTTGAGAAAGGCGCTTTTGTCGTAACTGGTCCTGAACTTTCTTTCCGGTGCCTGGTATATTACTGGCGGCTTGCTCATAGTAGATGGTCGGTCCGGTGACTTAGCTGAGGTGATGGCTGTTGCTCGTGCCGGTGGCTGTTGCTTTGGAGAGCATCGTGGCGTAATTACTCTTTCAGCGATTGTTGCCCCGTTTATGTCGCAAGTTTGTGTAGCGATCTTACGTCTAGGTACCGGCCTAGCTGCAACGGCACTGTAAGAACCGGTCCTAGGGACAGAAGGCTGACGGCTGCGCAAGAGCTTCCGGGCTTCCACAAAGGACACCCTCTCTCTTACCCGGATCTCTTGGATAGCCTTCTCCTCTATAAAACGCGGGCATTCCCTGGAGCTGGATGAATGACTGCCGCCGCAGTTGACACAGACGGCAGGGGAGGTACAGGCATTATCGTGTTTACCTGCCCCACAGTCAACGCAAGTAGCATCCCCATTACACGTCTCACTCGTGTGTCCAAAGCGCTGGCACCGGATAGCTGCCGAGTAGTTTGGCTTTCATGATTTTCGAAGCCTGTGTTGGAGAAAACGCTTCGACCAGGAGCGTTGCATTCCGAGATCGAGTGCAGTGAGTGAGTGAGTGTGTAGAGTTTTAGGGCCCGTCGACAACAAGGTCATTTGGGCCCTAAGTCAACACCAAAATCTAAAAGCTACACAAAGTTAAAAAGTAAGATAAAATATAAACACTCAACTATTAAAAACACATTAAAAGTCGTCCCAGTACTAAAAATTTAAAATCTCTAAAAGCAATACATATAAAACACAAGTCATACTTGTTTATTAAAACCGATTTTAAAAATAAACCGCAGTGCCTTATCCACGGCCACTGGGTCGTCGCCTAAAATACTGAGCAAGTTAGCTCCCAAGCCCAAAGACTGGCGAACGCGGGCGTACTGTGGGCAATCGAGTAAAATATGCCGCACAGTGAGGCGTACGGCACACGGAGCACACACTGGGGCCGGTTCCCCTCTCAACAAATGACCATGAGTACCTCGTGTGTGCCCAATTCTCAGACGGGTGACTATCCCCTCGGCTCGCCGGTTATCCCTGTAGGAAGTTAGCCAGGGTCGTACGCTGTCTTTAATTGCCCGGAGTTGTGTGCCTTGTAAAGCTGTCCAGGAGTGCTGCCAAGCAGAGAGGATTTGGCGACGGAAAAAACGTTGCACGTCCTGGAATGGCACTGTAGTTGTTAAACTCCGGGGCAAACGGCAAGCAGACTTAGCAGCCGCGTCCGCCTCCTCGTTCCCGCAAATCCCAACATGGCCTGGGGTCCAAGTAAAAACAAAATTGTATCCGCGACTGAGCATTTGCGAGATCTGGGTCTGTATTTTTAAAACCAGTGTGTGAGCGGTAGTGTGCTGCTGTAAGGCCTGAAGCGCACTTAGACAGTCAGTGCAGACGATAAAAGAGCCAGGAGCTAACTTGCAAATAAAAAGGAGCAAATAAAAGATGGCATACAGCTCTGCTGAGAAGACCGAAGTGGAGTCCAGAAGTCGAAATTTATGAGCCTCACCGTTAATGAAGAATGCGCAGCCCGTAGCGTTACCTCAACTGGGAACCGTCTGTAAAGACCGGAACATAGGGTAACGGCCCAGTAATTCGGCAAAAAGTTGTTGGAACACCGAATGTGGAGTAGCGAGTCTAGGGTTGTTTGAAAGAGTTAGATCGAACCGCGCACGATTGAGCTGCCATGCAGGATAAGGGCAGATGGACGACCTCTCCACGTGAGGCATTCGGAGGCCATGGGAATGTAGGTGATCCCGAAATCTTATTCCCACGGGCGTGTCCGAGAACCAGGGCGCATATAACGGTGGACTAAATCTGAACACAGAACTGGTTTAAAACAAGGATGATTGGGATAACTTGCTAACTTCGACACGTATGAGCACAGTAACAGCGAGCGACGAATATGGAGTGGAGGTTCGCCTGAGTCTGCATACAGGCAGTCGACTCGACTGGTGCGGAAAGCTCCTGTGGCAAGGCGGATGCCAGTGTGATGCACGGTGTCTAAAAGGCGAAGTTTAGAGGCAGTCGCTGCGCCATAAATAAAACTGCCATAGTCCGGCTTGGACCGAACCAGAGAGCGGTACAGCCTCAACATTACAGTGCGATCGCCCCCCCAAGATGCTCCAGATAATACCTTCAGCACCCGAAGAGAACGATCGCAAGAGGCTCGAAGGTGACGAATGTGGTGCTCCCAATTGAGTTGTCGGTCCAAATAGAGGCCCAAAAACTTCAGCTGCGAGACAAATGGCAGGGCTGTGCCGTTCAAATAAAGATCAGGAGGCGGGTGAATACCTCGTAGGCGGTGAAAGTGGATACACTGCGTCTTCGCAGCTGAAAAACGGAAGCCGGTTTGAAGCGCCCAAGCTGCTAGCTTGGTAATGGTCAGCTGCAGTTGGCGCTCTATGTGATCTATGTTGGCAGACCTATAATAGACTGCGAAGTCGTCAACATAGAGGGATGATGCAATTCCACTTCGGACTGCACTAGTGATGCCGTTAATCGCTACGGCAAAAAGGGTGACGCTCAAAATTGACGCTTGAGGTACACCGTTCTCCTGTATCCGTTCCTGGGATGTCGTTTTCCCTATCCGCACACGAAAACGGCGAAGTTTTAAAAAATTGCATAAAAACTCGGGTAGATGACCACGCATGTCTTAACCAAGTAGGTTACGGAGTATGCCGTACCACCAAGTGGTGTCATAGGCCTTCTCCAGTTCGAGGAACACGCCTCAGTAGAAAGGCATCGGAAATATACCCCTCAAGGCGTGTTAGATTATCGACACTTAAGCGATGGCGACGAAAACCGCATTGCAAGTTGGACAGATGGTTATGTTTTTCTAGCCACCAATTTAACCGAGCGTTTACCATTCGCTCCAACGTCTTACAGATGACACTCGTTAGGCAAATGGGGCGGTAGCTAGATGGTAGCGTGCGGTCCTTTCCGGGTCGAGGGATGGGGATGAAGATACCCTCTCGCCAGGAGGAAGGGAAAACCCGCTCATGGCAAATGCGGTTATAGATGTTTAAAAGGAAACATAGCGCCTCAGATGGAAGATGTAGCAGCATCTGTCGGTGTACGTCATCGGGACCTGGAGAAGAATCCTTTGCTATCGCCAGAGAATGGGCGAGCTCGGCTGCGGTGAAAGGTTGAGTGTACGGCTCGGTGCAGTCAATATTAAAATTAAGTGGTACCCGCTCCGCCTTTTCCTTAATAGGCAGGAAGAGAGCGTCATAGCGAGCAGTTTGGCTAGTAGCAGCAAATGTGGTAGCTAGGGCTTCAGCCATGTCCTGCTCGGTGGTGCACATGGAACCGTTGATGGCAAGGCCGGGAATTACCGTCCGGCGATACTTGCCATACATCCGCCGAACAGCTGACCATACTTGTTGGGTAGAGCTGCGCCGGGAAAGCGAAGACACATAGGCTTCCCAGGATTTACGCTTTGCGTTTCGCAGTATAAAGCGTGCCCTAGCGCGAGAACGTTTGAAGGCGACGAAGTTCCCTTCCGTCAGGTGCCGCTGAAAAACGTGCAAAGCACGTTTGCGTGCTTTGACAGCCAAACTGCATTCCTCAGACCACCACGGTACAGGGATACTACGTGGTGTGGGTGAACCTCGAGGACTGCTGGATTCTGCTGCGAGCAGGATCGAGCAAGTAAAATATTCGACCATTTCGTCGATGGTGTCGAAACCATCGTCGATGAGATGTATGTGGGATTGGAATTTTCCCCAGTTAGCTTTGGAAATCATCCAGCGTGGATGTCGAGAAGGTACACACACATTGGCGGCCAGAAAAATGAATGTTAATGGGGTAATGATCACTGCCAAAGAGTTCGGAAAGTACTGACCACTCAAGTAGTGGTACTAATGACGGACTGCAGAAAGAAAGGTCTAGTACGGAATGTGTAGCATAAGCGGTTGATAGGAATGTCGGGTCACCAGTATTTAGCAGAAGCAGGTCAGACTTATCGAAGACGTCTACGAGGAGGCATCCACGGGCGTCATCTGTGTCTGATCCCCAGAGCGTGTGCTTGGCATTCAAATCTCCCACAAGGAGTAGTGGTGAGGGGAGCTGAGCCAATAGCGCTAGAAGATCACGCTCTGGAACTATACTGAGCGGCGGCAGGTACATGTTACAGATGGTAAAACTGATGCTCACCAGCTGTAGTCGAACGGCCACAGCTTGCAATGGTGTGGTGAGAGGAACGTGGGCGGCGGAAATGTTAGGCGCCACTAAGGTAGCAACGCCACCGCTTGCACGCATACCTGCAAGAGAGTCGCTTCTAAATGCTGAAAAAGAGTGAAGGTGTAACAAGTGATTGGGATGTAAGTGGGTTTCCTGGAGGCAAATTATTGACGGTGACCGTTGAGAAGCTACATGTTGTAGGTCTTGAGCACGAGCTCGAAAACCATTGACATTCCACTGAATTATTTCCATAGTCTTTAGTGGGCCGTTTTAACCTTTTTCTTGACCTTGGCTGACTTGGGCCCTACGATTCGAAAATCGTTAGCCTCCTGTGACTCCGCTGATGATCGGGAGTCAGAACTCCTACGGCTCGTAGAACGAGACCGGGATCTAATAGAAGGCGAGCGACTTCGCGATCTATGTTGTGGTCGGGATCGGTTTTTCACATTTACCACGGGATGGTTGTTACCCGCTGATGGCTTGGGGGCTGGAGTCTGTACGGTTGAAGCGGATGTAGTGCTGGTGGATATACAAACTGTCTGAGACGTAGGTTTAACGGCTAGAAAGTCAGTCTGCGTGGTTGCGTGGGCGACAGGGACGTGTTGAACAGCAACAGTGGTGTTGGGAGTACGGCGAGCTGCTGATGCATATCCAGTAGTAGTGGTAGCAGGCTTTAGTTGCTCAAAGCGCCGTCGTGCCTCTGGAGTGAGTGAGTGTGTGGAGTTTAAGGGCCCGTCGACAACAAGGTCATTTGGCCCGAAGTCAATACTAAAACCTATAAAAATTAAGCTAAAAAGGGTAAAATATAATAAAACACTCAACTGTTAAAAGGACATTAAAAACGATCTAAAAACTAACACTTTAAAAACTCTAAAAGTAATAAAAGTCAAACCCTTTGATTAAAACCGATTTTAAAAACAAACCGCAGTGCCTTATCCACGGCCACTGGGTCGTCCCATAAAACATCCATCAAGTTAGTTCCCAAGCCTACTGACTGGCGAACGCGGGCGTACTGCGGGCAGTCTAGCAATACATGCCGCACAGTGAGTCGTACTGCACATGGAGCACACACTGGGGCCTGTTCCCCTCTTAATAAATGGCCGTGAGTCACTCGTGTGTGTCCAATTCTCAGCCGGGTGAGTATCACCTCGGCTCGCCGGTTATCCCTGCAGGAGGTTAGACAGGGTTGTACGCTCCCCTTTATTGCCCGGAGTTGTGTGCCTTCCAAAGCTGTCCAGGAGTGCTGCCAAGCGGATAGTAGTTGGCGACGGAAAAAACGTTGCACATCCTGGTATGGAACCGTAGTTGTTAAATTCCGGGGCAAACGGCAAGCGGACTTAGCAGCCGCGTCCGCCTCCTCATTCCCTGAAATGCCCACATGGCCTGGGGTCCAAGTTAAAACAATATGGTATCCGCGACTAAGCATTTGCGAGATCAGGGCCTGTATTTTTAAAACTAGCGTGTGAGTTGCAATGTGTTGTTGCAAGGCCTGAAGAGCGCTTAGAGAGTCAGTGCAAACGATAAAATTGCCAGGAACTAACTTACAAATAAAAAGGAGCAGATAGAGGATGGCGTACAGTTCTGCAGAAAAAACAGAGGTACAGTCCAAGAGGCGAAATTTATGAGCCTCGCCGTTAATGACGAATGCGCAACCCGTAGTGCTACCCAACTGGGAACCATCTGTAAAGCCCGGAACATAATTAGGGTAACGGTCCAGTAGTTCGGCAAAAAGTTGTTGGAATACCGAATGTGGGGTAGCTAGTCTCGAGTTGGTGGAAAGAGCAAGATCGAACCGCGCACGCTGGAGCTGCCATGCGGGATAACGACCCAGGAAAGACCGCTCCACGCGAGGCATTCGGAGATCGTGTGTACGGGAGAGTTCCCGGAATCTTACTCCGGTTGGGCGTGTACGAGAACTAGGGTGCGTATAACGGTGGGCTAACTCGGGATGCAGAACTAGTTTAAAACATGGATGGTTTGGGTAACTTGCCAACTTTGCAACATAGGAACAGAGTAGCGTCGAGCGACGAATAGAAAGTGGAGGCTCGCCGGAGTCGGCATACCAGCAGTCGACGCGACTTGTGCGGAAAGCTCCTGTGGCAAGGCGGATACCTGTATGATGTACGGTGTCTAAAAGGCGAAGTTTAGAGGCGGTCGCTGCGCCATAAATAAAACAGCCCTAGTCCAGCTTGGATCGGACCAGGGAGCGATACAGCCTCAACATTACCGTGCGATCGCCCCCCCCCCCAAGATGCTCCAGATAATACCTTCAGCACCCGCAGAGAACGATCGCATGAGGCTCGAAGGTGACGAATGTGGCGCTCCCAGTTGAGTTGTCTGTCCAAGTAGAGGCCCAAGAACTTCAGGTGCGAGACAAACGGCAGGGGTGTGCCGTTCAAGTGCAGATCAGGTGGAGGGTGAATACCTCGTAGACGATGGAAGTGGACACATTTTAACTTCGCAGGAGAAAAACGGAAGCCGGTGCGAAGCGCCCAGGCTGCCAGCTCGTTGATGGTCAACTGCAGTTGACGCTCTATATGATCTAAGTTATAAGAGCGATAATATATAGCGAAGTCGTCAACATACAGGGACGACGGAATTCCGCCGCGAACGACACTAGTGATGCCGTTAATAGCCACGGCAAAAAGGGCGACGCTGAGGATCGACCCTTGAGGTATACCATTCTCCTGGATCCGCTTCCTTGAGATACTGTTCCCTATTCGGACACGAAAACGACGTAGTGCTAAAAACTTTCTTAAAAATTCCGGTAAGTGGCCTCGCATACCGTAACTGTGAAGGTTACGTAGTATGCCATACCGCCAAGTGGTGTCATAAGCGTTCTCCAGGTCAAAGAATACTCCCACCACATGCTGTTGCAGTAGAAATGCATCATGAATGTAAGCCTCAATGCGTGTTAGATTGTCAACACTAGAGCGATGGCGACGAAAACCACATTGAAGGTTGGACAGCTGGTTATTAGTTTCGAGCCACCACACTAACCGAGAGTTTACCATTCGCTCAAAGGTCTTACAGACAACACTCGTCAGGCAAATGGGGCGGTAGCTTGATGGAAGTGTGCGGTCCTTTCCGGGTCGAGGGATAGGGATGACAATACCCTCTTGCCAGCAAGATGGAAAGACCCGCTCATGCCAGATGCGGTTATACATGCCTAAAAGGAAAGACATCGCATCGGGTGGAAGATGTAGCAGCATCTGTCTGTGGATGTCATCGGGACCGGGAGAAGAGTCCTTAGCTAGGGCTAAAGAATGTGAAAGCTCGGCAGCGGTAAAAGGTTGGTTGTACGGCTCATTACATTCGCTATTAAAATTAAGTTTTGTTCGCTCCGCAGCTTCCTTAATAGGAAGGAAGAGGGCGTCGTAACTAGCCGTTTGGCCAGTAGCAGCGAATGAGGTGGCAAGGGCTTCGGCTATATCTTGCTCGGCAGTGCAGATGGAACCGTTGAGGGCAAGTCCGGGAATGACCGTTCGGCGATACTTGCCATGCATCCGCCGAACAGCTGACCATACCTGTTTGGTGGAGCTGCGACGAGAAAGGGAAGACACCTAGGCTTCCCAGGATCTTCGTTTCGCATTGCGAAGCACAAAACGTGCCCTAGGTCAAAAACGTTTAAAAGCAACGAAGTTCTTTTCCGTCGGATGCAACTGAAAAAGCCGTAAAGCACGTTTGCGTGCTTTTATAGCCACACGGCATTCCTCAGACCACCAGGGTACAGGGGTATGACGTGGGGTAGAAGAACCTCGAGGAATGCTGGATTCAGCGGCGAGCAGGATGGAACATGTAAAATATTCCACCATTTCATCGACGGTGTCAAAACCATCGTCGGTGAGGTGTATATGGGAATTAAACTTTTCCCAGTCAGCCTTGGAAATAATCCAGCGAGGATGTCGCGAAGGCGCATGGTGGCGGCCGGATAAACGGATGTTAATTGGGTAATGATCGCTCCCAAAGAGGTCGGAAAGCACAGACCAATCAAGGAGTGGAACTCATACCGGGCTACAGAAAGAGACGTCTAGTACCGAGTGCGTGCCATAAGCGGATGACAAGAATGTCGGGTCACCAGTGTTCAGCAAAATCAGGTCATACGAATCAAACGTGTCTACTATGAGGCAGCCAAGAGCATCATCAATGTCGGAGCCCCAGAGAGTGTGTTTGGCATTCAGATCTCCCAAGATGAGTAACGGTGAGGGGAGCTGAGCCAAAAGAGCCTGAAGATCGTGCTTTTGAATTACACAGAGCGGGGGCAGGTAAATGTTGCAGATGGTAAAAGAGATGCTCTCTCGCTGTATACGAACAGCGACAGCTTGCAACGGCGTGGTTAATGGTATATTGGTGGCATAGATATTAGGCGCCACTAAAGTAGCAACGCCGCCGCTTGCTCGTGTGCCTGCAACGGAGTCTCCCCTAAATGCCGAAAAAGTGCTTAGGTGTAATGAGTGATAGTGATGCAAATGGGTTTCTTGGAGACAAATAACTGATGGTGACCGTTGAGAAACTAAACACTGTAGGTCTTGAACGCGAGCTCGGAAACCATTGACGTTCCACTGGATTATTTCCATAAATAGTTTTTAGCGGGCCGTTTTAACCTTTTTCTTGACCTTGGCTGATTTGGGCCCTACGACTCGAAAATCGTTAGCCTCCTGTGACTCCGCTGATGTTCGAGTCAGAACTCCTACGGCTCGTAGAACGAGACCGGGATCTAATGGAAGGCGAGCGACTTCGCGATCTGTATGTTAGCCGGGATCGGTTTTTCACATTTACTACGGGATTGTTGGTATTCCCTGATGGCTTGGTGGCTGGAGTCTGTACGGCAGAAACGGAGGTAGTGCTGGTGGATATACAAGCAGTCTGAGACCTGGGTTTAACGGCTAGAAAGTCAGTCTGCGTGGATGCGTGGGCGACAGGGACGTGTTGAACAGCAACAGTGGTATTAGGAGTACGGCGAACTGCTAATGCATATCCAGTGGTAGTGCTAGGAGGCTTCAGTTGTTCGAAGCGCCGCCGTGCCTCTGGAAAAGTCAGACGTTCCTGTAGCTCCTGAATGCTGTTTTCGTCCATGAATCTAGGGCACTGTCGCGAACTGGAGGGGTGACTGCCACCACAGTTCACGCAACAAGGAGTTCGACTGCAGTTTGGATCGTCGTGCTTCGGTAGGCCACATTGCTCACAAAGAGCAGGATTGGTACATGTGACCTTAGTATGTCCGAACCGCTGACATTGGAAACAGCGCATGGGGTTCGGGACATACTGGCGGACGCTAGCACGTTCATAGCCGCAATAGATGTACTCGGGTAGCTTAGTCCCGGCGAAAGTAAGAAAAACCGTACGTAGCGGGTACTCCTTGCCATCTTGTTTTCGAGTTAGCCGGTACGCCTGACAAACGAGAAATGAGGATGAGTGGCTAGGGACCCCGGGTTCGCCAATCCCGTACCTACTATAGTAGGTCCCTGGGGAAAAATACCAGAGCCTCTTCTGCCAGTTTTCAGGGTTACTGATGGGCCTTCTCGGCAGCCGTATCCGTGTATATAAAATTACAAGGGCCATAGTGAGCCTTTAGTTCTAAAAAGGACATGCGAATAGTCGAACGAGGGGCCGTTGATTTCGGAATGGCCGTTAGCCCCATATCGACGGAAATCTCCGAGCGGAGCCGGGGGGGAAACAGGGATTCTCCTCGCAGAAACACGGACGGCAAAGTGATGTTCAAGGGTCGCAGAAGTAGACGGAACTGAACACCAGGAGGGAACGACGCCAGGGGGCGCGTCGAGTACTGACGATTCAAAGAGTCGTTAAAAAAGGGTTTAAAAGAAGGATGTTCCGGCATACTTAAGAGCTTGCAAGCGTAAATGCACAAAAGAACATCGCGTCGATAGGAAAGCGGTGGTTCGGCGGCTTCCGCACACAAGCTCACTGCTGGGTTAGTGGGAAAAGCGCCAGTACTCAACCAGATTCCACGGTGGTAGATGGGATCGAGGCGACCTAGAACCGACGGACGAGCCGACGAATACACGACGCATCCGTAGTCAAGTTTAGATCGGACTAGGCAACGGTAGAGTTGTAAAAGTACAGTCCGATTTGCACCCCAGGATGTGCTACTTAAAACGCGTATAATATTAAGAGAACGGTCACACCGTGCCCTTAAATACATAATCTGAGACGACCAGCTTTATCGACGGGTGTATTGGACAACTTTGCTACCCTGCTACGGCATCGTCAACTCGAAAGCTCGGCATCATCCGACTCGAGTTCTTCGAGACACTCCTTTCGTCGACAGAAGCAGCATTCTAGGGTTTACGACAGTTCTTCAGGGCACGAGCACGTGGATGTAAAACGCGTGCTCTGAACTGTGCCCATAAAGGAAGCAGCAGCCCGGCTCGCCTTCTCCTCTCTGCGCAGAGTAGCGTACGCAGCAGCCTTCTTCTCACAGCCAGAAGCAGCGCCGCATGGCCCTCTTCTCAGCCAAGACACGAATCGCAGCAGCCAGCAACCAGCAGTAGAGCGGACTTTTTCTTACTCCTCTTCTACTATTTTCTATTTTTCCGACTAAGGACTTGACAGACTACGTGACAGCAGGGTCCGCAAGACCGTAGCCAAGGGTTTTCGGGCCAATGGTCCAAAACCCTGAGTCCATGACTCGTTCAGGCGCCTCCCTCAGGGGGGTCCGGTCCTCTGCGGACAGCCGGAGGGCAACTGCGGCGACCCGACTCACGCCAGACGATGGGCAACAACCCCCAACCTCGTCTACTCCCGATCCCGTGGCACCTACAGCCACGAAGACAAGGTCCACGAAGAGGAAAGCTTCGGCTCCTCCTCAGGGCCTTGCTCCGGTCAAAGAGGCACCAGTCCCCGTGACCGATTATCCCCCTCTGCCCGACTCTGAGCCAGAGGATGACACCGCCGACCAGGGGGGTTTCACCGTCGTCCAAGGCCGAAGGCGGAGTAACTCTGGCCCTGAGCCACAGGGCCAACCTGTACAGGCGCCCCAACCCCTAAACAAGAGGGGGTCCAAGCTTCCGCCCATCGTGGCGGATAGCTTTAAAAATCACGTGGCTGTTATGCGAAAGCTGGCAGCCACGCTGAAGCATCCCTTCGAGGCCAAGAGGAAGCCTCGCAAGGTCTTTATTTCCACCAGCAGTCCCGAGGATTTTGAGGCTGCAAAGCAAGTACTAAGAGACTGTGAGATACAGTTCTATTATTACTCCCCCCAGAAGCCCAACGTCGAAAGACGGGTTCTGCGGGGACTAGATTCCAAGTGCCCGCCAGAGGAGGTAAAACTCGCTCTCGACTGCCCGACTCTGAGCCAGAGGATGACACCGCCGACCAGGGGGGTTTCACCGTCGTCCAAGGCCGACGGCGGAGCAACTCTGGCCCTGAGCCACAGGGCCAACCTGTACAGGCGCCCCAACCCCTAAACAAGAGGGGGTCCAAGCTTCCGCCCATCGTGGCGGATAGCTTTAAAAATCACGTGGCTGTTATGCGAAAGCTGGCAGCCACGCTGAAGCATCCCTTCGAGGCCAAGAGGAAGCCTCGCAAGGTCTTTATTTCCACCAGCAGTCCCGAGGATTTTGAGGCTGCAAAGCAAGTACTAAGAGACTGTGAGATACAGTTCTATTATTACTCCCCCCAGAAGCCCAACGTCGAAAGACGGGTTCTGCGGGGACTAGATTCCGAGTGCCCGCCAGAGGAGGTAAAACTCGCTCTGGAGCAGGAGCACGGCATAAAGGCCTCAGCTGTCGCCCAGCTGAGGAAGATCGTACACACAGAGGAAGGCTCTGTGCGTGTACCAATGCCTCTCTTCCTGGTAGTAGTGGACAAGGTTCCTGGAGAGGCGGTTCAGCCCATCGACGCTGTTCGGGTGCTGTTCCACACTGTAGTGAAGGTTGAACGCTTTCACGGACAGGGTGGGCCTGTGCAGTGCTACAGGTGCATGGGGTTCCATCACTCCAGCATGGCCTGCGAGCTTAAGCTCGCATGTCTGCGGTGTGCGGGTCCCCACCTCCTGAAGGACTGCGAAAAAGCGCCTGAGGAGAAAAGATGTGAAAATTGCCGCCAGGACCATGTTAGCACCTACAAGGGCTGTGCGACGCGGCAAAGGATCATAGAGAACCGCCGCGGAGGCAATGCGGGATTGGCAACTGTCCGTCCCGGGGTCTCATTCGCGGCGGCTCTCGGAAGGGCAGAGCGCACTCTGCAGGTGGCAGAGCAAGCGGCTCCTCAGCCCACTACACCAAAACCTCCACAGGAGGCACCACGTCCACAGCGTCCGAGAAAGGGCCGCAAGGCGCGCCGGACAGCCAAGCCTGCCACCCAGGCCGCAGCCCCTCCCACCAGGGAGGTGGCTCCAGCTGAGTCAACCGGCCCGGCCACAGCGCCAGCGCCGGCACCAGCAGCAGAACCTGCTCCACACAGGGCGCATGCAGCTGCGAGGGCACCTGCAGCGGCGCTTGCATCCTTCGGGGGGACCAACTCTGCGAGGGATGTCGACGAATTCAGGGAGCTTTCCCTGTGGTTCGGCGACCTCATTCTGAGAGTTCTCCCCATCCTTAGGGATTGCAAGGAGAAAATGGAAGACCCGAGGCTTGACTTCCTCGAAAAACATACCATCCTCCTCCAAACACTCGAGGAGCTTTTCCCGTGCGCCGATGAGTAATGGCCCCCCGACTAGTCAGGAGGCCATTATGAGCTGCGTTTTGGAACGCAAACGGTGTACGGGACCAGCGTCCTGGAATGTTGGAGTTTGTACAGTCCTACGGGATTGACATCCTCATGATCTGCGAGACGCACCTGAAGGCTGGTACAGACTTCTCGCTGCCAAGTTACGTCACCCACCGCACTGATCGAAACGGTCGGCGGGGTGGCGGTACAGCTATACTCGTGAAAAACATCATCACGCACACACCTGTTACTCTCCCTGCCCTGCAGCATGTGGAGGCCTGCGCCATCCGGCTTTCAGTCGGCGGACAGGACACCCTGCTGGTAGCGGCATATGATCCACCTGACTACACTACCCTTCTCAACCTACACCCAGTGGTTTGCATTGCAGGAGACCTCAACGCGAAACACGGGCTCTGGCACAGCCGCACAAGCAACCAGAGGGGACGAGGGCTCTACCGCCTCATAAGCGGAGACCCAAATCTCGCCGCGCACGGGCCGAGAGGTCCAACTTTCCATCCGGCTCGTGGCAGGCCGGATGTCATCGACATCATGATCACCAAGAACTTTCCATTCCATCTGGACCTCTCGGCGGTGAATGAATTGGACTCAGACCATGACCCTGTCACGGTCGATTCCGATGTCACCATGCCAGCTCTGTTAAACTCAGACTGGGAGCTAGAGGTAGACTGGGATGCAGCCATCCTCAAACTTAACCAAACCATCGACCCTCGTCCACGCATCGACGACGTCGAGGCGCTGGAGGCTACGGCGATGAGTTTTTCCCAGCAGGTACGCCTAGCGGTGAGTACACACACTCACCGTATACCCACCAACACACATAATCCTCTGTCCATCACAAACGAGATCCGGCAGCTGCTAAAAGCCAAGGCAGCTGTTCGGAAGCTATGGCAGCGTTTCCGTCATCCCAGGATAGGAGCAGTTTACCAGCGGTTCAAATCCCTGGCAAGGCGGCTGCTCCGTGCCCACCGTAAGGTGGCCTGGGAGAACACATTCCGAAACGTCGACCTCCAGGAAAAGCACCCCTGGAAGATCATCAAGTCGCTCAGGAGGGACAAAACTCTGTACCAGCACCCGCTGCATGGCACTCGAGGGAGACTCGCTTACGAGCCCCAAGACAAGGCCACAGCTTTCGCGGATCATTTGGAAAGTCAATTTGAGCCGAGGGAGGACCCCCAGGACGAAGACTTCACTGACCTCGTGGAGGCTGCTGTGGAAGACCTCTATGAGGAGCCACAGCGGCGCCATGAGGCGATCCATATCCCAATAGTCACCCCAAAGGCGGTGACTACTGAAATCCGAAAAATGAAACCTAACAAATCCCCTGGACATGACGGTGTCAGCGCACTCATGCTCCAGCACCTTCCCAAGAGGGCCGTTATTCATTTGACGCGGATCTTCAATGCGTGCCTCCACCTCCGCCACTTCCCAGCCTGCTGGAAAGAGGCGAGAGTGGTGTGCATTCTGAAGCCCGGCAAGGATCCGGTCTTTCCGTCTAGCTACCGATCCATAAGTCTTCTCCCAACCGTCTCAAAACTATTTGAGCGGTTGCTCCTATCCCGCCTGACCCCTCTCTTCGAGGAAAGGCAGCTCCTACCCGATCACCAGTTTGGTTTTCGTCATGGACACTCCACGACCCTACAGCTACTGCGCCTGGCCGAGAGGACAGCCCTGGGTTTCCAGGAAAACCTCAAGACAGTCGCGGTGCTGCTAGACGTAGAGAAAGCCTTTGCCACAACCTGGCACCAAGGCCTACTGTACAAACTCAGGGAGGCCAACCTACCTCCTCCCTATCTTGCCCTGATTAGCAGTTTCCTCAGAAACCGCACTTTCAGGGTGAGAGTGGAAGGAAGGATGTCATCTATCAGACCAATAGCCGCGGGAGTCCCGGAGGGCAGTGTACTGTCCCCGATACTCTTTGCGGCCTACATGTCTGACTTACCCCTGGAACCACAGACTGTTACGTGCCAATATGCTGACGATGTCCTCATAATGGCACGTAACAAAAACTTACGATATTGTCATCCTCCGCTGCAGCGCCAGCTCCGAGCTATTGGCCGTTGGAGTGAGATGTGGAGAATGGCCATTAGCCCCGAGAAGAGCTCTGCACTTCTCCTGGCTAAGGTCCGAGCTAGGCGACCAGACTGGTCGCTGAGGTTGAGGCAGAGGCAAATCCCTTGGGTTCCCACTGCCACATACCTTGGCGTCCACCTGGATCGCGGACTCACCTACGCACCTCATATCCGGGTCAAAGCCGGACAAGGGCATGCAGCATTAACTCAGCTATACTCCATTTTCAAGTCCACCATGCCTACTCACCCCAAACTACGCCTGTATCGGGCGATCATACCGCCCCTGATTCTGTACGGCTGCGAAGTCTGGGGATCAGCGGCTCCAACCAATATTCGCAGACTCCAGTACGTCCAGAACAGGGCTTTGCGCATGATCTACGATACCGGGCGGAGATTTCCGTCCCACATCCTACATACTCACTCTGGAGTCCCGTATATCGTCGACGTGGTGCGGGAGAGATCCCGCACCATCTACGATAAGCTGGACTCCCACCCCAACATACTGGTGAATACCCTAGGCCGTTACGACCATAGGGTTCCTCGCCGGAGACCAAGCTATCGGCTACCCAAAGATGCCTTGGGTACCTAGCACTGAACAGGGCCACATTCCCCTGACTCCAACTTCCTCAGCCCAGTAATGGGCTAGGAAATACCTTATACAGTAACACGGATCCTTTCCCTCTAGCCTGTTTAGCGGACTGTGCTCAGAAGCCTCCCAGCAGGCAGAAGAGCGCAGCCAGCATTGGCGCATCCCCCCTTCACGGGGCGACGGCGCTCACCAAGGCTAGACATATCCACTGCCCAAAACAATCGCCTGTGACATTACAAATTCTTCTACACTGCCCAGATAAAGACGCTGAAAGCGGCTAGGTGCTGGGCAGCATACACTCCGTCCAGGAAAACCTGGACGACTCGACTCTTCTGCTGGTCTGCTGGTACCAGCTGAGCTTTCTGTCGAAGATCAATCCCAAAAATTTCGCCTCGTCCGCAAAAGGAAGAACAGCAGGGCCGAGGTGTAGACAAGGCGAATGAAACGCCTTCCGGCGCCAGAAGTTGACACAGACTGTTTTCTCGGCGGAAAACTTAAAGCCGTTTTGGATACTCCAAGTGTAGAGGCGATCTAGGCAAACTTGGAGGCGGCGTTCTAGCAGACAAGTTCGCCGAGAGCTGCAATAAATTGCAAAGTCGTCGACAAATAAAAAGGAGGAAATACCCGGTGGAACACACTCTACAGTGGGATTGATAGCAATGGCAAACAGTGTGACACTGAGCACCGATCCTTGTGGTACTCCGTTCTCTTGGATAAAAACACGGGATAAAACTGAACCTACGCGCACGCGAAAGACTCTCTTCCTCATGAACTCTCGAATAAAGAGGGGTAGACGGCCTCGGATACCCCAACTGTGTAGTGTACGAAGAATGCCATACTTCCTACATGTGTCGTATGCTTTGGCGAGATCAAAAAAGACGGCAACCGTTTGATTCCTCCGCAAATAATTGTCCATAATATGTGTTGATAGGGAGAAAAGATGATCAGTCGTAGAACGGGAGCGTCGAGAGCCGCACTGGACATTAGAAAACAAATGTTGGGATTTCAGCCACCATGCCAATCGCCCGTGTATCATGCTCTCCATCACCTTGCAGATGACGCTGGTGAGGGAGATCGGGCGATAACTGGAAGGTAGATGGGGGTCCTTACCAGGCTTTAAAATGGGGACTATGGTGGCCTCACGCCAGTCGGATGGAAATGTGGCAGTACGCCAGATACGGTTGTACACACTTAGAAGGAACCTTCTACCAGGGGAGGTAAGGTATTGGGGCATCAGAAGGTGTATACCATCTGGGCCAGGTGCAGAGTGCCTAGAAGAAGTGAGTGAGTGTGTGGTGTTTAAGGGCCAGTCGACAACAAGGTCATTTGGGCCCCAAGTCAAGACTAAAACCTAAAAGCTACACAAATTTAGTTAAAAATGTAAAATAAAATAAAAACAGTCAACGATTAGAAGTATATAAAAGCTCATACAAATACTAATAGTTAAAAGCTCTAAAATTAATAAATATAAAATCCAAGTCAGACTTGTGTATTAAAACTAATTTCCGCCACAAACCGCAGTGCCTTATCCACGGCCACTGAGCCGTCCCCTAAAACATCGAGCAAGTTAGTCCTTAGGCCCAAAGCCTGGCGAACGCGGGTGTACTGCGGGCAATCCAGCAATACGTGCCGCACAGTGAGGCGTACTGCACACGGAGCACACACAGGGGTCGGTTCCCCTCTTAAGAGATGTCCATGAGTTGCACGTGTGTGCCCAATTCTCAGCCGGGTGAGTATCTCCTCGGCCCGCCGGTTATCCCTGCAGGAAGTTGGCCAGGGTTGTACGCTCTCCTTTATCGCCCGGAGTTGTGTGCCTTCTAAAACTGTCCAGGATTGCTAACAAGCAGATAGGAATTGGCGACGGAAAAAACGTTGCACATCCTGGTATGGCACCCTAGTTGTTAAACTCCGGAGTAAATGGCAAGCTGACTTAGCAGCCGCGTCCGCCTCCTCGTTCCCGGAAATCCCCACATGACCTGGGGTCCAAGTAAAAACAAAATTGTATCCGCGAATCAGCATTTGCGATATCTGGGCCTGTATTTTTAAAACAAGGGTGTGAACGGCAGTGTGCTGTTGCAAGGCTTGAGGAGCACTTAGAGAGTCATGGCAGACAATAAAAGAGCCAGGAGCTAACTTGCAAATAAAAAGGAGCAAATAGAAGATGGCATACAGCTCTGCGGAGAAAACTGAAGTGGAGTCCAGAAGGCGAAATTTATGAGCCTCACCGTTAATAAAGAACGCGCAACCCGTAGTGCTACCTGACTGAGAACCGTCTGTAAAGACCGGAACATAATTAGGGTAACGGCTCAGTAGTGCGGCAAAAAGTTGTTGGAACACCAAATGTGGAGTAGCGAGTCTAGAGTTGCTTGAAAGAGCGAGATCGAACCGCGCGCGATTGAGCTGCCATGCAGGATAAGGGCAGATGGACGACCTCTCCACGCGAGGCATTCGGAGGCCATGAGATTGTAGGAGATGATGATGATGATAATGGAGTTTTTTGGGCGCACGACTGCGCGGTCATTAGCGCCTTTAACAATTATATTATTTTAAAAAACTGTTATATAAGACAAGGCTAAAAGACAGTCATCCTAAATAAAAGCACAGTATAAGATGTACGTGTAAGAAAGACTAAAAGATTAAAATGACTAAAATTTACAACTAAATTCTAAAATTCACACTTAAAAGCAGCTGAAATGCTTTGGCCACCGCTTGTTCCTCGTCCGCCAGGATCTCTGCCAGGCTGGCCGGCAGCTGGAGAGACCGGCGGACATCTGCTAGGTAAAAACACTCTAAAAACACCTGGCGGACCGATAGAGTGCCACCGCAATGCGGACACTCTGGTGCAGGGCCCCCATTCAGCATAAAACTGTGGCTAAAAAAGCAGTGGCCAATCCGTAACCGAGCCAGCCGCACCTCCTCACGACGAGAGGAACGGCAGGATGTTCCCCAGGGTATCGGAAGGGCCTTGATCGATCGGAGTTTATTTCTGCGGAGAGCAGACCACTCTTCCCGCCAGCAGGATAACACACCTCTCCGCAGTATAATGCTAAAATCTGCCGATGTCACCGGTTCTATGTAAAACCTGGGATGTTTCGTTGCCATCTTGGCTGCCAAATCCGCCATTTCATTCCCCTGCAAGCCTGCGTGACCAGGAACCCATGCACACACGACGCTAACGCCTGAGGCGTGTAAGGTGTGAAGGGTGTCCTGGATAAGCTGTACAATAGGGTGGTGGGTGTACAGCGCACGCAGGCTCTGGAGTGCGGTAAGGGAATCACTTAAGATGAGGCAATTACCCAATTTCCTCCGGCGAACATGTAAAAGGGCTCGGTAAATGGCATAGAGCTCAGCATTGTATATGGAAGTGCTGCCATGGAGACCGAATGTAAAGGGTTCGGCTCCATGGACAAATGCACATCCAACACCAGCAGAGCTCTTAGACCCATCGGTATAAAATAAACTAAAATCCTTATAGCCTGATAAAAACTCTAAAAACAAACCGCGGATACTGCTCGTCGGCGTCGTGGACTTGCTATGCAGCACCATGCCGAGATCTACGTGATCTGCTGCACGCATCCAAGGGGGATACAGTCTTTCGCCCTTAGGGAAGAACTTAGGCAAGTTAAGTGTAAGTCTCCCAAGGAGTTCCCGGAAGCGAAATCCTGGCGGCTTGGGCCTCAGACGTGTGTTTCTGTAACGTACGTCCAATGAGGTATCAGAAAACGGTGCAAATGTAGGATGCCAAGGCATACTGTTCAACCCACAGCCGTAATTTGCTAGTAATATCTCCCGCCGATGTTGCAGAGGAGGTTCCGCCGTTTCGGCGTAGAGACTTACGACTGGGCTGGTTGGAAATGCCCCAGTAGCTATATGAAGGCCGGAGTTATGCACCGTGTCCAGTTTTTTCAGCACAGATGGTCGTGCTGAACCATAAACGATACTCCCATAATCTAACTTGGAACGGATGAGTGCGCGATAAAGTCGCAATAACACTGTACGATCCGCTCCCCACGATTTGCCACTTAGTATACGCAAGATATTTAGAGATCGGTCACATCGTGCTTTCAGTTGTGCTATATGCGACGACCAACTAAGTTTTCTATCAAATATCAATCCAAGGAACCTCGTTTCATCTGCAAAAGGTAGTAGATCAGAGCCTAGCCGCAGCCTTGGGGGTAGTCGACTCCGCTGACGCCAGAAGTTCACACAGATGGTTTTCTCAGCAGAGAATCGGAAACCGTTCTTTAAACTCCAAAACTTAAGGCTGTCCAAGGTGGTCTGAAGACGACGCTCTATAAACGAAGTGCGCTGAGATGTACAAAACACAGCAAAGTCGTCTACAAATAGGCATGAGGAGACCCCCGGAGGTACACATTTCGAGATAGAATTAATCGCAATAGCAAACAACGCGACACTGAGTACCGATCCCTGTGGTACACCGTTCTCTTGAACGAACAGGTTCGAAAATACCGAGCCAACCCTTACTCGGAATACGCGGTCTTTCAAGAATTCCTGAAGGAAGAGTGGTAGGCGTCCACGTATATTCCAGGTGTGCAGAGTACGTAGCAACCCTGCACGCCAACACGTATCATAAGCCTTTTCGAGGTCAAAAAATATTCCGACTGTTTGCCAGTTTTTAAGAAAGCCGTTCATAATCTGTGTCGACATGGACACAAGATGATCCACTGTTGAACGGCGTCGTCGAAAGCCGCACTGGATGTTATTGAGTAGGTTGTGCGTTTCCAGCCACCATACAAACCGCCCATTTATCATGCGTTCCATCACCTTGCAGACGCAACTGGTGAGGGAAATAGGACGGTAGCTAGAAGGGAGGTGACGGTCCTTGCCAGCTTTCAAGATAGGTATAATGGTGGCTTCTCGCCACTTATCCGGAAACGTGGCATCAACCCAAACACGGTTATAGACCTCGAGCAGGAATGCCTTACCTTCAGGTGAGAGATGTTGCAACATTTGAACGTGGATTCCGTCCGGTCCTGGTGCGGTCAGTCGTGATGATGAAAGAGCGTGTTCTAACTCTGCCAGGGTGAAGAGGCGGTTATAATCTTCAAGGTTTCTGGAACTAAACACGAAACCTTGAGATTCTACCTGAGTCTTAATTGAGATAAACTCAGGAGCATAATTACTTGAGCTAGACACCTGAGCAAAAGCACAGCCGAAGGTGTTAGCCACGACAAACGGATCAACAACAACTCCTGCAGGTGTTTTCAGACCAGCGATTGGCAGGTGGGTTGATTTTCCGGCGCGCGCCGTAACCTATACCATACAACAGATGAAGGTGTCCATCTGTTAAAAGATGAGACAAAGTTGTTCCATGAGATCTTTTTGCTATCCTTAATTATTTGCCTAGACTGTGCACGCGCTTTCTTGTACTCAATAAGATTACTTAGGGTAGGGCGTCGTTGGAATACCCGTAGAGCACGTCTACGAGCACGAATAGCATTCCGGCAGTCGTTGTTCCACCATGGCACAGGAAATCGACCGGGATGGGTAGCCGAACGTGGAATAGACTGTTCTGCAGCGGAAAGAATTTTATCTGTGAGATGATCGACCAGATCATTCACAGAATCGTGCTCGTGGTACACAAAGACAGCCAACTGGGTGTAAAGGTTCCAGTTGGCTCGATCAAAGCGCCATCTAGGAATACGTGACGGAGACACATCGTGTGCTAAGAGATTAAGAAGACATGGGAAGTGGTCGCTCGAGTATAAATCAGAGATGACATTCCTCTGTAATGAAACTGCTAACTGGGATGAACATACTGCCAAATCGATGTGCGAATAGGTGTTATAGGCGTCCGAAAGAAACGTTGGCTCTCCGGAATTTAGGAGAACCAAGTTATTGCTCTCCAAGAATTTTGCAATGAGGTGGCCTCTCGAACATGCCCGAGTGGAGCCCCATAGTGGGTGATGGGCATTAAAGTCTCCAACTATTAGAAAAGGTGTTGAAAGTTGGGAAACCAGATCTTCAAGGTCAATTAACGAGAGGTCATCTGATGGCGGGAGATATACACTGCAAATGCAAAATTCGATTGATGGCAGCGTAATCCTTACAGCTACAGATTGTATATCAGATTGCAGCTGTACCGGATCTACAAATATGTCATCCCTGAGGAGCATCATAGTGCCCCCGTGAGCAGGAATGCCCTCTTCTGTGTCAATATCACAGCGTAGTGGTGTGTAGCGTCGGATGTTAAACTTGTCTTCCGGTCGTAGCTTAGCCTCTTGTAAGCATACCACCAGGGGGTTATGCTTACTGAGCAAAAGTTCCAGCTCTGGTCGATGTGTTCTTAAACCCCGCATGTTCCATTGTAGGATAGCCATTGGAACTATGGAGATAGGTTGTAAAAGTTGGTCTACATCAAGACGACTTTAACGGTGGCCGAATCAGCTTACCCTTTTTCTTCGGTGTAGGGCTAACACCTTTTTCGTCCTGTTTATCCTGGCGCTTTTTTGTTGCCGTTCTGTGGTCGGTATCCTCTTGGTCCATCTCTTCGGCGGAGGAAGCCCCTTTCCCTAATGAGAACTTAGGTTCGAGGGCTTCAAATTTATTGGACACAGAGATCGACGAAGATGACAGTCGTCGATCCGAATCATCACCAGAAAGCTCTTCAGAAGAGCTTCGGGATGTCCTAGAGGATTTCTTCTTCCTGGGCATACGGGTCGAATCTTTAAGGAAATCTGTCCTCTGGTAGCTGGTCTTGAATACTTTAGACGGTGGGTCGTATATTACAGGCTTGTCATGTTTAGAGTTAGAAGTCGACGGTTTGGCTTCGGACGGGGCTGAGGTTTTAGATTTCTTCGTCCGTTGAGGCGATGTATTTGCCGACGCTGCTGACGGGTTTGTGGACTTTCGTACTTGTGTTGGAACAATAACTCTATCAGAGATGGTAGCCTCACCTGAACCGCAGGTTTGCGTTGCGATTTCCTTTCTAGGAACCGGTTTAGCTACCACAGAGCTATAAGTACCGGACCTAGGGATGGAGGGCAGGCGCGTACGCAGGAGCTTCCGGGCGTCCGAGAAGGATACCTTCTCCTTAACCCGGATCTCCTGTATTGCCTTTTCTTCCACAAAGCGTGGGCAGTCTTTGGAGCTAGATGGATGCTCCCCGGCACAGTTTATACATTTAATGGACGAGGAGCACTCACCCTCATGTAAAGCCAAACTACAGTTAACGCATGCTGGAGTTCCGTTACACAGATGACTAGTGTGACCATAACGCTGACACTTGTAGCACCGCAGGGGGTTTGGTATATAAGGCCTAACCTCAATACTCTCGTAGCCTGCCCTTATCTTTTGAGGAAGATCTACCCTATCAAAAGTAAGGAACAGGGTACGAGTAGGCAACAATTCCCCCGTTCTCTGCGCTGCACTCGGTACACACAGGTAACTCCTTGGTCTTTCAGGTTCTGCTGAATCTCCTCGTTGGACATACCGTCCAACGCACGGGTGGTTACCACCCCGCGCGAGGAGTTCAGGGTCTTATGTATAGTAACGGCTATAGGATAACTGCCTAGCATGCTCGCCTTCAATAATGATGCTGCCTGGGAGCTAGAATGTGCCTCAACCACATCGTGTGCCGTTCCGCGATCGTATGCATGACTTGACAGGACCAGCAATTTTGTCCAAACCCCTTTGGATCGTAAAAGGGTTCACTGTCGTAAACTTCTGACCTTCTTCTGTACGACTAACCACCAAGTAGCGAGGACCACAAGACTCGACTACTTCTTTTCCATTTCTACTACAATTGGGATTGGTTTTGGATTTAGGGTTTAACATGAAAGTTGGCATGAATTTCATCCCCCAGTACTCCCCACCCACCACGGAGCCCAACAAGGGGTCATCCCACTGGGATGACAGGGCTATACAGGGGATATAGCGGGCGCGCCGTCCCACTCACCCTGGAGTTCAGTGTAACACCTTGTCCTGGCCGATTGACTAGGGGTGGGTTAGGCCCTAGCCTCCCGTTTAGGCGAAGCAGAAGCCAAAGTAGTGTATTAGAAATGCGTACCCTCCCCGAATTCAGAAAAACACTGTTACGAGCTCAGGTACGCATCCCTCAACCACCAGGACTAACCTTTCCACCGACACGGGTCTCCACGCACGGCCTACACGTGAGTGGGCCTGTTGACCGTCTCCCTCAACCACGAAGAGGAGCCCACACGAGGGAGACTGTTGGCTCGGGACCCCGGGATCGCCAATACCCGTACCTACCGTAGTAGGCCCCTGGGGGGAGATTGTAGGAGATCCCGAAATCTTATTCCCATGGGGCGTGTCCGAGAACCAGGGCGCATATAACGGTGGACTAAATCTGGACACAGAACTGGTTTAAAACAAGGATGATTGGCATAACTTGCCAACTTCGAGACGTATGAGCAGAGTAACAGCGAGCGACGAATATGGAGTGGAGGTTTGCCTGAGTCTGCATATAGGCAGTCGACTCGACTGGTGCGGAAGCCTCCTGTGGCAAGGCGGATGCCAGTATGATGCACGGTGTCTAAAAGGCGAAGTTTAGAGGCGGTCGCTGCGCCATAAATAAAACTGCCATAGTCCAGCTTGGACCGAACCAGAGAGCGGTACAGCCTCAACATTACCGTGCGATCGCCCCCCCCAAGATGCTCCAGATAATACCTTCAGCACCCGAAGAGAACGATCGCAAGAGGCTCGAAGGTGACGAATGTGGTGCTCCCAATTGAGTTGTCGGTCCAAGTAGAGGCCCAAGAACTTCAGGTGTGAGACAAATGGCAGGGGTGTGCCGTTCAAATGAAGATCAGGAGGCGGGTGAATACCTCGTAGGCGGTGAAAGTGTATACACTGGGTCTTCGCAGCTGAAAAACGGAAGCCGGTTTGAAGCGCCCAAGCTGCTAGCTGGGTAATGGTCAGCTGCAGTTGGCGCTCAATGTGATCTATGTTGGCAGACCTATAATAGACTGCAAAGTCGTCAACATAGAGGGATGATGGAATTCCACTTCGAACGGCATTAGTGATGCCGTTAATCGCTACGGCAAAAAGGGTGACGGACAAAATCGACCCTTGAAGTACACCGTTCTACTGTATCCGTTCCTGGGATATCGTTTTACCTATGCGCACCCGAAAACGGCGAAGTTTTAAAAAATTACATAAAAACTCGGGTAGATTACCACGCATGCCGTAACCATGTAGGTTACGGAGTATGCCGTACCGCCAAGTGGTGTCATAGGCCTTCTCCAGGTCGAGGAACACGCCTACGGTATGTTGCTTCAGTAGAAAGGCATCGGAAATATACCCCTCAAGGCGTGTTAGATTATCGACACTTGAGCGATGGCGACGAAAACCGCATTGCAAGTTGGACAGATGGTTATGTTTTTCTAGCCACCAATTTAACCGAGCGTTTATCATTCGCTCCAACGTCTTACAGATGACACTCGTCAGGCAAATGGGGCGATAGCTAGATGGAAGTGTGCGGTCCTTTCCGGGTCGAGGGATGGGGATGATGATACCCTCTCGCCAGGAGGAAGGGAAAACCCACTCATGCCAAATGCGGTTATACATGTTTAAAAGGAAACATCGCGCTTCAGATGGAAGCTGTAGCAGCATCTGTCTGTGTACGTCATCGGGACCTGGAGAAGAATCCTTTGCTAACGCCAGAGAATGGGCCAGCTCGGCTGCTGTGAAAGGTTGGTTGTACGGCTCGGTGCAGTCACTATTAAAATTCAGTGGTACCCGCTCCGCCTTTTCCTTAATAGGCAAGAAGAGAGCGTCATAGCGAGCAGTTTGGCTAGTAGCAGAAAATGAGGTAGCTAGGGCTTCAGCTATGTCCTGCTCGGTGGTGCACATGGAACCGTTGATGGCAAGGCAGGGAATTACCGTCCTGCGATACTTGCCATACATCCGCCGAACAGCTGACCATACTTGTTGGGTAGAGCTGCGCCGGGAAAGCGAAGACACATAGGCTTCCCAAGATCGACGCTTTGCTTTGCGCAGTATAAAGCGTGCCCTAGCGCGAGAACGTTTGAACGCGACGAAGTTCCCTTCCGTCGGGTGCCGCTGAAAAACGCGCAAAGCACGTTTGCGTGCTTTGACAGCCAAACTGCATTCCTCGGACCACCACGGTACAGGAATACGACGTGGTGTAGTTGAACCTCGAGGAATGCTGGATTCTGCTGCGAGTTGGATCGAGCAAGTAAAATATTCGACCATTTCGTCGATGGTGTCGAAACCATCGTCGATGAAGTGTATGAGGGATTGGAATTTTCGCCAGTTAGCTTTGGAAATAATCCAGCGAGGATGTCGAGAAGGTACACATTGGCGGCCAGAAAAATGAATGTTAATGGGGTAATGATCACTGCCGAAGAGGTCGGAAAGTACTGACCACTCAAGTAGTGGTATTAATGACGGACTGCAGAAAGAAAGGTCTAGTACGGAATGTGTACCATAAGCGGATGATAGGAATGTCGGGTCACCAGTATTTAGCAGAAGCAGGTCAGACTTATCGAAGACGTCCACGAGGAGGCATCCACGGGCGTCATCAGCGTCTGATCCCCAGAGCGTGTGCTTGGCATTGAAATCTCCCACAAGGAGTAGTGGTGAGGGGAGCTGAGCCAATAGACCTTGAAGATCACGCTCTGGAACTATACTGAGCGGCGGCAGGTACATGTTGCAGATGGTAAAACTGATGTTCTCCAGCTGTATCCGAACGGCCACAGCTTGCAATGGTGTGGTGAGAGGAACGTTGGCGGCTGAGATGTTAGGGGCCACTAAGGTAGCAACGCCACCGCTTGCACGCATACCTGCAAGAGAGTCGCTTCTAAATGCAGAGAAAGAATGAAGGTGTAACGAGTGATTGGGATGTAAGTGGGTTTCCTGGAGACTAATAACTGATGGTGACCGTTGAGTAGTAGTAGTAGTGGGGCTTAGGGGCGCACAACAGCTGAGGTCATTAGCGCCCGAGCTCAGACTAGGTAAAGCCCAACTGAAATGTAAACGCTAAAAACAATAAAATCCACTAAAATCCACTAAAAGGTCCAAAAACACAATAAACATAAAAGATGCTCAAACTGTTAAAATAGCTAAAATAGGAGTGTCGAGATGAATCTAAAATGAGGCACGGCGAGGGATGTTGAAATCATATGGAGCGAAGCATTCCGCTGCGCTGTAAAAAGTCGAAGAGGCCCTCCACAGCAGCAATATCATCCCTCAACATTGCGCTGAGGTTGGATGCCAAACCCAAGGAGGAGCGCAACGTTGAGTAAAATCGGCACTCCACTAAAAAGTGCTCTACCGTCAAAGGCTCACCGCAGTGAGAACAATCAGGTGCTGAGTCCTGGCGTAACAAGTGTTGATGGCTAAAACGGCAGTGCCCGATGCGAAGTCTAGCTAAAATAACTTCTTCCCTGCGAGAAGAACGTGAAGATGTGGCCCAGGGAAGCGGAAGAGGTTTAACCTCCCGGAGTTTGTTCCCAACGAGCGCGGACCAGTCATCATGCCAGCGAGTGTTGATGGCTTGGCGAAGGGAAGCACTAAGATCTTCGAAAGGAACAGAATTGCTAAAAACTGTGGGGGATAAAATAGCAGACTTCGCGGCGGCATCAGCAGCCTCGTTGCCCGGAATGCCTACGTGTCCGGGAACCCAAACGAACGACACGTGGAACCCTGAATTAGCGAGCGAATACAGCCGATCCTGTATTCGCTGTACTAGGGGATGGCCGGGGTACAGCGAACGAATGCTCTGTAGAGCACTCAGAGAATCGCTACAGATGGCAAAGTGGTTAGAGTGCTGCTGGCTGATAAAAAGTAGGGCTTGATAGATACTAAAAAGTTCAGCGGTAAAAATCGAGCACTGTCCGGGAAGACGAAATGTAAAACTATCCGCAGCAACTACGAAGGCACAACCAACACCTCGGTCGGTTTTAGAGCCGTCCGTAAAAATAAAACTGTAGTTCTTAAAATGCTGCTGAAGTTCTAAAAATGCGGATTGGATGCCAGTGGTCGGAAACGCAGACCTGGGCATGGACGTCAACCCAAGGTGGAATAAGGAGTCATACCGCGACCAAGGAGGAAAATTAGATTCCCTCCGAGGTAATACTGGCGGCAGATTGGCGTCCAGGGCCCGAACAAGCAGGCGAAAGCGAACACCGGGCGGAAGTAATGCAAGGGGGCTGACAGCGTACTGGCGATCAAGAGACGAGTCAAAGAAAGGCTTGTACGTTGGGTGCGTGGGTAGAGAGGATAGACGGCATGCGTAGGTGCATAAAAGAATATCTCGCCTATAGCACAGGGGGGGTTCAGCTGCTTCAGCGTACAGACTGGGGATGGGGCTGGTTGGAAAAGCACCAGTAGCTAGACGTATCCCCTGATTGTGCACAGGATCCAAACGACTCAAAATGGAAGGCCGTGCCGACGAATATACCACACTCCCATAGTCAAGCTTTGATCGCACCAGGGACCGATAAAGCTGTAAGAGCACGGTCCGATCAGCTCCCCAGGACGTACCTGTTAAGACACGTAAGATATTGAGGGATCGGGCACAGCGACCTTTCAGGGAAGCGATATGAGAATCCCAGCTAAGCTTCCTATCGAACACCAATCCTAAAAATTTAGCTTCCTCTGCAAAAGGAAGCGTATGGGGACCGAGGTGGAGTGAGGGTGCATCAAACGCCTTACGGCGCCAAAAGTTCACGCACACGGTCTTCTCGGTGGAAAAATGGAAGCCGTTGTGGAGGCTCCAAGTGTAAAGGCGATCTAAACAGACCTGGAGCCGACGCTCCAAGATACTCGTCCGCCGAGAGCTACAATATACGGCGAAGTCATCCACAAATAAAGAAGAGGATATTCCAGCGGGAATACACTCAGTGATAGGATTGATGGCGATGGCAAAGAGGAGAACGCTGAGGACCGATCCCTGGGGTACCCCGTTTTCCTGATGGAAAACGCGGGATAAATTACACCCCACCCGAACACGAAAGGACCGCTCCTTCATGAATTCCCGGAGGAAAATGGGAAGTCGACCACGAAGACCCCACTGATGTATGGTGCGTAGTATGCCAGTCCGCCAACAGGTGTCATAGGCTTTCGTAAGGTCAAAAAAGACGGCCACAGTTTGGCAGCGGCGCAGGTAGGCGTTCATGATATGAGTCGAGAGAGAAATCAGGTGATCAGTGCTGGAACGGTAACGGCGAAATCCGCATTGGATGTTGCACAGAAGGTTCTCCGACTCAAGCCACCAACGTAAGCGCCCAGTAATCATGCGCTCCATCACCTTACACACTGTACTGGTGAGGGAAATGGGGCGGTAACTGGAGGGCAAACGGCGGTCCTTACCCGGTTTTGGGACCGGAATGATAGTTGCCTCGCGCCAAGCTGTAGGGAAAACTCCGTCACGCCAGATGCGGTTGTACATACGCAGTAGATAGTCTTTACTAGCAAGGGAGAGGTGTTGAAGCATAGCCACGTGAACACCATCAGGCCCAGGAGCGGAAGAGCGAGAGGAGCATAACGCCGAGTCCAGCTCCCGTAAGCTAAATTCGGCGTTGTAGCACTCAAGGTTAGCTGAGCGGAAAGATAATTCCTGGGCCTCAATCTGAGATTTGAGGACCCGAAACGTCGAAACGTAGTTAGCAGAGCTGGAGGCGGCAGCAAAAGTGCTACCCAGGCAGTTAGCAACATCAACCGCATCTACAACAGTGAGAGGTCCATCCTGAAGTCCAGGAATGGACAAGGGTGGCCGTTTACCGGCAACACGTCGGAGTTTCTCCCAAACCACAGAAGAAGGGGTGGCGTGCGAGAAAGAGACAACAAAGGAAGTCCAGGACGCTCTTTTGCTAGCCCTAAAAACACGTCGGGCTCGTGCGCGCAGCTGTTTATAAGCTACCAAGTTCTCGACGGTGGGGTGTTGTTTAAATATCCTAAGGGCTTTCCGGCGTGCGCGAAGGGCATCGCGGCACTCAAGAGTCCACCACGGGACAGGCAAACGCCGAGGCTCCGTGGAGGATTTCGGGATAGATTGCTCGGCAGCGGAGACAACAACTGAAGTGAAATGGTCGACCAGAAGGTCGATAGTAGTAAATTCGGAATCCTTGAATGTGGCAGCTTCGGAAAAGAGCACCCAGTTAGCCTTGGAGAGTTGCCAATTGACCGTTGAGAAACTAAATGTTGTAGGTCTTGAGCACGAGCTCGAAAACCATTGACATTCCACTGGATTATTTCCATAAGGAGTTTTTAGCGGGCCGTTTTAACCTTTTTCTTGACGTTGGCTGATTTGGGCCCTACGACTCGAAAATCGTTAGTCTCCTGTGACGCCGCTGATGTTCGGGAGTCAGAACTCCTACGGCTCGTAGAACGACACCGGGATCTAATAGAAGGCGAGCGACTTCGCGATCTATGTTGTGGCCGGGATCGGGTTTTCACATTTACTACTGGATTGTTGTTACTCGGTGATGGCTTGGGGGCTGAAGTCTGTACGGCTGAAACGGAGGCTGTGCTGGTGGATATACAAACAGTCTGAGACGTAGGTTTAACGGCTAGAAAGTCAGTCTGCGTGGATGCGTGGGAGACAGCGACGTGTTGAACAGCAACAGTGGCATTAGGAGTACGGCGAGCTGCTAATGCATATCCAGTAGTAGTGGTAGCAGGCTTCAGTTGTTCGAAGCGCCGTCGTGCCTCTGGAAAAGTCAGGCGTTCCTTTACACGTAGCTCCTGAATACTTTTTTCGTCCATGAATCTAGGGTACTGTCGCGAACTGGAGGGATGACTACCACCACAGTTCACGCAACAAGGTGTTCGAGTGCAGTTTGGGTCTTCGTGTTTCGCTAGGCCACATTGCTCACAAAGAGCAGGATTGGTACATGTGACCTTAGTATGTCCGAACCGCTGACATTGGAAACAGCGCATGGGGTTCGGGACATACTGGCGGACGCTAGCACGTTCATAGCCGCAATATATATATTCAGGTAACTTCGTCCCAGCAAAAGTTAGAAATACCGTACGTAATGGGAACTCCTTGCCATCTTGCTTCCGTGTTAGCCGGTACGCCTGACAAACAAGTTGGTCAGAGAGGCAACTTACTATCTCTTCATTTGCTAGACCATCTAAGCTGGAGGTGGTGACTACTCCTCTACACGTATTGAGCGTTTTGTGTGGGGCTACCCGGATAGGGTAGGAGCCCAACAAAGACGCTTTTTGCAGCTTTTTAGACTGGTCTGCAGTTGAGGTGTCTAACAGTAAGCTACCGTCTCGGAGACGCGTAGCGTTTTTGACAGGGCTACTGATCTTATCTAATTCTCGCTTAATGTAAAAAGGACTAATATCTTTAAAGGTTTTGCCATCACATGCCAAGGTCATCAATAAATATGGGTCAATGGAGGAGGTTTTGCGTGGAGACATGATATAGACCCCCATCCGGAACCGTCGGCGTCAGCCTGCCATCCGGGGGTTAAAAAAGAAAGACACCGAATCTTCACGGTCTGTGCCGTCATGGGGACCCCACCCATGACCGATCTCATTTGTACCTCAGAAAAGCTACCCTTCCACATCCACTGCTTGTCCGTATGGGTAAACCGTTCACCACGCACTCCCCGGCTTTATGCCCCTACCACAGGAATAACCGCCTGTGGCTCCCTACTTTAGGCCGCGCTGCGCATAAAGGGCACACGCGGATTCAGGGGACTTGTGGTTGATTACACCGGGGTTCCCGCAGCGGTAACACGTCCGGTCCGTGATACTAACCCAACGGCAAACACGGCCGTCGGGAGATTAACACAGACCGGGCCCTCAAGGAGCTACGTGGGTGTACTTGACGGTGTGGACGGGCTCCGCACCTAAGGCTACACATAGGGGCAGTGCGAAGGGTCCGGTCAACCTTCACTTTTGAGACCTCCGGAGAGCACACATGTCGGAAGCCGCGCTGAAAACCGTGGGACAGAACCACGGAGATAGGAGAGATCCCTGCTGGTGAGACAGGAGTTATAAACCTAAGACCTTAAGTGCTAATAATGATAATAAAAAACTAGAAGGGGAAGAAGGTGATGCATACTGATCAACAGTAGCTTTACGTGGCACAGTTGATGGAGATGAAGGGGATGAATTGAGGGTGAGTGGCTAGGGACCCCGGGATCGCCAATCCCGTACCTACCGTAGTAGGTCCCTGGGGAAAAATACCAGAGCCTCTTCTGCCAGTTTTCGGGGTTACTGTTGGGCCTTCTCGGCAGCCGTAGCGGTCCAGGGGTACACCAAGTCCCCACCGTACATCACCCCATCAGGCAGTCCCCTACTTCCTGTTGCCCGCCCCTCGGGACGAGGACCGCAGAGGTTGGATTTCGAGGGGCTGCCTAGAAGAAGCCAGGGCCCTTTCGAGTTTGGCCTCGGAGAAATCCGTGTTGTAAATTTCCATGTTAGATGAGGATAACGAGAGCTCATGGGATTGCACCCGGTCTTTCGTAGATAAGAATGCTGTATGATAGTGGGAGGAACTGGAAACGTCAGCGAAGGCAGTTCCCAAGGCGTCAGCAACGGCTCCGGGGATAACGACAGTGTCGTTATTCAGCCTGAGGCCGGGATTCGTGAGCCTGGAAGCTTTGCCGGCGACGCGGCGAAGCCGATCCCATACAATAGAAGATGGTGTGAAGGGATTAAATGACTCAACAACGCGCTTCCAAGAGGCCCGTTTACTGTCCGTAATGATGTGACGAGCTCGGGCACGAAGTCGTTTATATGTGACCAGATTTTCAAGAGTAGGGTGGCGCCGAAAAACTCGAAGTGCCTTCCTCCGTGCTTGGATCGCCGCCCGGCTGTCGTCGGTCCACCAAGCGACTGGCAGGCTTTTCGGGTGGGATGACGACCTGGGTATTGCTTGTTCGACAGCAGAAGTAATGACGGAGGGAAGGTGATCCACCATGTCGTCGACGTTGTTAAAGAGGCGGTCTTCGAAGACCGCCAAGTTTGAGTAAAGGAGCCACTGCGCTTTGTGGAATTGCCAGTGGGGTACACGTGACGATGGAACATTGTGTGAAAGCAGGCGTAAAACACACGGAAAATGATCGCTGCCAAAGCTGTCAGAGATGACGTTCCACTGTAGGCGATGTGTAAGCTGTTGGGAGCAAACTGCTAGGTCGAGGTGAGAGAAACTGCCGCTGGAATCGGAAAGAAAGGTTGGTTGGCCGGTGTTTAGAACGGAAAGATTGTACTGAGAAAAAAATTCAACGAGGTCGTTCCCCCTTGCGCAAGCCCGTGGAGATCCCCATAGGGGGTGGTGGGCATTGATGATGAGATGATAGATGCATTTTAGGGCGCACAACTGCGCGGTCATAAGCGCCCATAAACATGATCAGACTAAAAAAAAAAAACAAAAAAAAACCTAAAAACACCATCCCGAATAAAAGCACTACCCGTAAAACACAGACATGTCAACAACTAAAAATTAAAAGGGTTCATGTATAAAATCCTTGTTAGATTCTAAAATTAAGGTTTAAAAACAATTTGAAAACCTTGGCCACCTCGTTAGGGTCGTCCGCCAGAACCTCTGCCAAACTGGCCCGCAGTTGGAGAGACCGGCGGAGACGTACCAGGTTATGACAATCTAAAATAACGTGGCGGACCGAGAGCGGACCACCACAAAGCGGGCAGACCGGAGCAGGGCGCTTATTTAAAAGATGGCTGTGGCTAAAAACGCAGTGGCCGATACGTAGCCGAGCAAGAATCACCTCCTCTCGCCGGGATGTACGAGAGCAAGTGGCCCAGGGAAGCGGAAGCTCCTTCACCTCTCTAAGCCGGTTCTGACGGAGACCAGACCACTCGTCGTGCCAGCACAAGAGTACTGCGCTCCGCAAAACCAACCTGAAGTCCTCCGCAGTCAGAAACGGAACAGTAACGCTGGGTCTTGTGGTAGCTGCCTTAGCTGCCGAATCTGCTAGTTCGTTACCAGTCAGTCCTGCGTGGCCAGGAACCCATCCACATGTCACGCTAACACCAGACTCGCGTAAAATGTGGAGGGTGTCCTGGATACGTTGTACAATTGGATGGGAGCTGTACAACTTACTAAGGCTTTGAAGGGCACTAAGAGAATCGCTCAGAATTAGGCAGTTACCCAGGTTCCGTCGATGTACAAATAAAACTGCTCGGTAGATTGCGTACAGCTCAGCTATAAAAATGGATGTACTGCTACAGAAACCGAATGTAGAGGGTTCGGTTCCGTAGACAAATGCACAGCCGACTCCATCTGAACACTTGGAGCCATCAGTAAAAATTAAAACATGGTCATTAAAACGGGATAAAAATTCTAAAAAGCACGTACGGATACTACATGGAGCCATTGTGGATTTTGTGTACTGTGTCATGCCGAGGTCTACATGGGGAGTTCCATGCAGCCAAGGAGGGTACACTCTCTCGCCCTTACGGAACAGTTTAGGGGGTTCGATGCTAAGCCTGCCAAGAAGCTCCCGGAAGCGATAACCGGGTGGCTTGGGATTATGAAGGGTGTACCTATAACGCGCATCCAATGATTTATCAGTAAAAGCCGCAAACGTTGGATGTGTAGGCATGGAAAGAAGTCCACAGCCATAATTAGCTAATAAAACATCTCGGCGGTATCGCAAGGGAGGTTCTGCAGATTCGGCGTAGAGGCTAATAACAGGGCTGGTTGGAAAGCCTACGATTGCAATCCGTAGTCCACTATTAAGGACAGTGTCTAGTTTTTGCAGCACGGATGGACGTGCTGAGGCAAATACTATACAGCCATAATCTAATTTGGAGCGAATCAGTGCGTGGTAGAGTCGCAGCAACACTGTGCGATCCGCTCCCCAAGATTTGCCGCTTAGTACTTGCATAAGATTAAGAATACGGTCACATCGTGCTTTCAGCTGTGCTATATGCGCGGACCAGCTAAGTTTTCTGTCGAATACCAGACCAAGGAATCTCGTCTCATCTGCAAAAGGCAGTCTATGTGGGCCCAATCGGAGTGAAGGGGGGAAATATCTCCGACGGCGCCAGAAGTTGACGCAGACGGTTTTCTCAGCAGAGAACCGGAAGCCATTTTTTGAACTCCAATCGTAAAGATTGTCTATGCACCGCTGTAACCGGCGCTCAAGAAAGAGTACGCTGGGACGTGCAGTAGACGGCAAAGTCGTCTACAAATAGGCATGACGAGACCCCTGGTGGAACACATTGCGATATAGAATTAATCGCAATAGCAAACAGCGTAACACTTAGTACCGATCCCTGTGGTACACCGTTCTCTTGAACGAAAAGGTTCGAAAAAACCGAGCCAACCCTTACTCGGAATACGCGGTCTTTCAAGAATTCCTGAAGGAAGAGTGGTAGGCGTCCACGTATATTCCAGGTGTGCAGAGTACGTAGCAACCCTGCACGCCAACACGTATCATAAGCCTTTTCGAGGTCAAAAAATATTCCGACTGTTTGACAGTTTTTAAGAAAGCCGTTCATAATCTGTGTCGACATGGACACAAGATGATCCACTGTTGAACGGCGTCGTCGGAAACCGCACTGGATGTTATTCAGTAGGTTGTGCGTTTCCAGCCACCATACCAACCGCCCATTTACCATGCGTTCCATCACCTTGCAGACGCAACTGGTGAGGGAAATAGGACGGTATCTAGAAGGGAGGTGACGGTTCTTGCCAGCTTTCAAGATAGGTATAATGGTGGCTTCTCGCCACTTGTCCGGAAACGTGGCATCAACCCAAACACGGTTATAGACCTCGAGCAGGAATGCCTTACCTTCAGGTGAGAGATGTTGCAACATTTGAACGTGGATTCCGTCCGGTCCTGGTGCTGTCGGTCGCGATGATGAAAGAGCGTGTTCTAACTCTGCCAGGGTGAAGAGGCGGTTATAATCTTCAAGGTTTCTGGAACTAAACACGAAACCTTGAGATTCTACCTGAGTCTTAATTGAGATGAACTCAGGAACATAGTTACTTGAGCTAGACACCTGAGCAAAAGCACAGCCGAAGGTGTTAGCCACGACAAACGGATCAACAACTCCTGCAGGTGTTTTCAGACCAGCGATTGGCAAGTGGGTTGATTTTCCGGCCACGCGCCTTAACCTATCCCATACAACAGATGAAGGTGTCCATCTGTTAAAAGATGAGACAAAGTTGTTCCATGAGATCTTTTTGCTATCCTTAATTATTTGCCTAGAATGTGCACGCGCTTTCTTGTACTCAATAAGATTACTTAGGGTAGGGTGTCGTTGGAATACCCGTAGAGCACGTCTACGAGCACGAATAGCATTCCGGCAGTCGTTGTTCCACCATGGGACAGGAAATCGACCGGGATTGGTGGCCGAACGTGGAATACACTGTTCTGCAGCGGAAAGAATTTTCTCTGTGAGATGATCGACTAGATCATTCACAGAATCGTGCTCGTTGTACTCAAAGACAGCCAACTGGGTGTAAAGGTTCCAGTTGGCTCGATCAAAGCGCCATCTAGGAATACGTGAGGGAGACACATCGTGTGCTAAGAGACTAAGAAGACATGGGAAGTGGTCGCTCGAGTATAAATCAGAGATGACATTCCACTGTAATGAAACTGCTAACTGGGATGAACATACTGCCAAATCGATGTGCGAATAGGTGTTATAGGCGTCCGAAAGAAACGTTGGCTCTCCGGAAATTAGAACCAAGTTATTGCTCTCCAAGAATTTTGCAATGAGGTGGCCTCTCGAACATGCCCGATTTGAGCCCCATAGTGGGTGATGGGCATTAAAGTCTCCAACTAGTAGAAAAGGTGTTGAAAGTTGGGAAACCAGATCTTCAAGGTCAATTAACGAGAGGTCATCTGATGGCGGGAGATATACACTGCAAATGCAAAATTCAATTGATGGCAGCTTCATCCTTACAGCTACAGATTGTATATCAGATTGCAGCTGTACCGGATCTACAAATATGTCATCCCTGAGGAGCATCATAGTGCCCCCGTGAGCAGGAATGCCCTCTTCTGTGTCAATATCACACCGCAGTGGTGTGTAGCGTCGGAAGTTAAACTTGTCTTGCGGTCGTAGCTTAGTCTCTTGTAAGCATACCACCAAGGGGTTATGCTTACTGAGCAAAAGTTCCAGTTCTGGTCGATGTGTTCTTAAACCCCGCATGTTCCATTGGAGGATAGTCATTGGAACTATGGAGATAGGTTGTAAAAGTTGGTGTACATCAGGACGACTTTAACGGTGGCCGAATCAGCTTACCCTTTTTCTTCAGTGTAGGGCTAACACCCTTTTCTGCCGGTTTATCCTGGCGCTTTTTTGTTGCCGTTCTGAGGTCGGTATCCTCTAGGTCCATCTCTTCGGCTGAGGAAGCCCCTTTCCCTAAAGAGAACTTAGGTTCGAGGGCTTCAAACTTATTGGACACAGAGATCGACGAAGATGACAGTCGTCGATCCGATTCATCACCAGAAAGCTCATCAGAAGAAGAGCTTCGGGATGTCCTAGAGGTTTTCTTCTTCCTGCGGGTACGGGTCGAATCTTTAAGGAAATCTGTCCTCTTGTAACTTGTCTTAAATACTTTAGGCGGCGGATCGTAAATTACAGGCTTGTCACATTTAGGGGTAGAAGTCAACCGTTTGGCTTGGGACGGGGCTGAGGTATTAGTTTTCTTCGTCCGTTGAGGCGATGTATTTGCCGACGCTGCTGATGGGTTTGTGGACTTCCGAACTTGTGTCGGAACAAGAACTCTATCGGAGATGGTAGCCTTACCTGAACCGCAGGTTTGCGTTGCGATTTCCTTTCTAGGAACGGGTTTAGCTACCACCGAGCTATAAGAGCCGGACCTAGGGATGGAGGGCAGGCGCGTACGCAGGAGCTTCCGGGCCTCTGAGAAGGAAAGCTTCTCCTTAACCCGGATCTCCTGTATTGCCTTTTCTTCCACAAAGCGTGGGCAGCCTTTGGAGCTAGCTGGATGCTCCCCAGCGCAGTTTACACATTTAACGGGCGAGGAGCACTCACCCTCATGTAAAGCCAAACTACAGTTAACGCATGCTGGCGTTCCGTTACACAGTTGACTAGTGTGACCATAACGCTGACACTTGTAGCACCGCAGGGGATTTGGTATATAAGGCCTAACCTCAATACTCTCGTATCCTGCCCTTATCTTTTGAGGAAGATCTACCCTATCAAAAGTAAGGAACAGGGTACGAGTAGGCAACAATTCCCCACGTTCTTTGCGCTGCACTCGGTACACACAAGTAACTCCCTGGTCTTTCAGGTTCTCCTGAATCTCCTCGTTGGACATACCGTCCAACGCACGGGTGGTTACTACGCCGCGCGAGGAGTTCAGGGTCTTGTGTATAGTAGCGGTGACAGGATAACTGCCCAGCATGCTTGCCTTCAGTAATGATGCTGCCTGGGAGCTAGAATGCGCCTCAACCAGGAGCGTGCCGTTTCGCGATCGTGTGCATGACTTGACAGGACCAGCAATTTTATCTAATCCCCTTTGGATCGTAAAAGGGTTCACTGTCGTAAACTTCTGGCCTTCTTCTGTACGACTAACCACCAAGTAGCGAGGACCACAAGACTCGACTACTTCTTTTTCCACTTCTACCACAATTGGAATTGGTTTTAGATTTAGGGTTTAACATGGAGAGTTGGCATAAATTTCATCCCCCAGTACTCCCCACCCACCACGGAGCCCAACAAGGGGTCATCCCACTGGGATGACAGGGCTATACAGGGGATATAGCGGGCGCGCCGTCCCACTCACCCTGGAGTTCAGTGTAACACCTAGTCCTGGCCGATTGACTACGGGTGGGTTAGTCCCTAGCCTCCCGTTTAGGCGAAGCAGAAGCCAAAGTAGTGTATTAGAAATGCGTACCCTCCCCGAATTCAGAAAAAATACTGTTACGAGCTCAGATACGCATCCCTCAACCACCAGGACTAACCTTTCCACCGTCACGGGTCTCCACGCACGGCCTACACGTGGGTGGGCGAATTGAACGTCTACTCAACCACGAAGAGGAGCCCACACGAGGGAGACTGTTGGCTCGGGACCCCGGTATCGCCAATACCCGTACCTACCGAAGTAGGCCCCTGGGGGGGTGGGCATTGAGGTCTCCCAACAGAAGATAAGGCGTCGGGAGCTGCGCTACTAAAGCCGCGAGATCAGCAAGAGGTAGTAGTAGTAGAATTAGGTATAGGGCGCACAACTGCGGCGGTTATCAGCGCCCTTACAAAGGTAAAAAGTCTACACAGTTAAAATCAACACATTAAAACCGGGAAAGCGTGTAAAAATGGGCCAGTAAAAGGCTAAAAACTATACCATAAAAACACTAAAAGCCCTCATGGAGCTAGATGCGGCTGTGCATACCGCTAAGGCGTATAAAAGCTAAAACTCGCTCCACGGCACTCAGGTTGTCGGCCAACACCTGACTCAGCGTACTCGGGAAACGGAGGGTGTTACGCGTGGGTGCTAGTAGTAGTGGTGGGGCTTTAGGGCGCACAACTGCTATGGTCATTAGCGCCCATTAAAAAACAATAACGTTAAAAGGTTAAAACGGATTTCTCAGCTAAAAGACTAAAAACTTTAAAATAGTAAAAAAGGTCACCAATACAGTGCCAAATACTGTATTAATACTAAAGACACAATAAAACTGATAAAACAACCCGTTTAAAAGGCGAACAGTCAGATAAAAGTTCAATTATGGAGGTCATACACTGGTGCCCAGTCCACTGCGGTCAATAAAACGTAAAACACGATCCACTGCACGTGAAGTGTCTGCCAGCACTTCGGGCAGGGTCATCGGCAGGTCCAAGGACACACGCAGCTGGGTTAAGAACCGGCACTGAACTAAAACATGCCGCACCGACATGGGCTCATGACAATGAGAACAGAGCGGTGTAGCATCAGAAGATAAAAGGTGACCATGGCTAAAACGGCAGTGCCCGATACGCAGTCTTGCTAAAATAACCTCTTCGCGACGAGAGGTGCGCGACGAAGTGCTCCAGATGATCGGGAGGGGCTTCACCGCTCTAAGTTTGTTCCCCCGACGGGCTTGCCAATGCCTGCTCCACATTGACAGGATGGCGCAACGTAAATAGGAGTTAAAATCATCTGAGGGAACACTAGACCTAAAACATCTGGGAGCTAAAACAGCTGCTTTCGCGGCAGCGTCGGCAGCCTCGTTTCCAGGTATGCCTACGTGTCCAGGTACCCACACTAAGGATACGCAAGTGCCTGCACTGGCGAGAGTGTGAAGGCAGTCCTGGATCCGCTGTACGAGTGGATGATAGGTGTACAGCATCCGTAGGCTCTGGAGGGCACTCAGGGAATCGGAGCAGATAACCCAAGACTGTAATGCTTGCCGACGAATATATAAAAGAGCTTGGTAAATACCAAACAGCTCTGCCGTAAAAATCGAGCACTGCGGTAAAAGACGAAAGCTAAAACTCTTCCGACCGTGAATAAAAGCACATCCCACTCCCGTATTATCCTTCGAACCATCAGTGTAAATAAAACTACAGGGTCGGTACTGCGCCTGAACTTCTAAAAAGCCCGAACGAAGGATGGAATCTGGCGCCGACAATTTCGGCATGGACAGCAGGCTTAAATTTACATGGATCTCGGAGCGGAGCCATGGGGGAAATCGAGTTTCTCCTTTGCGGAATGGCACAGGCAAATGGACGTCCAACAGCCGAAGCAGAGAGCGAAACCGAACGCCAGGAGGAAGGAGGGCCAGGGAGCGCGCTGAATATTGACGGTCCAGAGAATCATCAAAGAACGAGCTAAACGACGGATGTTCCGGCAAACTAAGAAGCCGGCAAGCGTAACTACACAGGAGGACATCACGCCGATAGCGAAGCGGAGGTTCAGCGGCTTCCGCACAAAGGCTCATGACTGGACTTGTTGGAAAGGCGCCAATACTCAAACGGATACCACGGTGGTGAACAGGGTCTAGGCGTTTTAAAATCGAAGGTCGAGCTGACGAATACACAATACAGCCGTAGTCTAGTTTGGATCGGATAAGAGAGCGATAGAGTCTTAAAAGAACTGTCCGATCTGCTCCCCAGGATGTGCCACATAAAACACGTAAAACACTAAGAGAACGTTCACACCTAGCCTTTAAATACGAGATATGAGAAGACCAACTAAGCTTCCTATCGAGGACCAATCCCAAGAATTTTGTCTCGTCTGCGTAAGGAAGGGCATCAGCTCCGAGATGTAGAGGAGGTGACGGAAATACTTTCCGGCGCCAGAAGTTTACGCAGACGGTCTTCTCGGCGGAGAACTTAAAGCCGTTTTCCACACTCCAGGTGAAGAGGCGATCAAGGCACAGTTGGAGGCGGCGTTGTAGGAGAGAAGTCCGCCGAGAACTACTGTAAATGGCGAAGTCGTCCACGAACAAGGAAGAAGAAATGCCCGACGGGACGCACTCCGCAATGGGATCGATGGCAATAGCAAATAGTGTGACACTAAGTACCGAGCCCTGCGGTACTCCGTTCTCTTGGCTAAAAGCACGAGATAAAACCGAACCCACACGTACCCGAAACACCCTATCTCGCATGAACTCTCGAATAAAAAGCGGCAGTCTTCCACGAATGCCCCATTTATGGAGGGTACGGAGAATTCCGTATCTCCAGCAAGTGTCATAAGCCTTCTCCAGGTCAAAGAACACAGCTACCGTTTGGCTCTTACGTAGAAAGCCATCCATAATTTGCGTTGACAACGAGACTAGGTGGTCGACCGTTGAACGGTAGCGACGAAAACCACACTGAACGTTAGATAGAAGGTGTTGTGATTCTAGCCACCATGTCAATCGCCCGTTTATCATACGCTCCATCACCTTGCAAAGGCAACTGGTGAGGGAGATCGGACGATAGCTGGAAGGGAGATGGGGATCCTTTCCAGGTTTTAAGATAGGGACAACGGTGGCCTCGCGCCAAGCGGACGGAAAAGTTGCTGTGCGCCAGATTAGGTTATATACTTGCAAAAGAAAATGCTTACCTGACGAAGACAGGCGCTGCAGCATTAGGATGTGTATTCCATCCGGCCCCGGTGCGGAGGGCCTGGAACAGACCAGGGCCCGCTCCAGCTCTTGCATGGTGAAGAAGGCGTTATAACACTCACGGTTCAAGGAGTGGAAGGAGAGTTCATGAGTCTCAGCCCGGTGTTTGATGGGTAGAAAGTCCGCGGAATAATGGGAGGAGCGAGAGACCTCAGCAAAGGCGCCTCCCAGGGCATCAGCGACCGCTCTAGGGGAAACTACGATGTCGTTGTTAACCCGCAGGCCAGGCACGGCAACACGAGAAACTTTGCCGGCCACGCGTCGCAGCTTGTTCCAGATCACTGATGATGGTGTGAAGCGGTTAAATGTCTCCACAAAGCGCTGCCAGGATGTCCTCTTGCTAGCCTGAATGGCGCGACGGGCTTTGGCTCGTAAGCGCTTAAAGGTGACCAAGTTATCCAGAGTAGGATGGCGCTTAAATGCCCGCAGTGCTGCCCGGCGTGCACGCACCGCCACCCGGCATTCGTCGGTCCACCAGGGAAATGGTAAACGCCGAGGTTGGCCTGACGAGCGAGGTATAGCACGTTCGGCGGCAGAGGTGATCACAGATGTAACGTGCTCTACCATCTCGTCAACGTCTTCCGATACACGGGAGTCGAAAATAGCCAGGCTACAAAAAAGAGGCCAGTTTGCTTTGTGTAGCTGCCAGGTGGGTACACGAGACGATGGTGTATAGTTCGAGAGCAGGCTTATCAGGCAGGGGAGGTGATCGCTGGAGAATGTGTCCGAGACGACGTTCCACTCAAAACGATGAGCAAGCTGTGCCGAGCAAACAGATAGGTCCAGGTGAGAGAGAGTGCTGGTTGAATCAGAAATAAATGTAGGTTCGCCTGTGTTGAGAAGAGAGAGGTGATTCTGAAGAAAGAATTCAGCTAGGTGCTTCCCCCTTACGCAAGCCCTAGGCGATCCCCAAAGAGGGTGATGGGCATTGAAGTCTCCCAACAACAAGAAGGGTGTCGGGAGCTGGGACATTAGATCTGAGAGGTCCGCAATGGCGAAGGGAGAAGACGGCGGTAGATAAACAGAACATAGAGTAAATGAAAGGCCAGGAAATCTAAGAGTAATAGCTACAGCTTGCAGCGTACTAGCGAGAGGAAGAGGTTGAAAGAAAACGTCATCCCGGATTAAAAGCATAACACCCCCATGTGCAGGAGAACCGGGCTCCGGTGGGAGGTCAAATCGCACCGGAGTAAAACCAGGAAAGGTGAAGGTATCCTGTTGGTGAAGTTTCGTCTCCTGCAGGCAGAAAATACTGGGGGACAGCGAATTTGCCAACAGTTGGAGTTCAGGTTTACGCCTGCGCACGCCACGCGTATTCCACTGGAGGATGGACATCCAGGTTTAGATGGCGAAAGCTGGTCGCTTAGTTCACTTGGCTGGCGGCTGACGCTTCAATTTGCCTTTATGGTTACGCATGGGACTCGGGCTTTTGGGAGCACTTGGCTCGTGCTCCATAGGCTCCTCATCTGGAAGAGGGTCAGGGTCGCTGGAGATCGAGGTCAGGGGCAAATAACTGTTTCCGATACTTAAGGGTGGAGGAGAAAGCCCCTTCATGCGACTGCGCCCCCTAGTATCCTGGGAGCGAGAGCGACGAGGAGGTGAAGGAGAACTGGCCGGAACTGAACACTTGCCACTGGTAGACGCCGGAGGGTTTTTGAGGAAGTCTGCTCTCTTAGGTGTCGTTTTAAATTTGCGGGTCTCAGTACTTACAGTTACGGTTTTGGAGCCAATGGTATCGGTAGTAGGCACAGCGACGCGAGGAGTAGCCATGGTGGACGGTATAGGGCAAGTTTGAGTGCCCACGTCGCGCTTCGGTACTGGTTTTGATACGATGGAACTAAAAGTACCGAATTTCAGGAGAGAAGGCTGTCGAGCTTGATGGCGTTTGCGGGCTTCCGAGAAGGATAGACGCTCCTTCACCCGCAGCTCCTGGATGGCCTTCTCGTCCTGGTATCGCGGACAATTTCGGGAGTTCGCCGGATGTTCACCTTGGCAGTTCACGCAACTGGGAGTAGTTGTACACGCTCCATCATGACCGTCCTTACCACAGTTAACACACACCGCGACAGCAGCCTTACAGGAGGTCTTAGTATGGCCATAACGTTGGCACTTGTAACATCGCATTGGTCGCGGAATATACGGTCGCACAGGGATAACTTCATAGCCTGCCTTGATCTTTTGAGGCAGGTCGAGCCGATCAAAAGTAATGAAGAGCGTGCGGCTGGGAACCAGTACGCCGTCACGCTTGACTCGAACACGGTAAACGTCCGTGACACCCTGGTCAGCCAGATACCCTTGTATCTCCTCCTCCGGCATACCGTCTAGCAGGGGGCTGGTGATGACGCCCTTTGAAGAGTTAAGGCTCCTGTGTTTCTCTACACGGATGGGGTATCCGTGTAGGAGTTTTGCCTTCGTAAACTTCTCGAATTGCGTGGCACTGTAACTCTCGACTAAGAGGGAACCGGAACGTAGGCGAGTACAGGATTTAACTGGACCGGCGATTTTATCTAGACCCGACTGAATAATAAATGGATTTACCTTAAGGAAGGACTGACCCTCTTCAGTACGGTGTATTACTAGGTAACGCGCAGATGACGACACGTGTACCTCTTTTTCATCAATTACCTGTTTACGTTTTTTTGGAGTGAGTGTAGCCATAAGTAGCTAAAAGTAAATTTCATCCCCCAGTACTCCCCACCCACCACGGAGCCCAACAAGGGGTCATCCCACTGGGATGACAGGGCTATACAGGGGATATAGCGGGCGCGCCGTCCCACTCACCCTGGAGTTCAGTGTAACACCTTGTCCTGGCCGATTGACTAGGGGTGGGTTAGTCCCTAGCCTCCCGTTTAGGTGGAGCAGTAGCCAAAGTGGTGTATTAGCAATGCGCACCCTCCCCGAATTCAGAAAAAATACTGGAACGAGCTCAGATGCGCACCCCTCAACCACCAGGACAAACCTTTCCACCGACACGGGTCTCCACGCACGGCCTACACGTGGGTGGGCCTGTTGACCATCTCCCTTAACCACGAAGAGGAGCCCACTTGAGGGAGACTGTTGGCTCGGGACCCCGGGTTCGCCAAGCCCGTACCTACCGAAGTAGGCCCCTGGGGGGGCGTGGGTGCTAAAAACCGGCATTCGGTTAAAATATGTCGGACAGTCAAAGGCTCCTGACAGTGAACACAAATTGGTGCAGGGTCAGTGGATAAAAAATACCGGTGGCTAAAAGGGCAGTGTCCAATGCGGAGACGGGCTAAAACGACTTCTTCACGGCGGCGACCGCGCAAAGAAGTACACCAGGGTACCGGGTGCGGTTTTAGCTCCCGCAGCTTGTTGCCCAGAACCCCATTCTGGGGTATATTGTTAATACTATTTCAGAAAGAAAGGTGTTCACTTCGGAACTTACAGATATTGTCATTAGAAGTGTCAGAAAATCTCGAAGAGAAATAAAAACGCCAAGCAAGAAGAGGAAAACCCCTAGTGATGTGATAAGTTAGTGAAAAGTGCTGTGTTTGTGTGCATGTGCATAGTTTATTCGTCCCAGCGTTTTAGGATAAGCTTACGTACAGCTCGACGAAGATCTGTCCAAGTAATAATGGAACTAACACACTGCGAATTTAAAATAGCACCTTTAGCAGCAACGTCGGCAGCTTCATTGCCCGGCAGCCCTACGTGTCCAGGGACCCACACAAACGACACACTAACGCCAGCATTAGCGATCGAGTGGAGGACATCCTGGACACGCTGTACCAGAGGGTGGTAACTGTACAGCGATTTAATGCTTTGTAGGGCACTCTAGCAGTCAGAGGCAATGACCCAGGACGGCACTGCTTGCCGACGGACATATAAAAGCGCTTGGTAGATACTATGGAGCTCGGCGGTAAAAATGGAACACTGCGATAAAAGATGAAAGCTAAAAGTCCGGTTCTCATGGATGAAGGCAGAACCTACTCCCCGGTCGTCCTTTGAGCCGTCTGTATACACGAAGCAGAACTGGGTGAAACGTGACTGGAGTTCTAGAAAAGAAGAGCGAATAGACGAAGCCGGGCAGGTCGACTTGGGCGTGGACAGCAAGGAGAAGTCAAAGCGAACCTGCGAGCGGAGCCACGGGGGAAAGCGTGTTTCTCCGAGGGGTAGGGAAGCCGGCAACGTAACGGCCATGAGGCGCAGCTGGGGCCGGAACCGAACTCCAGGGGGGAGTAGAGCTGATGGACGGGATAAATAATGGCGATCCAATGAGTCATTAAAAACGAACCTAAAAGACGGATGTTGCGGCAGACTAGAGAGTCTGCAAGCATAGCTACATAGAAGAACATCACGCCGATAAGAAAGGGGAGGCTCAGCAGCTTCGGCACACAAGCTGATGACTGAACTCGTTACGAAAGCCCCAATACTCAAGCGTATACCTCTGTGATGTATAGCGTCGAGACGACTTAAAACAGATGGTCGAGCCGAAGAGTACACAATGCAACCGTAGTCGAGCCTCGACCGGACCAGAGCGCGATATAGGCGTAAAAGAACAGTCCTATCGCCTCCCCAGCATGTGCCACCTAAAATACGTAAAATATTAAGGGAACGGTCATACCTACCCTTGAGATACGAAATATGGGAATGCAAGCTAAGTTTGCGATCAAGCACCAGTCCGAGAAACTTGGCCTCGTTTGCGAAAGGAAGAACGCCTGGACCGAGATGGAGAGTAGGAGCAAGGAATGCCTTGCGGCGCCAGAAGTTTACACAGACGGTTTTTTCAACTGAGAACTTAAAACCGTTCTCAATACTCCAAGTGTACAGTCGGTCGAGACAAACTTGGAGGCGGCGTTCTAGAAGACAGTTGCGCCGAGAACTACTGTAGATTGCGAAATCGTCAACGAACAGTGAACAAGACACTCCGTGAGGGACACAGTCCACGATGGCGTTGATCGCAATGGCAAATAGGGTGACGCTGAGTACCGAACCCTGCGGTACTCCGTTCTCCTGAGTAAAACACCGCGATAAAACCGAGCCCACGCGAACCCGAATGATGCGGTCCCGCATAAACTCCTGGAGAAACAGAGGGAGGCGACCACGAAAATTCCATTCGTGGAGCGTACGTAGAATGCCATACCTCCAGCAAGTGTCATAAGCCTTCTCCAGATCAAAAAACACTGCAACTGTTTGGCACTTTCTTAGAAAGCCGTCCATGATCTGGGTGGAACGAGAGACTAGATGGTCGACCGTGGAGTGAGTGAGTATGTGGCGTTTAAGGGCCCGTCGACAACAAGGTCATTTGGGCCCCAGGTCAACACTAAAACCTAATTAACTATATAAAATTTAGTTAAAAAGGTAAAATACCATAAAAACACACAAATGTTAAAAAGACATTAAAACGATGTAAAGACTAATAATTTAAAATCTCTAAAAGCAATAAATATAAAAACACAATTCAGACTTGTTTATTAAAATCTATTTCATAAACAAACCGCAGTGCCTTGTCCACGGCCACTGGGTCGTTACCTAAAACACCATGCAAGTTAGTCCCCAAGCCCAAAGACTGGCGAACGCGGGCGTACTGCGGGCAGTCAAGCAGAATGTGCCGCACCGTGAGGCGTACTGAACACGAGGCACACTTAGGGGCCGGTTCCCCTCTTAGCAGATGGCCATGAGTTGCTCGTGTGTGCCCAATTCTCAGCCGGGTGAGTATCACTTCGGCTCGCCGGTTATCCCTGCAGGAAGTTAGCCAGGGTTGTACGCTTTCCTTTATTGCCCGGAGTTGTGTGCCTTCTAAAGCTGTCCAGGATTGCTGCCAAGCAGATAGGAGATGGCGACGGAAAAAACGTTGCACATCCTGGAATGGCACCGTAGTTGTTAAACTCCGGGGCAAACGGCAAGCGGACTTAGCAGCCGCGTCCGCCTCCTCGTTCCCTGAAATGCCCACATGGGCTGGGGTCCAAGTAAAATCAAAATGGTATCCTCGACCGAGAATTTGCGAGATCTGGGCCTGTATTTTTAAAACAAGGGAGTGGGCGGCAGTGTGTTGTTGCAAGGCCTGAAGAGCACTTAGACAGTCTGTGCAAACAATAAAAGAGCCAGGGGCTAACTTGCAAATAAAAAGGAGCATATAGTAAATGGCATACAGCTCTGCTGAGAAGACCGAAGTTGAGTCCAGAAGTCGAAATTTGTGAGCCTCACCGTTAACGAAGAACGCGCAACCCGTAGCGTTACCTAACTGAGAACCGTCTGTAAAGACCGGAACATAGTTAGGGTAACGGCCCAGTAATTCGGCAAAAAGTTGTTGGAACACCGAATGTGGAGTAGCGAGTCTAGAGTTGCTGGAAAGAGCGAGATCGAACCGCGCACGATCCAGTTGCCAAGCCGGATAAGGGCTGATGGACGACCTCTGCACGCGAGGCATTCGGAGGCCATGGGAATGTAGGAGATCCCGAAATCTTATTCCCATGGGGCGTGTCCGAGAACCAGGGCGCATATAACGGTGGACTAAATCTGGACACAGAACTGGTTTAAAACAAGGATGATTGGGATAACTTGCCAACATCGAGACGTATGAGCAGAGTAACAGCGAGCGACGAATATGGAGTGGAGGTTCGCCTGAGTCTGCATATAGGCAGTCGACTCGACTGGTGCGGAAGTCTCCTGTGGCAAGGCGGATGCCAGTATGATGCACGGTGTCTAAAAGGCGAAGTTTAGAGGCGGTCGCTGCGCCATAAATAAAACTGCCATAGTCCAGCTTGGACCGAACCAGAGAGCGGTACAGCCTCAACATTACCGTGCGATCGCCCCCCCCCCCCCAAGATGCTCCAGATAATACCTTCAGCACCCGAAGAGAACGATCGCAAGAGGCTCGAAGGTGACGAATGTGGTGCTCCCAATTGAGTTGTCGGTCCAAGTAGAGGCCCAAGAACTTCAGGTGTGAGACAAATGGCAGGGGTGTGCCGTTCAAATGAAGATCAGGAGGCGGGTAAATACCTCGTAGGCGGTGAAAGTGTATACACTGCGTCTTCGCAGCTGAAAAACGGAAGCCGGTTTGAAGCGCCCAAGCTGCTAGCTGGGTAATGGTCAGCTGCAGTTGGCGCTCAATGTGATCTATGTTGGCAGACCTATAATAGACTGCAAAGTCGTCAACATAGAGGGATGATGGAATTCCACTTCGAACGGCACTAGTGATGCCAATAATCGCTACGGCAAAAAGGGTGACACACAAAATCGACCCTTGAAGTACACCGTTCTCCTGTATCCGTTCCTGGGATATCGTTTTACCTATGCGCACCCGAAAACGGCGAAGTTTTAAAAAATTACATAAAAACTCGGGTAGATTACCACGCATGCCGTAACCATGTAGGTTACGGAGTATGCCGTACCGCCAAGTGGTGTCATAGGCCTTCTCCAGGTCGAGGAACACGCCCACGGTATGTTGCTTCAGTAGAAAGGCATCGGAAATATACCCCTGAAGGCGTGTTAGATTATCGACACTTGAGCGATGGCGACGAAAACCGCATTGCAAGTTGGACAGATGGTTATGTTTTTCTAGCCATCAATTTAACCGAGCGTTTATCATTCGCTCCAACGTCTTACAGATGACACTCGTCAGGCAAATGGGGCGGTAGCTAGATGGAAGTGTGCGGTCCTTTCCGGGTCGAGGGATGGGGATGACGATACCCTCTCGCCAGGAGGAAGGGAAAACCCACTCATGCCAAATGCGGTTATACATGTTTAAAAGGAAACATCGCGCTTCAGATGGAAGCTGTAGCAGCATCTGTCTGTGTACGTCATCGGGACCTGGAGAAGAATCCATTGCTAACGCCAGAGAATGGGCCAGCTCGGCTGCTGTGAAAGGTTGGTTGTACGGCTCGGTGCAGTCAATATTAAAATTCAGTGGTACCCGCTCCGCCTTTTCCTTAATAGGCAAGAAGAGAGCGTCATAGCGAGCAGTTTGGCTAGTAGCAGCAAATGAGGTAGCTAGGGCTTCAGCTATGTCCTGCTCGGTGGTGCACATGGAACCGTTGATGGCAAGGCCGGGAATTACCGTCCGGCGATACTTGCCATACATCCGCCGAACAGCTGACCATACTTGTTGGGTAGAGCTGCGCCGGGAAAGCGAAGACACATAGGCTTCCCAAGATCGACGCTTTGCGTTGCGCAGTATAAAGCGTGCCCTAGCGCGAGAACGTTTGAACGCGACGAAGTTCCCTTCCGTCGGGTGCCGCTGAAAAACGCGCAAAGCACGTTTGCGTGCTTTGACAGCCAAACTGCATTCCTCGGACCACCACGGTACAGGAATACGACGTGGTGTAGTTGAACCTCGAGGAATGCTGGATTCTGCTGCGAGTTGGATCGAGCAAGTAAAATATTCGACCATTTCGTCGATGGTGTCGAAACCATCGTCGATGAAGTGTATGAGGGATTGGAATTTTCCCCAGTTACCTTTGGAAATAATCCAGCGAGGATGTCGAGAAGGTACACATTGGCGGCCAGAAAAATGAATGTTAATGGGGTAATGATCACTGCCGAAGAGGTCGGAAAGTACTGACCACTCAAGTAGTGGTATTAATGACGGACTGCAGAAAGAAAGGTCTAGTACGGAATGTGTACCATAAGCGGATGATAGGAATGTCGGGTCACCAGTATTTAGCAGAAGCAGGTCAGACTTATCGAAGACGTCCACGAGGAGGCATCCACGGGCGTCATCAGCGTCTGATCCCCAGAGCGTGTGCTTGGCATTGAAATCTCCCACAAGGAGTAGTGGTGAGGGGAGCTGAGCCAATAGACCTTGAAGATCACGCTCTGGAACTATACTGAGCGGCGGCAGGTACATGTTGCAGATGGTAAAACTGATGTTCTCCAGCTGTATCCGAACGGCCACAGCTTGCAATGGTGTGGTGAGAGGAACGTTGGCGGCTGAGATGTTAGGCGCCACTAAGGTAGCAACTTCACCGCTTGCACGCATACCTGCAAGAGAGTCGCTTCTAAATGCAGAGAAAGAATGAAGGTGTAACGAGTGATTGGGATGTAAGTGGGTTTCCTGGAGACTAATAACTGATGGTGACCGTTGAGAAACTAAATGTTGTAGGTCTTGAGCACGAGCTCGAAAACCATTGACATTCCACTGGATTATTTCCATAAGGAGTTTTTAGCGGGCCGTTTTAACCTTTTTCTTGACCTTGGCTGATTTGGGCCCTACGACTCGAAAATCGTTAGCCTCCTGTGACTCCGCTGATGTTCGGGAGTCAGAACTCCTACGGCTCGTAGAACGAGACCGGGATCTAATAGAAGGCGAGCGACTTCGCGATCTATGTTGTGGCCGGGATCGGTTTTTCACATTTACTACTGGATTGTTGTTACTCGGTGATGGCTTGGTGGCTGAAGTCTGTACGGCTGAAACGGAGGCTGTGCTGGTGGATATACAAACAGTCTGAGACGTAGGTTTAACGGCTAGAAAGTCAGTCTGCGTGGATGCGTGGGAGACAGGGACGTGTTGAACAGCAACAGTGGCATTAGGAGTACGGCGAGCTGCTAATGCGTATCCAGTAGTAGTGGTAGCAGGCTTCAGTTGTTCGAAGCGCCGTCGTGCCTCTGGAAAAGTCAGGCGTTCCTTTACACGTAGCTCCTGAATACTTTTTTCGTCCATGAATCTAGGGCACTGTCGCGAACTGGAGGGATGACTACCACCACAGTTCACGCAACAAGGTGTTCGAGTGCAGTTTGGGTCTTCGTGTTTCGCTAGGCCACATTGCTCACAAAGAGCAGGATTGGTACATGTGACCTTAGAATGTCCGAACCGCTGACATTGGAAACAGCGCATGGGGTTCGGGACATACTGGCGGACGCTAGCACGCTCATAGCCGCAATATATATATTCAGGTAACTTCGTCCCAGCAAAAGTTAGAAATACCGTACGTAATGGGAACTCCTTGCCATCTTGCTTCCGTGTTAGCCGGTACGCCTGACAAACAAGTTGGTCAGAGAGGCAACTTACTATCTCTTCATTTGCTAGACCATCTAAGCTGGAGGTGGTGACTACTCCTCTACACGTATTGAGCGTTTTGTGTGGGGCTACCCGGATAGGGTAGGAGCCCAACAAAGACGCTTTTTGCAGCTTTTTAGACTGGTCTGCAGTTGAGGTCTCTAACAGTAAGCTACCGTCTCGGAGACGCGTAGCGTTTTTGACAGGGCCACTGATCTTATCTAATTCTCGCTTAATGTAAAAAGGACTAATAGCTTTAAAGGTTTTGCCATCACATGCCAAGGTCATCAATAAATATGGGTCAATGAAGGAGGTTTTGCGCGGAGACATGATGATATAGACCCCCATCCGGAACCGTCGGCGTCAGCCTGCCATCCGGGGGTTAAAAAAGAAAGACACCGAATCTTCACGGTCTGTGCCGTCATGGGGACCCCACCCATGACCGATCTCATTTGTACCTCAGAAAAGCTACCCTTCCACATCCACTGCTTGTCCGTATGGGTAAACCGTTCACCACGCACACCCCGGCTTTATGCCCCTACCACAGGAATAACCGCCTGTGGCTCCCCACTTTAGGCCGCGCTGCGCATAAAGGGCACACGCGGATTCAGGGGACTTGTGGTTGATTACACCGGGGTTCCGGCAGCGGTAACACGTCCGGTCCGTGATACTAACCCAACGGCAAACACGGCCGTCGGGAGATTAACACAGACCGGGCCCTCAAGGAGCTACGTGGGTGTACTTGACGGTGTGGACGGGCTCCGCACCTAAGGCTACACATAGGGGCAGTGCGAAGGGTCCGCTCAACCTTCACTTTTGAGACCTCCGGAGAGCACACATGTCGGTAGCCGCGCTGAAAACCGTGGGACAGAACCACGGAGATAGGAGAGATCCCTGCTGGTGAGACAGGAGTTATAAACCTAAGACCTTAAGTGCTAATAATGATAATAACAAACTAGAAGGGGAAGAAGGTGATGCATACTGATCAACAGTAGCTTTACGTGGCACAGTTGATGGAGATGAAGGGGATGAATTGAGGGTGAGTGGCTAGGGACCCCGGGATCGCCAATCCCGTACCTACCGTAGTAGGTCCCTGGGGAAAAATACCAGAGCCTCTTCTGCCAGTTTTCGGGGTTACTGTTGGGCCTTCTCGGCAGCCGTAGCGGTCCAGGGGTACACCAAGTCCCCACCGTACATCACCCCATCAGGCAGTCCCCTACTTCCTGTTGCCCGCCCCTCGGGACGAGGACCGCAGAGGTTGGATTTTGAGGGGCTGCCTAGAAGAAGCCAGGGCCCTTTCGAGTTTGGCCTCGGAGAAATCCGTGTTGTAAATTTCCATGTTAGATGAGGAAAACGAGAGCTCATGGGATTCCACCCGGTCTTTCGTAGATAACAATGCTGTATGATAGTGGGAGGAACTGGAAACGTCAGCGAAGGCAGTTCCCAAGGCGTCAGCAACGGCTCCGGGGATAACGACAGTGTCGTTATTCAGCCTGAGGCCGGGATTCGTGAGCCTGGAAGCTTTGCCGGCGACGCGGCGAAGCCGATCCCATACAATAGAAGATGGTGTGAAGGGATTAAATGACTCAACAGCGCGCTTCCAAGAGGCCCGTTTACTGTCCGTAATGATGTGACGAGCTCGGGCACGAAGTCGTTTATATGTGACCAGATTTTCAAGAGTAGGGTGGCGCCGAAAAACTCGAAGTGCCTTCCTCCGTGCTTGGATCGCCGCCCGGCTGTCGTCGGTCCACCAAGCGACTGGCAGGCTTTTCGGGTGGGATGACGACCTGGGTATTGCTTGTTCGACAGCAGAAGTAATGACGGAGGGAAGGTGATCCACCATGTCGTCGACGTTGTTAAAGAGGCGGTCTTCGAAGACCGCCAAGTTTGAGTAAAGGAGCCACTGCGCTTTGTGGAATTGCCAGTGGGGTACACGTGACGATGGAACATTGTGTGAAAGCAGGCGTAAAACACACGGAAAATGATCGCTGCCAAAGCTGTCAGAGATGACGTTCCACTGTAGGCGATGTTGTAGTAGTAGTAGTAGTAGAGTTTCGGGGCGCACAACTGCTTGGGTTATTAGCGCCCTAACAACACTAAAAGCTTAAAAGTAACAGGCTTGTAGCCTGTGGGTACAATGGGTAAAAGAGTAGAACCATAACTAAAAACAGTGCCAGTAACGGTGAGAATAAACACCACATTGGCAAACGGCTAGAGTGCAAAAGGTGTAAGAACAGTAAGTTATATACTGCGACCGAAGCCACTTAGTTGAATAAATCGTAATAGTTTCTCTACGGCGCCTGGAGTGTCAGCTAGGATATCTGTCATTGTCGCTGGTAGGTCCAAAGACGCACGTATGGGGGCTAAAAACTAGCACGTTGTTAAGATATGTCGCACCGTTAATGACTCGCTGCAACGAGGGCAAGCAGGTGCAGGTTCTGACTGTAATAAATGAGTGTGACTAAAACGGCAGTGCCCGATACGTAGTCTAGCTAAAGTGACTTCGTCCCGACGGCAGCCACGGGAGGAAGTCTGCCAGGTAACAGGTAGCGGTTTCACCTCCCGAAGTTTGTTGCGCGTAACAGCGTGCCAAGATGTCTGCCAGCGGGAAGTGTGAAGACTCCGTAAAATCGCGCTAAAATCGTCAGAGGGGATGTGAGAGCTGCTGCATCTACCACATGAAAGGGCAGCCTTCGCAGCAATATCAGCGTCTTCGTTACCTGATAGGCCTACATGTCCAGGGACCCACACGAAAGACACCCTAATACTAGCATTAGCGAGCATGTGAAGGCGATCCTGGACACGCTGTACAAGAGGGTGGTAGGTGTACAGCGACTTGAGGCTTTGGAGGGCGCTTAAGGAATCGGAGCAGATCACCCAGCGCTGCAAACCTTGCCGATGAATATACAGAAGGGCTTGGTAAATAGCAAACAGCTCAGCGGTAAAAATCGAGCACTGCGATAAGAGGCGAAATTTGAAACTGCGTCTACCGTGAATAAAAGCACATCCCACGCCTTGGTTGTCCTTCGAGCCATCCGTGTATATAAAATTACAAGGGCCATAGTGAGCCTTTAGTTCTAAAAAGGACATGCTAATAGTCGAACGAGGGGTCGTTGATTTCGGCATGGCCGTTAGCCCCAGATCGACAGAAATCTCCGGGCGGAGCCAGGGGGGAAAGAGGGATTCTCCCCGCTGAAACACGGACGGCAAAGTGATGTTCAAGAGTCGCAGAAGTAGGCGAAACCGAACGCCAGGAGGGAGCAACGCCAGGGGGCGCGTTGAGTACTGACGATCCAAAGAGTCGTTAAAAAAGGGTTTAAAAGAAGGATGTTCCGGCATACTTAAGAGCTTGCAAGCGTAAATGCACAAAAGAACATCGCGTCGATAGGAAAGCGGTGGTTCGGCGGCTTCCGCACACAAGCTCACTGCTGGGCTAGTGGGAAAAGCGCCAGTACTCAACCTGATTCCACGGTGGTGGATGGGATCGAGGCGACCTAGAACTGACGGACCAGCCGACGAATACACGACGCATCCGTAGTCAAGTTTAGATCGGACTGGGCAACGGTAGAGTTGTAAAAGTACAGTTTGATTTGCACCCCAGGATGTGCTACTTAAAACGCGTATAATATTAAGAGACCGGTCACACCGTGCCCTTAAATACATAATATGAGACGACCAGCTGAGCTTTCTGTCGAAGATCAATCCCAAAAATTTCGCCTCGTCCGCAAAAGGAAGAACAGCAGGGCCGAGGTGTAGAGAAGGCGAATGAAACGCCTTCCGGCGCCAGAAGATGACACAGACTGTTTTCTCGGCGGAAAACTTAAAGCCGTTTTGGATACTCCAAGTGTAGAGGCGATCTAGGCAACCTTGGAGGCGGCGTTCTAGCAAACAAGTTCGCCGAGAGCTGCAATAAATTGCAAAGTCGTCAACAAATAAAGAGGACGAAATGCCCGGTGGGACACACTCTACAATGGGATTGATAGCAATGGCAAACAGTGTGACACTGAGCACCGATCCTTGCGGTACTCCGTTCTCTTGGATAAAAACACGGGATAAAACTGAACCTACGCGCACGCGAAAGACTTTTCCTCATGAACTCTCGAATAAAGAGGGGTAGACGGCCTCGGATACCCCAACTGTGTAGTGTACGAAGAATGCTATACCTCCAACATGTGTCGTATGCTTTGGCGAGATAAAAAAGACGGCAACCGTTTGATTCCTCCGCAAAAATTGTCCATAATATGTGTTGATAGGGAGACAAGGTGATCAGTCGTAGAACGGAAGCGGCGAGAGCCACATTGGACGTTGGACAACAAATGTTGTGATTCCAGCCACCATGTCAATCGCCCGTGTATCATGCTCTCCATCACCTTGCAGATGACGCTGGTGAGGGAGATCGGGCGATAACTGGAAGGTAGATGGGGGTCCTTACCAGGCTTTAAAATGGGGACTATGGTGGCCTCGCGCCAGGCGGATGGAAATGTGGCAGTATGCCAGATACGGTTGTACACGCTTAGAAGGAACCTTCTACCAGGGGAGGTAAGGTATTGGAGCATCAGAAGGTGTATACCATCTGGGCCAGGTGCAGAGGGCCTGGAAGAAGCCAGGGCCCGTTCTAGCTCGGTCTCGGAGAAATCCGTGTTGTAAAATTCCGTGTTAGATGAGGAAAACGAGAGTTCATGGGATTCCACCCGGTCTTTCGTAGTTAAGAATGCTGCATGATAGTGGGAGGAACTGGAAACGTCAGCGAAGGCAGTTCCCAAGGCGTCAGCAACGGCTCCGGGGATAACGACAGTGTCGTTATTCAGCCTGAGGCCGGGAATCGTGAGCCTGGAAGCTTTGCCGGCGACGCGGCGAAGCCGATCCCATACAATAGAAGATGGTGTGAAGGGATTAAATGACTCAACAAAGCGCTTCCAAGAGGCCCGTTTACTGTCCATAATGATGTGACGAGCTCGGGCACGCAGTCGTTTATACGTGACCAGATTTTCAAGAGTAGGGTGGCGCCGAAATACTCGAAGTGCCTTCCTCCGAGCCTGGATGGCCGCCCGGCAGTCGTCGGTCCACCAAGGGACTGGCAGGCGTTTCGGATGGGATGACGACCTGGGTATCGCTTGTTCGGCAGCATAAGTGATGACGGAGGTAAGGTGATCCACCATGTCGTCGACGTTGTTAAAAAGGCGGTCTTCGAAGACCGCCAAGTTTGAGTAAAGGAGCCACTGAGCTCTGTGGAATTGCCAGTGGGGCACACGTGACGATGGAACATTGTGTGAAAGCAGGCGTGTAACACACGGAAAATGATCGCTGCCAAAGCTGTCAGAAATGACGTTCCACTGTAGGCGATGTGTAAGCTGTTGGGAGCAAACAGCTAGGTCGAGGTGAGAGAAACTGCCGCTGGAATCGGAAAGAAAGGTTGGTTGGCCGGTGTTTAGAACGGAAAGATTGTACTGGGAAAAGAATTCAACAAGGTCGTTCCCCCTTGCGCTAGCCCGTGGAGATCCCCATAGGGGGTGGTGGGCATTGAAGTCTCCCAACAGAAGATAAGGCGTTGGGAGTTGCGCTACTAAAGCCGCGAGATCAGCAAGAGGGAGGGGAGAAGGTGGAAAATAAACAGAACAAAGTGTAAACGAAAAACCAGGACAGCGGACGATGGCAGCAACAGCTTGAAGGTGAGTGGTGAGCCGAAGAGCTTGATAATAAGTGTTGTCACAAAGGAGCATCATAACACCCCCATGGGCAGGAGAACCAGGTTCCGGTGGGAGATCGAATCGCACCGGCACGTACCCGGGAAAAGTGAAAGTATCCTGCCGCTGGAGCTTGGTTTCCTGCAAGCACACAATACGAGGTGACAGCGACGTCGTAAGGAGCTGTAATTCTGCCTTATGTGCACGAATGCCACGTATATTCCACTGGACAATCGACATTAGGAGGTAAAGAAGAGGTTGGTGTAGCACTTTACTTGACCACAGGCTGCCGCTTCAATTTGCCTTTTTGTGTGCGCGTAGGGCTAGGACTTTTGGAAGGGGTAGGATCTTCCTCCATAGGCTCCGCTTCAAGAGGAGGCTCGGAGTCACCGGAAACCGAAGTCAGGGTGTCGAACCGGTTACCGGTGGCCACGGGCGTTGGCGAGACTCGTGGAGTGCGGTTACGCCCTCTGCCATCTTGAGATTTGGATCTCCGAGGTGGTGAAGGAGAGGAGGCTTTTGAAACAGTCGGTTTACTGGCAGAAGTAGCCGGATTTTTTAGAAAGTCGGAGCGTTTTGGCTCGGTTTTAAACTTTCGAGGTTCGGTGCTGAGCGGAGTTTTCTTAGGGCTACGTGATCCAGAAGGTTGTACCGGAAGTTTAGCCGGGACAACGGAGGAATCTGAGGATGTTTGGGTGCCAATTTCCCGCTTGGGTACTGGAGCTGAAACCACAGAGCTAAACGTGCCAAATTTTAAAAGAGAAGGTTGGCGAGCAAGATGGCGTTTGCGGGCCTCAGTGAAAGAGAGGCGTTCTTTCACCCGCAGCTCCTGAATGGCCTTCTCATCCATATAACGTGGACAGTTGTTGGAAGATGCTGGATGGCTGCCGCGACAATTGACACAGTAAGGAGGATTTGGACAGGCTCCGTCATGTGCGTCTTGGCCGCACACGGCGCAAATAGATTTTGTTAACTTGCACGATAACTTAGTGTGGCCAAATCGTTGACATTGAAAACAACGCAGAGGACGTGGTATATAGGGCCGAACGTTGATCACCTCGTAGCCAGCCTTAATCTTCGCCGGGAGATCGAGCCGATCGAAGGTAAGGAAGAGCGTACGAGTGGGCACTGGAACACCATCACGCATTGCTTTTACGCGATATACGGAGGTCACGCCCTGGCTGGAGAGGTAGCCTTGCCATCTAGAAGGTGTGATGTAATGACGCCTTTACAAGAGTTCAGGCTTCGGTGCTTCTCAACTCGGATGGGATATCCGTGGAGGAGTTTCGCCTTCAGCAGTCTGTCAAACTGTAGTGTAGAGTACGTTTCAACGAGCAAGGAACCATTTCTGAGACGGGTACAAGACTTCACTGGACCGGCTAGTTTATCAAGTCCCAACTGTATGACAAAGGGATTTACTGTGAGAAATGTCTGAGCTTCCTCCAAACGATTTATGACTAGGTAACGAGCACCTGATGCTTCGTGTACCTTTTTTACTTCATTTGCCTGTCGTTTTCTTTTGGGTGTAAGTGTTGCCATAGAAGACGTTATTTGAGTTCATCCCCCAATGCTCCCCACCCACCACGGAGCCCAACAAGGGGTCATCCCACTGGGATGACAGGGCTACATAGGGGATATAGCGGGCTCGCCGTCCCACTCACCCTGGAGTTCAGTGTGACACCTTGTCCTGGCCGATTGATTAGGGGTGGGTTAGTCCCTAACCTCCCGTTTAGCTGAAGCAGTAGCCAAAGTGGTATATTGGAAATGCGCACCCTTCCCGAATTCAGAAAAAGACTGTTACGAGCTCAGATACGCATCCCTCAACCACCAGGACAAACATTTCCACCGACACGGGTCTCCACGCACGGCCTACACGTGGGTGGGCCTATTGACCGTCTCCCTCAACCACGAAGAGGAGCCCACACGAGGGAGACTGTTGGCTCGGGACCCCGGGATCGCCACTACCCGTACCTACCGTAGTAGGCCCCTGGGGGGGTAGGCGATGTGTAAGCTGTTGGGAGCAAACTGCTAGGTCGAGGTGAGAGAAACTGCCGCTGGAATCGGAAAGAAAGGTTGGTTGGCCGGTGTTTAGAACGGAAAGATTGTACTGAGAAAAAAATTCAACGAGGTCGTTCCCCCTTGCGCAAGCCCGTGGAGATCCCCATAGGGGGTGGTGGGCATTGAGGTCTCCCAACAGAAGATAAGGCGTCGGGAGCTGCGCTACTAAAGCCGCGAGATCAGCAAGAGGTAGTAGTAGTAGAATTAGGTATAGGGCGCACAACTGCGGCGGTTATCAGCGCCCTTACAAAGGTAAAAAGTCTACACAGTTAAAATCAACACATTAAAACCGGGAAAGCGTGAAAAAATGGGTCAATAAAAGGCTAAAAACTATACCATAAAAACACTAAAAGCCCTCATGGAGCTAGATGCGGCTGTGCATACCGCTAAGGCGTATAAAAGCTAAAACTCGCTCCACGGCACTCAGGTTGTCGGCCAACACCTGACTCAGCGTACTCGGGAAACGGAGGGAGTTACGCGTGGGTGCTAAAAACCGGCATTCTGTTAAAATATGTCGGACAGTCAAAGGCTCCTGACAGTGAGCACAAATTGGTGCAGGGTCAGTGGATAAAAAATACCGGTGGCTAAAAGGGCAGTGTCCAATGCGGAGACGGGCTAAAACGACTTCTTCACGGCGGCGACCGCACGAAGAAGTACACCAGGGTACCGGGTGCGGTTTTAGCTTCCGCAGCTTGTTGCCCAGAACCCCATTCTGGGGTATATTGTTAATACTATTTCAGAAAGAAAGGTGTTCACTTCGGAACTTACAGATATTGTCATTAGAAGTGTCAGAAAATCTCGAAGAGAAATAAACAGGCCAAGCAAGAAGAGGAAAACCCCTAGTAATGTGATAAGTTAGTGAAAAGTGCTGTGTTTGTGTGCATGTGCATAGTTTATTCGTCCCAGCGTTTTAGGATAAGCTTACGTAGAGCTCGACGAAGATCTGTCCAAGTAATAATGGAACTAACACACTGCGAATTTAAAATAGCACCTTTAGCAGCAACGTCGGCAGCTTCATTGCCCGGCAGCCCTACGTGTCCAGGGACCCACACAAACGACACACTAACGCCAGCATTAGCGATCGAGTGGAGGACATCCTGGACACGCTGTACCAGAGGGTGGTAACTGTACAGCGATTTAATGCTTTGTAGGGCACTCTAGCAGTCAGAGGCAATGACCCAGGACGGCACTGCTTGCCGACGGACATATAAAAGCGCTTGGTAGATACTATGGAGCTCGGCGGTAAAAATGGAACACTGCGATAAAAGATGAAAGCTAAAAGTCCGGTTCTCATGGATGGAGGCAGAACCTACTCCCCGGTCGTCCTTTGAGCCGTCTGTATACACGAAGCAGAACTGGGTGAAACGTGACTGGAGTTCTAGAAAAGAAGAGCGAATAGACGAAGCCGGGCAGGTCGACTTGGGCGTGGACAGCAAGGAGAAGTCAAAGCGAACCTGCGAGCGGAGCCACGGGGGAAAGCGTGCTTCTCCGAGGGGTAGGGAAGCCGGCAACGTAACGGCCATGAGGCGCAGCTGGGGCCGGAACCGAACTCCGGGGGGAGTAGAGCTGATGGACGGGATAAATAATGGCGCTCCAATGAGTCATTAAAAACGAACCTAAAAGACGGATGTTGCGGCAGACTAGAGAGTCTGCAAGCATAGCTACATAGAAGAACATCACGCCGATAAGAAAGGGGAGGCTCAGCAGCTTCGGCACACAAGCTGATGACTGAACTCGTTACGAAAGCCCCAATACTCAAGCGTATACCTCTGTGATGTATAGCGTCGAGACGGTCTTTTGGTGGACGTTCTATCTGTGAGCCACACTTATCGACGGGTGTATTGGACAACTTTGCTACCCTGCTACGCGTGCACAGTTCAGCAATAGGGCACCAGTTCTTTTTGGCAGCCTGCTAGTTGGAAGGGAGTGGTCAGTGTACCGCATACTCGAGCTTCCGCTAGCGTGAATCGATACCAGCACCTAACTTACTTTTTGGACACAAAACACAGACAGACAGATTACGAGACAGCAGGTCCGCAAGACCACAGCCAAGGGTCGGAACTCTAGTTCTGCACCCAGGGTCGAAATGACTCCCTCAGGCGCCTACCCTAGGGAGACTCAACGTCACCCTAGGGGGGTCCGGTCCGCTGCGGATAGCCGGAGGGCAACTGCGCCGACGTTGACCGACCAAGACGGGCAACAGCCGTCGACCAGCACCTACCCTCTCCCTACGGGAACCACCACCAAGGCAAAAAGCCTAAAGAGGAATGCTGCGGCTCCTCAGAAGCAATCATCATCTGCACAACCAGCATCTGCATCCATGGACCCTGCGTCCTATCCACCTCTGCCTGAGTCGGAGGGAGAGTCCGACCTTGACGACTACACTGTCGTTGAGAGGAGGAAGAAGAAAACCGCCGATCCCAAAAACTTGGGACAGACGCAACCGCTTGCACCGGGAGAAAAGCAACCCCTACCCAAGAGGGGGACTAAAATGCCGCCCATAGTGGCGGGCACTTTCAAGAATCACGTCGCAGTAATGCGACAGATGGAACAAAGTGAAGGATTTCAAGGTGAGGAGGAAACCTCGAAAAGTTCACATCCAGACATTTAGTCTATCAGATTTTGAGGCAGCCAAGGAAGTGCTAAGGAGTTTAGATATTCAATTCTACTACTACTCCCCTCAGCGGCCAAACGTCGAAAGGAGGGTCATCAGGGGATTAGACTCCGAATGCCCACCTGAGGAGGTGAAGACTGCGCTACTGAGGGAGCACGGAATTACAGCTAATTCCGTGGCACAGCTCAAAAAGACTATCTCCACTGAAGAAGGGCCGATAAAAGTTCCGATGCCTCTCTTCTTGGTCAATGATGATGATGATGTGTCAATATCACACTAAAACTCTAGAAGTAATAAATGTAAAATACAAGTCAGACTTGCTGGTTAAAACCGATTTTAAAAACAAACCGCAGTGCCTTATCCACGGCCACTGGGTCGTCCGCTAAAACACTGCACAAGTTAGCTCCCAAGCCCAAAGACTGCCGAACTCTGGCGTACTGCGGGCATTCGATTAATATATGCCGCACAGTGAGGCGTACTGAACACGAGGCACACACAGGGGCCGGTTCCCCTCTTAGCAGATGGCCATGAGTTGCACGTGTGTGCCCAATTCTCAGCCGGGTGAGTATCACCTCGGCTCGCCGGTTATCCCTGCAGGATGTTTGCCAGGGGTGTACGCTCTCCTTTATACCCCGGAGTTGTGTGCCTTGTAAAGCTGTCCAGGAGTGCTGCCAAGCAGAGAAGAGTTGGCGACGAAAAAAACGTTGCACATCCTGGTATGGCACAGTAGTTGTTAAACTCCGGGGCAAACGGCAAGCTGACTTTGCAGCCGCGTCCGCCTCCTCGTTCCCGGTAATCCCCACATGGCCTGGGGTCCAGGTAAAAACAAAATTGTACCCGCGCCTGAGCATTTGCGAGATCTGGGCCTGTATTTTTAAAACTAGGGTCTGAGCGGTAGTGTGCTGTTGCAAGGCCTGAAGCGCACTCAGAGAATCAGTGCAGACAATAAAAGAGCCGGGAGCTAACTTGCAAATAAAAAGGAGCAAATAGAAGATGGCATACAGTTCTGCGGAAAAAACTGAAGTGGAGTCCAGAAGGCGAAATTTATGAGCCTCACCGTTCATGAAGAATGCGCAACCCGTAGCGCTACCTAACTGAGAACCGTCTGTAAAGACCGGAACATAGGGTAACGGCCCAGCAATTCGGCAAAAAGTTGTTGGAACACCGAATGTGGAGTAGCGAGATGATGATGATGATGATGATGATGATGTGTATAGGGGCGCTCAACTACGGCGGTCATCAGCGCCCTTTAAAAAACAAGTCATGGCAAAAGCCAGATATAAAGATTTCTAAAAATATATATTATCTATAAACCTGTTAAAACTACACACATATATATACTAAAAAAAATAACAAAAAAGATACTTGAGGTTAAATTCTAAAATCCACAGCTGAAACAAATGCTAAAACTTTGCCCACTGCCGTTTCGTCATCCGCGAGGATATCCGCCAAGCTGGCCGGCAGCTGGAGAGACCTGCGGAGACGTGCCAAGCTATAACAATCTAAAAGCAAGTGACGGACACTCAGGTCACCACTGCACAGTGGGCAAACGGGAACCGGGGTTCTATTCAATAACAAGCTGTGGCTAAAATAACAATGCCCAATGCGCAACCGAGCCAAAGTCACCTCCTCGCGACGAGATGACCGACAGGAGGTAACCCAGGGAATCGGAAGTTCCTTAATAGATCTAAGTTTATTATTGCGGAGAGCGGACCACTCTTCCTGCCAGCAGGTTAGCACAGCTCTCCGTAATACCGCCCTAAAATCTTCCGATGTCACATATGGTAGTCGTACCCTGGGCTTCATGGTAGCCGTCTTGGCTGCCGAATCCGCCATTTCATTCCCCCGCAAGCCTACGTGACCAGGAATCCATGCACACACCACGCTCACGCCAGAAGCGTGTAAAACGTGGAGGGCATCCTGTATCCGCTGCACAATAGGGTGGTAGTTGTACAGCTGCTGTAGGCTTTGAAGTGCACTGAGGGAATCACTCAGTATTAAGCAGTTCCCCAACTTTCGTCGACGTACATGCAAAATGGCCCGGTATATTGCATAGAGCTCTGCGGTAAAAATGGAAGTGCTAGTGTGGAATCCGAATGTATAGGGTTCGGTTCCACACACGTAAGCACAACCAACGCCATCTGAATTCTTGGACCCATCGGTGTAAATTTTAATATGGTCCTGATATCGCGATAAAAATTCTAGAAAGCATATGCGGATACTAGACATAGACATGGTAGATTTATCATGTGTGGTCATGCCCAGATCAACGTGGGGCGCTCTGCACAACCAAGGAGGGTATGTCCTCTCCCCCCTAGGATACATCTTGGGCATTTCAGTATTAAGATGTCTAAGGAGCTCCCGGAAACGAAAACCAGGTGGCTTTGGTTTAACAGAAGTGTTCCTATAACGCACGTCCATGAAGGTGTTAAAGAACGGCGGAAACGTTGGATGTGTGGGCATGCAATTAAGTCCACAGCCATAATTTGCTAATAGCATGTTGCGCCTGTACTGCAGAGGAGGTTCTGCAGACTCAGCATACAGGCTTATAACTCGGCTCGTTGGAAATGCCCCAACTGCTATACGTATGCCACAATTATGGACTGTGTCTAATCTCTTCAGCACAGATGGTCGTGCTGAGCCATAAACGATACTACCATAATCTAATTTGGAACGGATAAGTGTGCGATACAGTCGCAATAACACTGTACGGTCCGCTCCCCACGATTTTCCACTTAGTACCCGCAAGATATTTAAAGATCGGTCACATCGTGCTTTCAGTTGTGCTATATGCGACGACCAACTAAGTTTTCTATCAAATATCAATCCAAGGAACCTCGTCTCATCTGCAAAAGGTAGTAGATCAGCGCCTAGCCGGAGCCTTGGAGGTGGTCGACTCCGCTGACGCCAGAAGTTAACACAGATGGTTTTCTCAGCAGAGAATCGGAAGCCGTTCTTTAAACTCCAAACCTTAAGGTTGTCCAAGGTAGTCTGGAGACGGCGCTCTATAAACGAAGTGCGCTGAGATGTGCAGTAGACGGCAAAGTCGTCTACAAATAGGCATGACGAGACCCCCGGAGGTACACATTTCGAGATAGAATTAATCGCAATAGCAAACAACGTAACACTTAGCACCGATCCCTGTGGTACACCGTTCTCTTGAACGAAAAGGTTCGAGAGAACCGAGCCAACCCTTACTCGGAATACGCGGTCTTTCAAGAATTCCTGAAGGAAGAGTGGTAGGCGTCCACGTATATTCCATGTGTGCAGAGTACGTAGCAACCCTGCACGCCAACACGTATCATAAGCCTTTTCGAGGTCAAAAAATATTCCGACTGTTTGACAGTTTTTAAGAAAGCCGTTCATAATCTGTGTCGACATGGACACAAGATGATCCACTGTTGAACGGCGTCGTCGAAAACCACACTGGATATTATTCAGTAGGTTGTGCGTTTCCAGCCACCATACCAACCGCCCATTTATCATGCGTTCCATCACCTTGCAGACGCAACTGGTGAGGGAAAAAAGGACGGTAGCTAGAAGGGAGGTGACGGTCCTTGCCAGCTTTCAAGATAGGTATAATGGTGGCTTCTCGCCACTTGTCCGGAAACGTGGCATCAACCCAAACACGGTTATAGACCTCAAGCAGGAATGCCTTACCTTCAGGTGAGAGATGTTGTAACATTTGAACGTGGATTCCGTCCGGTCCTGGTGCCGTCAGTCGCGATGATGAAAGAGCGTGTTCTAACTCCGCCAAGGTGAAAAGGCGGTTATAATCCTCAAGGTTTCTGGAACTGAACACGAAACCATGAGATTCTACCTGAGTCTTAATTGAGATAAACTCAGGAGCATAATTACTTGAGCTAGACACCTGAGCGAAAGCACAGCCGAAGGTGTTAGCCACGTCAAACGGATCAACAACAACTCCTGCAAGTGTTTTCAGACCAGCGATTGGCATGTGGGTTGATTTTCCGGCCACGCGCCTTAACCTATCCCATACAACAGATGATGGTGTCCATCTGTTAAACGATGAGACAAAGTTGTTCCATGAGATCTTTTTGCTATCCTTAATTATTTGCCTAGACTGTGCAAGCGCTTTCTTGTACTCAATTAGATTACTTTGAGTAGGGTGTCGTTGAAATACCCGTAGAGCACGTCTACGAGCACGAATAGCATTCCGGCAGTCGTTGTTCCACCACGGGACAGGAAGTCGACCGGGTTGGGTGGCCGAACGTGGAATAGACTCTCCTGCAGCGGAAAGAATTTTCTCTGTGAGATGATCGACTAGATCATTCACAGAATCGTGCTCGTTGTAATCAAAGACAGCCAACTGGGTGTAAAGGTTCCAGTTGGCACGATCAAAGCGCCATCTAGGGATACCTGAAGGAGACACATCGTGTGCTAAGAGACTAAGAAGACATGGGAAGTGGTCGCTGGAATGTAAATCAGAGATGACATTCCACTGCAATGAAACTGCTAACTGGGATGAACATACTGCCAAATCGATGTGTGAATAGGTGTTATAAGCGTCTGAGAGGAACGTTGGCTCTCCGGAATTCAGGAGAACCAAGTTATTGCTCTCCAAGAATTTTGCAATGAGGTGGCCTCTCGAACATGCCCGAGTTGAGCCCCATAGTGGGTGATGGGCATTAAAGTCTCCAACTATTAGAAATGGTGTTGAAAGTTGGGAAACCAGATATTCAAGGTCCATTAGCGAGAGGTCATCTGATGGCGGGAGATATACATTGCAAATGCAAAATTCGATGGTTGGCAGCTTTATCCTTACAGCTACAGATTGTATATCAGATTGCAGCTGTATCGGGTCTGCAGATAAGTCATCCCTGAGGAGCATCATAGTGCCCCCGTGAGCAGGAATGCCATCTTCTGTGTCAATATCACACCGCAGTGGTGTGTAGCGTCGGATTTTAAACTTGTCTTGCGGTCGTAGCTTAGTCTCTTGTAAGCATACCACCAAGGGGTTATGCTTACTGAGCAAAAGCTCCAATTCTGGTCGATGCGCTCTTAAACCCCGCAAGTTCCATTGGAGGATAGCCATTGGAACTATGGAGATAGGTTGTAGAAGGTGGTCTACATTAAGACGACTTTAACGGTGGCCGAATCAGCTTACCCTTTTTCTTCGGTGTAGGGCTAACACCTGTTTCCTTTTCATCGGGTTTGTCCTGTCGCTTTTTCATTGCCGTTCTGGAGGTGTGCTCCGTGTCTTCCTGGTCCATTTCTTCCACGGATGAGGCCCCTTTTCCTATAGAAAACTTAGGTTCCAGGACCTCAAACCGGTTGGACATAGAGATCGACGATGATGACAGTTGTCGATCCGAGTCTTCACCAGAAGACCCCTCAGAAGATGAACTTCTAGATGCCCTAGTACTCTTTTTCTTCTTGTCGGATCCTTTGTTAGTAACCTTGAGGAAGTCTGATTTTGTGTAAGTGGTCTTAAACTTTTTGGGTGGTGCATCGTACACTATAACGGGCTTGACGGTCGAAGAGGTAGACGGCTTAGGTGAAGACGGTGCGGACTTCTCCCTCGGCGATTGAGGTGAGAGAGGAGCCGGCTTGGCAGTCTTGGTAGGCTTTTGTGCAGGTGTGGCGGTAAGGATCTTATCGGTTATAGTAGCCTCACAATCGCTGGTCTGAATTGCGATTTCCTTCCTCGGTGCCACCTTAGCAGCTATGGAGCTGTAAGTAGCAGATCTTGGGACCGAGGGTTGACGAGTACGTAGGAGTTTACGGGCATCCGAGAAGGATAACTTCTCCCTTACTCGAATCGCCTGTATCTCCTTTTCCTCTAAGAAACGTGGGCACTCTCTGTGGCTGGATGGATGTTCACCAGCACAGTTGACACATTCCGCCGGGGATGTGCAGACATCCTCGTGCTTAGACAAACCACACTGCACGCATGTTGGTACACCGCTACAAAAATCACTCGTATGACCGAAGCGTTGACATTTAAAGCACCTGAGTGGGTTTGGTATATATGGCCTAACCTCTATGGACTCATACCCTGCCCTAAGCCTTTGCGGGAGATCTACCCGATCAAAGGTCAGGAACAGGGTACGGGTAGGCACCAATTCCCCTCGCTCTCTACGTTGCACCCGTTATACTGCAGTGACGCCCTGGTCTTGTAGGTTCTCCAGTATTTCCTCATTCGCCATCCCGTCCAACGCACGAGTGGTGATAACCCCGCGGGAGGAGTTAAGTGTCTTGTGCACTGCAACTGTAACCGGGTAGCTGCCCAATAACGTAGCTTTTTGTATGGTTGCTGCCTGGGAAACAGATTGTGCTTCCACAAGGAGCGTGCCGTTTCTCGAGCGAGTACAGGACTTTACTGGAGCAGCAATTTTGTCCAATCCCTTCTGTATAATAAAAGGGTTCACTGTCAAAAAGTTCTTGCCTTCCTCCTTTCTGGTTACAACTAAGTAGCGAGGACCATAAGACTCGACTACTTCCTTTCCACGTGTGTTAAAGGGTTTTTTAGTATTATTGTTAGTAAATGTGGCCATAAAAGATGGGCTAGGTTTCATCCCCCAGTGCTCCCCACCCCCCACGGAGCCCAACAAGGGGTCATCCCACTGGGATGACAGGGCTACACAGGGGATATAGCGAGCTCGCCGTCCCACTCACCCTGGAGGTCGGTACAATACCTAGTCCTGGCCGATTGATTAGGGGTGGGTTAGTCCCTAACCTCCCGTTTAGGCGAAGCAGAAGCCAAAGTAGTGTATCAGTAATGCGTACCCTCCCCGAATTCAGAAAAATACTGTTACGAGCTCAGATACGCATCCCTCAACCACCAGGACGAACCTTTCCACCGACACGGGTCTCCACGCACGGCCTACACGTGGGTGGGCCTGTTGACCGTCTCCCTCAGCCACGAAGAGGAGCCCACACGAGGGAGACTGTTGGCTCGGGACCCCGGGTTCGCCAAGCCCGTACCTACCGAAGTAGGTCCCTGGGGGGCCGGGATCTAATGGAGGGCGAGCGACTTCGTGATCTATGCTGTGGTCGGGATCGGTTTTTCACAGCTACTACGGGATTGTTGTTACCCGCTGATGGCTTGGTGTCTGGAGTCTGTACGGTTGAAACGGAGGTAGTGCTGGTGGATATAGAAACAGTCTGAGACGTAGGTTTAACGGCTAGAAAGTCAGTCTGCGTGGAGGCGTGGGCGACAGGGACGTGTTGAACAGCAACGGTGGTATTAGGAGTACGGCGAGCTGCTAGTGCATATCCAGTAGTAGTGGTAGCAGGCTTTAGTTGTTCAAAGCGCCGTCGTGCCTCTGGAAAAGTCAGGCGTTCTTTGACACGTAGCTCCTGGATGCTTTTTTCGTCCATGAATCAAGGACACTGTCGCGAGCTGGAGGGATGACTACCGCCACAGTTCACGCAGCAAGGTGTTCGGCTGCAGTTTGGGTCGTCGTGTTTAGCTAGGCCACATTGCTCACAAAGAGCAGGATTGGTACACGCGACCTTAGTATGTCCGAACCGCTGACATTGGAAACAGCGCATGGGGTTCGGGACATACTGGCGGACACTCGCACGCTCATAGCCGCAATAGATGTACTCCGGTAACTTAGTCCCAGCAAAAGTTAGAAATACCGTACGTAGTGGGTACTCCTTGCCATCTTGTTTCCGTGTTAAGCGGTACGCCTGACAAACAAGTTGATCAGAGAGGCAACTTACTATTTCTTCGTTCGCTAGACCATCTAGGCTGGAGGTGGTGACTACTCCTCTGCAGGTGTTAAGAGTTTTGTGTGGGGCTACCCGGATCGGGTAGGAGCCCAATAAAGTCGCCTTTTGCAGTTTTTTAGATTGCTCTGCAGTTGTGGTCTCTAATAGTAGGTTGCCGTCTCTGAGACGCGTAGCGTTTTTGACAGGGCCACTGATCTTGTCTATTTCACGCTTTATGTAGAATGGGCTAATATCCTTAAACGTTTTTCCATCGCATGCCAAGGTCATCAATAAATAATGGTCAATGAAGGAGGTTTTGCGCGGAGACATGATGATAGAGACCCCCATCCGGAACCGTCGGCGTCAGCCTGCCACCCGGGGGTTAAAGAGAGAAAGACACCGAATCTTCACGGTCTGTGCCGTCATGTGGACCTCACCCATGACCGATCTCATTTGTACATCAGAAAAGCTACCCTTCCACATCCACTGCTTGTCCGTATGGGTAAACCGTTCACCACGCACACCCCGGCTTTATGCCCCTACCACAGGAATAACCGCCTGTGGCTCCCCACTTTAGGCCGCGCTGCGTATAAAAGGCACACGCGGATTCAGGGGACTTGTGGTTGATTACACCGGGGTTCCGTCAGCGGTAACACGTCCGGTCCGTGATACTAACCCAACGGCAAAACGCGGCCGTCGGGAGATTACCACAGACCGGGCCCTCAAGGAGCTACGTGGGTGTACTTGACGGTGTGGACGGGCTCCGCACCTAAGGCTACACATAGGGGCAGTGCGAAGGGTCCGCTCAACCTTCACTTTTGAGACCTCCGGAGAGCACACATGTCGGAAGCCGCGCTGAAAACCGTGGGACAGAACCACGGAGATAGGAGAGATCCCTGCTGGTGAGACAGGAGTTATAAACCTAAGACCTTAAGTGCTAATAATTATAATAAAAAACTAGAAGGGGAAGAAGGTGATGCATACTGATCAGCAGTAGCACAGCGTGGCACAGTTGATGGAGGTGAGGGGGATGAAATGGGGGTGAGTGGCTAGGGACCCCGGGTTCGCCAATCCCGTACCTACCGTAGTAGGTCCCTGGGGGAGAATACCAGAGCCTCTTCTGCCAGTTTTCGGGGTTACTGATGGGCCTTCTCGGCAGCCGTAGCGGTCGTGGGTACACTAAGTCCCCACCGTACATCACCCCATCAGTCAGTCCCCTACTTCCTGTTGCCCACCCCTCGGGACGAGGACCGCAGAGGTTGGATTTTGAGGGTCAGATGAGTAACGGTGAGGGGAGCTGAGCCAAAAGAGCCTGAAGATCCTGCTTTTGTATTACACAGAGCGGGGGCAGGTAAATGTTGCAGATGGTAAAAGAGATGCTCTCTCGCTGTATACGAACAGCGACAGCTTGCAACGGCGTGGTTAATGGTATATTGGTGGCATAGATATTAGGCGCCACTAAAGTAGCAACGCCGCCGCTTGCTCGTGTGCCTGCAACGGAGTCTCCCCTAAATGCCGAAAAAGTGCTTAGGTGTAATGAGTGATAGTGATGCAAATGGGTTTCTTGGAGACAAATAACTGATGGTGACCGCTGAGAAACCAAAAACTGTAGGTCTTGAACGCGAGCTCGGAAACCATTGACGTTCCACTGGATTATTTCCATAAAGAGTTTTTAACGGGCCGTTTTAACTTTTTTCTTGACCTTGGCTGACTTGGGCCCTACGATTCGAAAATAGTTAGCGTCCTGTGACTCCGCTGATTGATTGATTGATTGTGATTAAGGGCGCTCAACAACGAGGTCATCAGCGCCCTGAAAAAGTTAGGAGGTTAAATATCAATAAAAAGGATCTAACAGATATTCATCTGCAGCAAGATCTTCATTCGACGCTCACATATATTAAAATAGATAAAAAGAAAGTAAAACCATAAAAGCGTTAAAATCAATAAACCGATTGGTACTAAATTCTAAAATTAGCAGTTAAAAAGAGGGTTAAAACATTGGCCACCACTTTCTCGTCGTTCCCCAGCACCTCTGCCAAACTGTCCGGCAGCTGGAGAGATCTGCGGAGACGCGCTGTTCCGGAACACTCTAAAAGAACGTGGCGGACTGAGACAGCTGCATCGCAGAGCGGGCAGACTGGAGCACGGCTCTTGTTCAGCAAAAAGCTATGTGTAAAAAAGCAGTGGCCAATGCGCAACCGAGCCAAAGTGACCTCCTCACGGCGGGATCGACGGCAGGAAGTGGCCCAGGGAATCGGAAGATCTTTCACTGTCCGCAACTTGTTGCTTCGCAAAGCGGACCACGCGTTGTGCCAAGAGGACAGCACAGCACTTCGCAAGTATAACTTGATATCTTCCGCAGTAGCATGATGAATAGTTACCCTCGGCAGTGTGGTTGCCATCTTCGCTGCCGAATCCGCCAGTTCGTTTCCTGCCAGGCCTACATGTCCAGGAACCCAAGCACACACCACGCTAACGCCAGAGGCGTGTAAGACGTGGAGGGCGTCCTGGATAAGCTGCACAACAGGATGGTAACTGTACAGCTGCTGTAGGCTCTGAAGTGCACTAAGGGAGTCACTTAAAATAAGGCTGTCGCCTAGGTTGCGTTGACGTACATATAAAATGGCTCGGTAAATCGCATAAAGTTCAGCACTAAAAATAGAGGTGCTGCTATGGAAACCGAATGTACAGGGTTCGGTTCCATAGACGAAAGCACATCCAACCCCACTCGAGCTCTTGGAGCCATCAGTGTAGATTAAAACCCTATCAGTAAAACCAGATAAATATTCTAAAAAACAAGTACGGATACTGCTGGGAGCCATTGAAGATTTCGCGTAGCGCGTCATGCCCAGGTCTATGTAGGATATTCCCCGCAGCCAAGGTGGATATACTCTCTCGCCCCTAGGAAACATCTCAGGGAGCTCCATGCTATGCTGCCTAAGAAGCTCCCGGAAACGGAAACCCGGTGGTCTGGGCCAAAGCGAGGTATTCCTATAGCGCGCGTCCAGAGAGCTGTTGAAAAAGGCGGAGAATGTTGGGTGCGTGGGCATGCAGTGAAGGCTACAAGCATAACTGCACAGCAGCATGTCACGCCGGAACCGCAGAGGAGGTTCTGCAGATTCCGCGTAGAGGCTGACGACAGGGCTAGTCGGAAAGGCTCCAATGGCTAACCGGAGACCACAATTATGGACTGTATCTAGTTTGCTCAGCACCGATGGACGTGCCGAACCAAACACGAAACAGCCATAATCCAACTTGGATCGGATAAGTACGCGATAGAGTCGCAGTAACACTGTGCGGTCCGCTCCCCAGGATTTGCCGCTAAGTATCCGCAAAATGGTGAGAGAACGGTCACAGCGAGCTCTCAACTGTGCTATTTGGGAGGACCAGCTGAGTCTCCGATCGAATACCAACCCAAGGAATCTCGACTCTTCTTGAAAAGGGAGTAGATGTGGGCCCAATCGAAGTGATGGTGGTAGTAGTAGTAGTAGTGGGGCTTTAGGGCGCACAACTGCTAGGGTCATTAGCGCCCAGTAAAAAACCAATAACGTCAAAAAAATGAGAGTGAGTCCTCCGCTAAAACACCAAAAAACTTTACAACAGTAAAAAGGTCACCGATACAGTGCTAAGAACTGCACTACGTGAAATATGAGACACTAAAACTGATACAACTCGCACAAAAGGCTAAAAGTATGATAAAAGGATAATCTGGGTGTCATACACGTGTGCCCAGTCCGCTATAATATATGAAACGTAAAACACGAGCCACTGCACATGAAGTGTCTGCCAACACTTCAGGCAGGGTCGTCGGCATGTCCAAGGACACACGCAGCTGGGCTAAAGACTGGCACTGGACTAAAACATGCCGCACCGTCATGGGCTCCTGACAATGAGAACAGAGCGGTGTAGCATCAGAAGATAAAAGGTGACCATGGCTAAAACGGCAGTGCCCGATTCGCAGTCGTGCTAAAATCACCTCCTCGCGACGAGAGGTGCGCGAAGAAGTGCTCCAGATGATTGGGAGGGGTTTTACCTTCCTAAGCTTATTCCCCCGACGGGCATTCCAATGACTGCTCCACCTTAACAGGAGGGCGCGACGTAAATATAAGCTAAAATCGTCTGAGGGAACGCAAGAGCGAAAACATCTGGGAGCCAAAACAGCTGCATTCGCGGCAGCGTCGGCAGCCTCGTTTCCAGATATGCCTACGTGTCCAGGTACCCACACAAAGGAGACGCAAGTGCCTGCACTGGCGAGAGTGTGAAGGCAGTCCTGGATCCGCTGTACGAGCGGATGATAGGTGTACAGCATCCGTAGGCTCTGGAGCGCACTCAGAGAATCGGAGCAGATAACCCAAGACTGTAAGGCTTGCCGACGAACATATAAAAGAGCTTGGTAAATACCGAACAGCTCTGCTGTAAAAACCGAGCACTGCGGTAAAAGACGAAAGCTAAAACTCTGCCGACCGTGAATAAAAGCACATCCCACTCCCGTATTATCCTTCGAGCCATCAGTGTAAATAAAACTGCAGGGTCGGTACTGCGCCTGAACTTCTAAAAAGCCCGAACGAAGGACTGAATCTGGCGTCGACAATTTCGGCATGGACAGCAGGCTCAGATTTACCTGGATCTCGGAGCGTAGCCATGGCGAAAATCGTGTTTCTCCTTTCCGAAACGTCGCCGGTAAATCAACATCCAACAGCCGAAGCAGAGAGCGAAAACGAACGCCAGGAGGGAGTAGGGCCAGGGAGCGCGCTGAGTATTGACGGTCCAGGGAATCATTAAAGAACGAGCTAAACGACGGATGATCCGGCAAAGTAAAAAGCCGGCAAGCGTAATTACAAAGGAGGACATCACGCCGATAGCGAAGCGGGGGTTCAGCAGCTTCCGCACACAGGCTGATGACCGGACTTGTTGGGAAGGCGCCAATACTCAAGCGGATACCACGGTGATGAACAGGGTCAAGTCTTTTTAAAATCGATGGTCGAGCGGACGAGTATACAATACAGCCGTAGTCAAGTTTAGATCGGACAAAAGAGCGATATAGCCTTAGAAGGACCGTCCGATCAGCTCCCCAGGAGGTGCCACTTAAAACACGTAAAACACTAAGAGAACGTTCACACCTGGCCTTTAAATACGAGATATGAGAAGACCAACTAAGTTTCCTATCAAACACCAATCCCAAGAATTTTGTCTCGTCTGCGTAGGGAAGGGCATCGGCTCCCAGATACAACGACGGCGGCGAAAATGCTTTCCTTCGCCAGAAGTTTACGCAGACGGTTTTCTCGGCGGAGAACTTGAAGCCGTTTTCCACACTCCAAGTAAAGAGTCGGTCAAGACACATTTGAAGGCGGCGGTGCAGGAGAGAAGTACGCCGAGAACTACAATAGATGGCGAAGTCGTCCACGAATAAAGAAGAAGAAATGCCCAATGGGACGCACTCCGTAATGGGATCGATGGCAATAGCAAATAGTGTGACACTGAGTACCGACCCCTGCGGTACTCCGTTCTCTTGAATAAAAGCGCGAGATAACTCCGAACCCACACGTACCCGAAACACCCTATCACGCATAAACTCTCGAATAAATAGGGGTAACCTTCCACGAATGCCCCATTTATGGAGGGTGCGGAGAATTCCATACCTCCAGCAAGTGTCGTATGCCTTCTCCAGGTCAAAGAACACAGCAACCGTTTGGCTCCTGCGTAAAAATCCATCCATAATGTGCGTGGACAACGAGACTAGGTGGTCGACCGTTGACCGGTAGCGACGAAAACCGCACTGAACGTTTGATAGAAGACGTTGGGATTCTAGCCACCATGTCAGTCGCCCGTTTATCATGCGCTCCATCACCTTGCAAAGGCAACTGGTGAGGGAGATCGGACGATAACTGGAAGGCAGATGGCGATCCTTTCCAGGTTTTAAGATAGGGACAACGGTAGCCTCGCGCCAAGCGGTCGGAAATGTTGCTGTGCGCCAGATATAGTTATACACTTGCAAGAGAAAGAGCTTACTAACTGAGGACAGGTGTTGCAGCATGACGATATGGACTCCGTCCGGCCCCGGTGTGGAGGGTCTGGAAGTTACCAGGGCCCGCTCCAGCTCTGGCATTGTGAAGAAGGCGTTATAACACTCGTGGTTTAAGGATTGAAAGGATAGGTCATGCGTCTCTGCCCGGTGTTTGATGGGCAGAAAGTCCGGGTGATAATGGGAGGAACTAGAGATATGAGCAAAAGCTCCTCCCAGGGCATCAGCGACAGCTCTAGGGGTAACTACGGTGTTATTGTTAATCCGTAGGCCAGGCACCAGAATACGAGGAACTTTACCGGCCACGCGTCGCAGCTTGTTCCAAACCACAGAGGATGGTGTGAAGCGGTTAAAAGTCTCCACAAAACGCTTCCAGGATGTCTTTTTGCTGGCCTGTATCACGCGTCGGGCATTTGCGCGTAAGCGCTTGAACCTGATCAAATTGTCCAGGGTAGGATGACGCTTAAAAGTTCGCAGTGCAGCCCGGCGCGCACGCACCGCCGCGCGGCATTCATCGGTCCACCAGGGAACGGGTAAACGCCGAGGTTGGGCTGAAGTGCGAGGTATAGCACGTTCGGCGGCCGATGTAATCACAGATGTAACGTGCTCTACCATCTCGTCGATGTTGTCGGATACATGGTCGTCAAAGATAGCCAGGTTGCAAAAAAGGGACCAGTCAGCTTTGTGTAGCTGCCAAGTAGGTACACGGGAAGATGGTGTGTAGTTGGAAAGCAGGCTAATCAGGCAGGGAAGGTGGTCACTGGAAAAGGTATCAGAGACGACGTTCCACTCAAAGTGATGAGCAAGCTGTGCCGAGCAAACGGATAAGTCCAGGTGAGAGAGAGTGCTGGTTGAATCAGAAATAAATGTAGGTTCGCCAGTGTTGAGAATTGAGAGGTGATTCTGAACAAGGAATTCAGCAAGGTGCTTCCCCCTTACGCAAGCCCTAGGTGATCCCCAAAGAGGGTGATGGGCGTTGAAGTCTCCCAACAGCAAGAAGGGTGTTGGGAGCTGGGACACCAGATCGGACAAGTCCGCAATGGCGAAGGGAGAAGAGGGCGGTAAATAAACAGAACATAAGGTAAAACAGAGACCTGGGAGTCTAAGAGTAACGGCTACGGCTTGCAAGGTACTATTGAGCGGAAGAGGTTGGTAAAAAACGTCGTCTCGGATTAAAATCATAACACCCCCATGTGCAGGAGAACCGGGCTCCGGTGGTAAATCAAAGCGCACCGGAGTAAAACCAGGAAAGGTGAACGTATCCTGCTGGTGAAGTTTCGTCTCCTGCAGGCAGAAAATACTGGGGGACAGCAAATTACCCAACAGTTGTAGGTCTGGTTTACGCCTGCGCACGCCACGTGTATTCCACTGTAGAATGGACATCCTGGGGTAAAGGGAAAAAGCCGGTCACTTAGTTCACTTTGCTGGTGGCTGTCGCTTTAATTTTCCCTTCGGGTTCCGTGTTGGGCTCGGGCTTTTTGGAGCACTTGCTTCGTGCTCCATAGGCTCCTCGGATGGAGGAGGGTCAGGGTCATTGGATAACGCGGTCAACGGGAGAAAACTGTTGCCAATACTCAAGGTTGGAAGGGAAGGCCCCTTCACACGGCTACGCCCCCTGGTGTCCTGGGAGCAAGAGCGCCGAGGAGGTGAAGGGGAACTGGCCGGGCCGGGACACTTGCCACTGGCAGGTGCCGGAGGGTCTTTGAGGAAGTCGGAGCGCTTTGGCGTGACTTTAAATTTCCGGGTGTCCGTACTCACTGAAATGGTTTTGGAGCTAGCGGTATTAGAAGTTGGCAATGCGACGCGAGGAGTAGCCACGGTTGAAGGCACAGGGCAAGTTTGGGTGCCCATGTCACGCTTTAGTATTGGTTTTGAAACTATGGAACTAAAAGTACCAAACTTCAGGAGAGAAGGTTGTCGAGCCTGATGTCGTTTGCGGGCTTCAGAGAAGGATAGACGCTCCTTCACCCGCAGCTCCTGGATGGCCTTCTCATCCTGGTATCGCGGACAATCGCGGGAGGTCGCCGGATGTTGACCTTGGCAGTTCACGCAACTTGGGGCAGAGGGACAAGTCCCGTCATGACTGCCCTTACCACAGTTGGCACATACCGCAATAGTAGCCTTACAAGAGGTCTTGGTATGGCCATAGCGCTGACACTGGTAGCAGCGCATAGGCCGCGGAATGTACGGGCGCACAGGGATAACTTCATATCCTGCCTTGATCTTCTGAGGCAGTTCGAGCCGATCGAAAGTAACAAAAAGTGTGCGGCTAGGAACCTGCACACCGTCACGCATGACTCTCACACGGTACACTTCCGTGACACCCTGGTCAGCCAGATAACCCTGGATCTCCTCCTCCGGCATACCATCCAACAGCGGGCTGGTGATAACGCCCTTGGAAGAGTTGAGACTCCTGTGCTTTTCTACACGGATAGGATATCCGTGCAGGAGTTTAGCTTTCATTAACTTATCAAATTGGGAGGTAGAGTAGCTTTCAACCAACAATGAACCAGACCGTAAACGTGTACATGACTTCACGGGCCCAGCGATTTTATCCAGACCTGATTGAATTACGAAAGGGTTAACCTTTAAAAATGACTGACCCTCTTCTGTCCGATGGATAACTAGGTAACGCGCCGATAAAGACGTGTGTACCTCTCTTTCGTCTGCAACTTGTTTTCTGCGTTTAGGTGTAGTTGTGGCCATAAAACGTAGGAATAAATTTCATCCCCCAATGCTCCCCACCCACCACGGAGCCCAACAAGGGGTCATCCCACTGGGATGACAGGGCTACATAGGGGATATAGCGGGCTCGCCGTCCCACTCACCCTGGAGTTCAGTGTAACACCTTGTCCTGGCCGATTGATTAGGGGTGGGTTAGTCCCTAACCTCCCGTTTAGCTGAAGCAGTAGCCAAAGTGGTATATTGGAAATGCGCACCCTTCCCGTATTCAGAAAAATACTGTTACGAGCTCAGATACGCATCCCTCAACCACCAGGACAAACATTTCCACCGACACGGGTCTCCACGCACGGCCTACACGTGGGTGGGCCTGTTGACCGTCTCCCTCAACCACGAAGAGGAGCCCACACGAGGGAGACTGTTGGCTCGGGACCCCGGGATCGCCAATACCCGTACCTACCGTGGTAGGCCCCTGGGGGGTGTGATGGTGGTAAATATCTCCGAAGGCGCCAAAAGTTAACACAAACGGTTTTTTTCGGCCGAGAAACGGAAACCGTTTTTCAAACTCCAATCATGAAGGTTATCCAAGCACTGCTGTAGACGGCGCTCTAAAAAAAAAAAAAAAAAAAAAAATGGTGTACGCTGAGAAGTGCAGTACACGGCAAAGTCGTCTACGAATAAGCAGGCCGAGACCCCCGGGGGAACACATTGCGATATAGAATTAATAGCAACAGCGAAAAGTGTGACACTTAGTACGGAACCCTGAGGTACTCCGTTCTCTTGAATAAAAGCGTTAGAAAAAGCCGAGCCGACCCGTACTCGGAAAAAGCGGTCTTTCATGAACTCTTGCAGGAAAAGTGGCAGGCGGCCACGCATATTCCAACTGTGGAGAGTGCGTAGCAACCCTGCGCGCCAACAGGTATCATAAGCTTTCTCTAAGTCGAAGAATATCCCAACGGTTTGACAACCCTTCAGAAAACCGTTCATTATTTGTGTCGACATAGACACAACGTGGTCTACTGTGCAACGGCGTCGACGAAAACCACATTGGATATTCGTTAGCAGGATTTGGCGTTCCAGCCACCACACCAGCCGTGCGTTAATCATGCGTTCTAGCACTTTGCAGACACAGCTGGTGAGAGAGATAGGACGGTAGCTAGAGCACAGATGACGGTCCTTTCCGGGTTTCAAAATGGGTATGATGATGGCCTCCCGCCACTTTGCAGGGAAAGTGCCATCAACCCAAATACGATTATAGAGGTCCAGCAGGAAAGCCTTGCTTTTAGGAGAGAGCTGTTGTAACATGCGAACGTGGATACCATCCGGCCCTGGCGCTGATAGCCGTGAAGATAAAAGAGCGTGATCTAACTCTGCCATGGTGAAAAGGCGGTTATAGTCCTCGAGGTTTCTAGATCGAAAGCAGAAACCTCGAGATTCTACCCGAGTTTTTATTGAGAGGAACTCAGGTGCATAATTATCGGAGCTAGACACGTGGGCGAAAGCACTGCCAAGGGTATTAGCCACTTCAAACGGTTCCACGACGAAGCCTGCAGGAGTTCTCAGACCAGCGATCGGCATGTAGGTCGATTTGCCGGCCACGCGCCTTATCTTATCCCATACAACAGAGGAGGGTGTATGTCGGTTGAAAGAGGACACAAATGTTTTCCAAGTTGTCTGTTTGCTATTCTTGATTATGTACCTAGACCTGGCACGCATTTTCTTGTACTCAATCAGGTTCTCCAGTGTAGGATGTCGTTGGAAAACTCTGAGAGCACGCCTACGAGCACGAATAGCATTCCGGCAATCGGTCGTCCACCAGGGAACAGGAGGGCGACGAGGATTGGTGGTTGAGCGAGGAATAGAATGGTCCGCGGCGGAAAGGATCTGCTCTGTAAGGTGCTCAACTAAGGCGTCCACAGAATCTTGCGCGTCGTAACTAAACACAGCCAGCTGGGTGTAAAGGGTCCAGTTGGCGTAATCGAGGCGCCAGGTAGGCAAACGGGCGGAGTGCAAGTCATGTGCTAAGAGACTAACAAGGCACGGAAAGTGATCACTAGAATGCAGGTCAGAGATGACACTCCATTGTAGGGAAAGTGCTAGCTGAGGTGAACAAACTGCCAAGTCGAGATGCGAAAAGGTGTTGAAAGCATCCGATAAAAACGTAGGTTCTCCGGTGTTCAAGAGAACCAGGTTACTGCTGTCAAGGAATTCGGCAATAACTTTACCTCTCGCACAGGATCGAGCTGAGCCCCAGAGATGGTGGTGGGCATTTAGGTCTCCTATCAACAGAAAGGGTGTAGGGAGCTGAGAGACCAACACCTGTAGTTCACTAAGTGAGAGGTCAGCAGATGGCGGAACATAGACACTGCAGACGGCGAATTGCACAGTCGGGAGAACAATCCGTACAGCAACCGACTGTATGGCAGTCTGTAAAGGTATAATATCTACATATGTATCATCTCTGACGAGCACCATTGTGCCTCCATGCGCTGGAATGCCCTCTTCCGGATCAAGGTCATGCCTAAATGACGTGTACCGCCGGAGTGTAGAGGTGTCTTGGGGACGCAGCTTGGTCTCTTGTAAGCACACGACTTTAGGGTTATGCTTATTGATCAACAAATCAAGCTCCGCTCGATGTGCTCGAAATCCGCGAATGTTCCATTGAAGAATAGCCATTGGAGGTATGGGATAAGATGGTAATAGTTACGCAACGTTATGTTGATTTCGGCGGTGGCCGAACGAGTTTACCCTTTTTCTTGGGTGTGGGGCTAACACCTTTTACGTCCAGTTTATCCGGGCGCTTTTTACTAGACGTCCGGGCTGTATGGTCCGTATCCTCTTGTTCCATTTCTTCAGCGGATGAGGTCCCTTTCCCTATTGAGAACTTCGGTTCGAGAGCCTCAAACCGATTCGAAACAGAGATCGACGGAGATGACGGTCGTCGATCCGAGACCTCTTCGGAAGACTCCTCAGAGGTGGAACTTTTAGATGCCCGAGGATTTTTCTTTCTGCGCATCGGCCGATCCGTATCCTTCAGAAAATCAGACCGTTGATAGCTGGTCTTAAAAGTTTTGGGTGGTGGCACGTACACAACTGGCTTAGTAGGCTTCGTAGAGCTCGATGCTCTGACCGGAGACCTGGGAGGTGTTTTCTTCCCTGCGGGTGCTTTGGACGAGGTAGAAGTAGATTGAGATGTCTTGACAGGCTTCGGAGCTACTGATGGACTAAGGATTCTGTCAGAGATACTAGCCTCACTGATATCGCTGGTCTGAGTTGCCATCTCCCTTCGCGGGACCGGCTTAGCTACTACTGAGCTATAGGTACCGGACATCGCAACGGAGGGCATGCGAGTACGTGCGAGTTTCCGGGCTTCCGAGAAGGATAGCTTCTCTTTCACCCGGATCTCCTGAATCTCCTTTTCCTCGCGGAACCGTGGGCAATCTCTGAAGCTGGAAGCGTGTTCGCCAGCACAGTTCACACATTTTGCGGGTGAGGTGCACTCACCTTCGTGCAGCGACATCGCACAATTCATACACGTAGGCGCACCATTACAGAAGTCCTTAGTGTGGCCGAAGCGCTGACATCTGTAGCAACGTAAGGGATTCGGGATATATGGTCGTACCTCGATGACTTCATACCCTGCCCTAAGCCTTTGTGGGAGATCTACCCGATCAAAGGTCAGGAACAGGGTACGCGTAGGCACCAATTCCCCTCGCTCTCTTCGCTGAACACGATATACAGCTGTCACGCCTTGATCTTTCAGGTTCTGCTGGATCTCCTCGTTGGTCATTCCGTCCAGCGCACGGGTGTTCACCACACCGCGCGATGAGTTCAGGGTCTTGTGTACGCAAACGCTCACCGGATAACTGCCTAGAATGTTGGCCTTCAAGAGCGCTGCTGCCTGGGAGACGGAATGCGCTTCCACCAGCAGCGTGCCATTGCGCGAACGAGTACATGATTTTACCGGGCCAGCTATCTTGTCTAATCCTTTCTGGATGGCGAAAGGGTTCACTGATGTAAATGTCTTATCAGTCTCAGTTCTGCTTATCACCAAGTAGCGAGGACCACTAGACTCGACTACTTCTTTTCCATTCCTACAATTGTTGGGATTGTTTTTTTGTTGAAGGTTTAACATTAAGAGTTGGCATAAATTTCATCCCCCAATGCTCCCCACCCACCACGGAGCCCAACAAGGGGTCATCCCACTGGGATGACAGGGCTACATAGGGAATATAGCGGGCTCGCCGTCCCACTCACCCTGGAGTTCAGTGTATCACCTTGTCCTGGCCGATTGATTAGGGGTGGGTTAGTCCCTAACCTCCCGTTTAGGCGAAGCAGAAGCCAAAGTAGTGTATTAGTAATGCGTACCCTCCACGAATTCAGAAAATAACTGTTACGAGCTCAGATACGCATCCCTCAACCACCAGGACTAACCTTTCCACCGACACGGGTCTCCACGCACGGCCTACACGTGGGTGGGCCTGTTGACCGTCTCCCTCAGCCACGAAGAGGAGCCCACACGAGAGAGACTGTTGGCTCGGGACCCCGGGATCGCCAATACCCGTACCTACCAAAGTAGGCCCCTGGGGGGGACTCCGCTGATGTTCGGGAGTCAGAACTCCTACGGCTTGTAGAACGAGACCGGGATCTAATAGAGGGCGAACGACTTCGCGATCTATGCTGTGGTCGGGAGCGGTTTTTCACGGTTACTACGGGATTGTTACTCGCTGATGGCTTGGTGTCTGGAGTCTGTACGGTTGAAACGGAAGTAGTGCTGGTGGATATACAAACAGTCTGAGATGTAGGTTTAACGGCTAGAAAGTCAGTCTGCGTGGATGCGTGGGCGACAGGGACGTGTTGAACAGCAACAGCGGTATTAGGAGTACAGCGAGCTGCTAGTGCATATCCAGTGGTAGTGGTAGCAGGCTTCAGTTGTTCGAAGCGCCGTCGTGCCTCTGGAAAAGTCAGGCGTTCCTTTACACGTAGCTCCTGAATACTTTTTTCGTCCATGAATCTAGGGCACTGTCGCGAGCTGGAAGGATGACTACCGCCACAGTTCACGCAGCAAGGTGTTCGAGTGCAGTTTGGGTCTTCGTGTTTCGCCAGGCCACATTGCTCACAAAGAGCAGGATTAGTACACGTGACCTTAGTATGTCCGAACCGCTGACATTGGAAACAGCGCATGGGGTTCGGGACATACTGGCGGACGCTAGCACGTTCATAGCCGCAATAGACAAATTCAGGTAACTTAGTTCCAGCAAAAGTTAGAAAGACTGTTCGTAAGGGGTATTCCTTGCCATCTTGTTTTCGGGTAAGCCGGTACGCCTGACAAACAAGTTGATCAGAGAGGCAACTTACTATCTCTTCATTCGCAAGACCATCTAAGCTAGAGGTGGTGACTACTCCTCTACACGTATTCAGCGTTTTGTGTGGGGCTACCCGGATAGGGTAGGAGCCCAACAAAGACGCTTTTTGCAGCTTTTTAGACTGGTGTGCAGTTGAGGTCTCTAATAGTAAGCTACCGTCTCGGAGACGCGTAGCGTTTTTGACCGGGCCGCTGATTTTATCTAGTTCGCGCTTTATGTAAAATGGACTAATCTCTTTAAACGTTTTCCCATCACAAGCCAAGGTCATTATCAAATAAGGGTCAATGAAAGATTGTTTGCGCGGAGACATGATGATATAGACCCCCATCCGGAACCGTCGGCGTCAGCATGCCATCCGGGGGTTAAAGAAAGACACCGAATCTTCACGGTCTGTGCCGTCATGGGGACCCCACCCATGACCGATCTCATTTGTACCTCAGAAAAGCTACACTTCAAAATCCACTGCTTGTCCGTATGGGTAAACCGTTCACCACGCACACCCCGGCTTTATTCCCCTACCACAGGAATAACCGCCTGTGGCTCCCCACTTTAGGCCGCGCTGCGCATAAAGGGCAGACGCGGATTCAGGGGACTTGTGGTTGATTACACCGGGGTTCCGTCAGCGGTAACACGTCCGGTCCGTGATACTAACCCAACGGCAGCACGGCCGTCGGGAGATTAACACAGACCGGGCCCTCAAGGAGCTACGTGGGTGTACTTGACGGTGTGGACGGGCTCCGCACCTAAGGCTACACACAGGGGCAGTGCGAAGGGTCCGCTCAACCTTCACTTTTGAGACCTCTGGAGAGCACACATGTCGGAAGCCGCGCTGAAAACCGTGGGACAGAACCACGGAGATTGGAGAGATCCCTGCTGGTGAGACAGGAGTTATAAACCTAAGACCTTAAGTACTAATAATAATAATAAAAAACTAGAAGAGGAAGAATGTGATGCTTACTGCCAAGCAGTAAGTTTACGTGGCACAGTTGGACATGAAGGGGATGAACTGAGGGTGAGTGGCTAGGGACCCCGGGATCGCCAATCCCGTACCTACCTTCGTAGGTACCTGGGGAAAAATACCAGAGCCTCTTCTGCCAGTTTTCAGGGTTACTGATGGGCCTTCTCGGCAGCCGTAGCGCTCGTGGGGTGCACCAAGTCCCCACCGTACATCGCCCCATCAGTCAGTCCCCTACTTCCTGTTGCCCACCCCTCGGGACGAGGACCGCAGAGGTTGGAATTTGAGGGGCGGCCATCTTGGGGTCAGAGCGTTGCGCAGCTCAGTCGGCATCTAGCCGTGCTAGTGAGAGGTTCGTGCTGTACTCCGTTCAGATACTGTGACGGTTTGAAATGTCTGCGTTAATTGAAAACCCCGCGAGCTGCGTGCAGTAATAAGGTTTCTGACTGCAAAAAACTGTAAACCGATAGAAATCTATCGGCAGCTTTGTGAAGTGTATGGGGACAACATTATCACTGAAGGTGGAGTGCGTCAGTGGGTCATCAGGTTTAAAAATGGCCGAACCAATGTTCACGACGAAGATCGAAGTGGGAGACCCAGCATAGTGACTGCCGAACTTGTCGAAAAAGTCGATGCTAAAGTCCGTGAAAATCGAAGGTTCACAATAACGGAACTTTCTTTGAGTTTTCCACAAATTTCGCGAAGTTTGTTGCACGAAATCATCAGCGAAAAGCATGGTTACGACAAGTTTTGTGCAAGATGGATTCCAAAAATCTTGACAGAGGACCACAAAAATCAGCGAATGGCTGCAGCGTTGAACTTTTTGGACGTTTACCATAAGGATGGTGACTCTTTACTCGATCGCATCGTTACTGGTGACGAAACATGGGTGAAACACGTGAACTGTGAAACGAAATTGCAATCAATGCAGTGGGGGCACACAAGTTCTCCCCAAAAACCCAAGAAATGCATGCAAACAATGTCGGCAAGGAAGATGATGGCGACTGTTTTTGGGGACAGAAAAGGTGTGATTTTGGTGGACTTCCTGGAAAGAGGCACTACCATAAACTCTCAAAGGTATTGCCAAACTCTCCAAAAACTCAGAAGAGCCATTCAAAACAAGCGCAGAGGAATGTTGAGCTCTAAGATCTTGTTGATTCACGACAACGCCCGGCCCCACACGGCAAATGTCACTTGTGAAGTTCTTGAATCTTTTAAGTGGGAGTTGTTTCCTCATCCGCCGTACAGTCCCGACCTGGCACCGAGCGACTTCCACCTATTCCCAGCAATGAAGTGGCTGGCTATGCAGCGTTTTGATGACGACGCACAGCTGCAAGAAGTAACAAAGTGGTTGAAGGCGCAGGCGGCCGAATTTTTCGACGAAGGAATTTCCAAGCTCGTACATCGCTACGATAAATGCCTTAATTTGAATGGTGACTGTCGAAAAGTAGTATTTGAGTGTGGCTTTCATCTGTATATAATAAAATTTGTTTCCTATACTTTGTTTACTTTTTATTCCAAAACGTAATCTACTTTCTGGATAGCCCTCGTACAATTTTATCTTAGTGTCTTAATATTTACGCATGTGTTAAAAGCTGCATGAGAGTTACCGCATTGTATGTTCCTTCCGACTACCTGGCTCTCGGGGATGCAAGGTCAGCCCACTTAGGTCCTTATTGCACAAACATTTCCTTTAGCAATCCCTCGCACAGGAATGTGGAAATCCCTACGACCAGCTGGCGAAAATTTTTACCAGCGTATTCGACCGGTAAGGGTTAAACAAGGCTGATGAGTTAGTGCAATCAGCTTTGGGAACCAGCGAAACCATCACCATTGCTGAGTTCCAGGTGTACATGGCTCAAAGTAACCGGGTCAGTGCCATTACTGAACTGTTGCGTAAACATACGGAGGCAGTCACCACTACAACTTGGCACACTGTTGCCAAGCGCTCTGCCACACCCGAGCAAACCCCAACAACCAGCAAAATTGTCACCTCCAACACCTATGCTGTTCTCTCCCCTGAAGAGTCCACAGCATCAACCCCTACTGGAGTCAACTCAAAGCGGCGCAGATGCAGCAATCAAGTTGCAGATACTCCAATGGATGATGACTCATCTGACACCGCAGCTCCTACTCCAGCACCACAGGCACCGCCCACAACCATAAACACTGCTCCTGTAAACAGATCAAACAGGACAACACCAATTTTCCTGAGAGACCCGAACAAAGCACGGGATCTCACATCATTTCTAGCAGAAAAACATCCCAGCATAAAGTACTCCGTGCGCAACATGAGTGGCACTATTGCTTTCTTGCCAGACACACCTGAAGATCATCGGGCGCTCCGTAAACTTCTCACAGGGAGTAGTGTACAATTTCTAACTACTCTCTTGCCGGAGGAGAAGTTACTTTACGTCACCCTGAAGGCTCTGCCCATGTATATCACAGAGGCAGACGTCACCATACTGCTAAAGGGTCTCAACTATCCAGTGGAGAGGGTTGGTCAACTGCGATCAAATCGTAGTCCAACTCCTCAACTACTTCCACACTTCCGAGTTGCTCTGCGGAAAGAAGGCAACTATCAAGCCATTTACAAGGAGTCGAGGATGTTCAACGATATCATCCGCGTGGAATCCTATCGTCCTCCGGCACAATCCCTACAATGCACAAACTGCCAGCAGTTTACACATAGTGCTGCTGGATGTCGGCTGGAACCTGTCTGCTCCTGTGGTGAACCAGGACACAAAAGGGCAGAATGTCCTAAAGTGGGCTTAGTCAACGCAAAACTCAAGTGCTACAACTGCGGCGGAGAACATTCCTGCAGGTATGCCAAATGCCCTGTGTGGCAGGAACCTTAGAGTGGAAATGCTGCTCAATAAAAACGGGCAGAGAAGTAGATTTGACGCTGCAACAAAGGTGCCAAACCCAATGCGCCTTCCTAAGGAAGCCTTCAAGGGCACCAGGTACCCAGGCCTGCCGCCTGTCAATAGAATCCAGCACTCATCGTATGCTGAGGCGCTGAAAACCAATCAGCATAACACCCCGCAGCAACCATTGGTCAGTTGCCCGGTTAATCCACAGAAAATCGCTCCAAAACACACTGCCGGAGTTGTAGCTGACGAGACGACGCACCCCAAACAGCACACCATGTCGGGGAGCAACTTAGATCGCCCTGGAAGTGCCCGACCAGCTGCCCAGAAGGAGAACGTGCAGCGTCCACGTCCATCCAACAGTGGATTGAGGCAACCAGCCCAGCAGCGCCTGCCGGGACATATCCCGCCCACCACTAGCATCCCAAGCAAACCTCTACTAAAACCCACCACCCCTGATGCTCAGTTCCTCAATCTGATGAGCAGAATCCCTGTCCATCACCAACCTGACTTTGCTACCGTCCTAGCTGAAGCTCTGGTACAGCGTCCTGAAAATGCACCTCCCGAAACCATATTAGTCCACAATATTCATTTTTATGTGACGATATGGCAGACAGGACTAATAGAATATCAGACCTCCTTGGACTCAAAATTTGTTCCTGGAATGCCAATGGTAGATATGATGATATGATGATGTCTATAGGGGCGCTCAACTACGGCGGTCATCAGCGCCCTTTAAAAAACAAGTCATGGCAACAGCCAGATATAAAGATTTCTAAAAATATATATTATTATCTATAAACCTGTTAAAACTGCACATATATATACTAAAAAAAAACAACAAAAAAGATACTTGAGGTTAAATTCTGAAATCCACAGCTGAAAACAAATGCTAAAACTATGCCCACTGCCGTTTCGTCATCCGCGAGGATATCCGCCAAGCTGGCCGGCAGCTGGAGAAACCTGCGGAGACGTGCCAAGCCATAACAATCTAAAAGCAAGTGACGGACAGTCAGGTCACCACTGCACAGTGGGCAAACGGGAACTGGGGTTCTATTCAATAAAAAGCTGTGGCTAAAATAACAATGCCCAATGCGCAACCGAGCCAAAGTCACCTCCTCGCGACGAGATGACCGACAGGAGGTAACCCAGGGAATCGGAAGTTCCTTAATAGATCTCAGTTTATTATTGCAGAGAGCGGACCACTCTTCCTGCCAGCAGGTTAGCACAGCTCTCCGTAATACCGCCCTAAAATCTTCCGATGTCACACATGGTAGTCGAACCCTGGGCTTCATGGTAGCCGTCTTGGCTGCCGAATCCGCCATTTCATTCCCCCGCAAGCCTACGTGACCAGGAATCCATGCACACACCACGCTCACGCCAGAAGCGTGTAAAACGTGGAGGGCATCCTGTATCCGCTGCACAATAGGGTAGTAGTTGTACAGCTGCCGTAGGCTTTGAAGTGCACTGAGGGAATCACTCAGGATTAAGCAGTTCCCCAACTTTCGTCGACGTACGTGTAAAATGGCCCGGTATATTGCATAGAGCTCTGCGGTAAAAATGGAAGTGCTAGTGTGGAATCCGAATGTATAGGGTTCGGTTCCACACACGTAAGCACAACCAACACCATCTGAATTCTTGGACCCGTCGGTGTAAATTTTAATATGGTCCTGATATCGCGATAAAAACTCTAAAAAGCAAGTGCGGATACTAGACATAGACATGGTAGATTTATCGTGTGTGGTCATGCACAGATCAACGTGGGGCGCTCTACACAACCAAGGAGGGTATGTCCTCTCCCCCCTAGGATACATCTTAGGCAGTTCGCTATTAAGACGTCTAAGGAGCTCCCGGAAACGAAAACCAGGTGGCTTTGGTTTTATAGAAGTGTTCGTATAACGCACGTCCATGAAGGTGTTAAAGAACGGCGTAAACGTTGGATGTGTGGGCATGCAATTAAGTCCACAGCCATAATTTGCTAATAGCATGTTGCGCCTGTACTGCAGAGGAGGTTCTGCAGACTCAGCATACAGGCTTATGACTCGGCTCGTTGGAAATGCCCCAACTGCTATACGTATGCCACAATTATGCACTGTGTCTAATCTCTTCAGCACAGATGGTCGTGATGATGATGATGATGATGATGATGATGATGTGTATAGGGGCGCTCAACTACGGCGGTCATCAGCGCCCTTTAAAAACAAGTCATGGCAAAAGCCAGATATAAAGATTTCTAAAAATATATATTATCTATAAACCTGTTAAAACTACACACATATAAATACTAAAATAAAACAACAAAAAAAGATACTTGAGGTTAAATTCTAAAATCCACAGCTGAAACAAATGCTAAAACTTTGCCCACAATTATGGACTGTGTCTAATCTCTTCAGCACAGATGGTCGTGCTGAGCCATAAACGATACTACCATAATCTAATTTGGAACGGATGACTGTGCGATACAGTCGCAATAACACTGTACGATCCGCTCCCCACGATTTTCCACTTAGTACCCGCAAGATATTTAAAGATCGGTCACATCGTGCTTTCAGTTGTGCTATATGCGACGACCAACTAAGTTTTCTATCAAATATCAATCCAAGGAACCTCGTCTCATCGGCAAATGGTAGTAGATCAGCGCCTAGCCGGAGCCTTGGAGGTAGTCGACTCCGCTGACGCCAGAAGTTAACACAGATGGTTTTCTCAGCAGAGAATCGGAAGCCGTTCTTTAAACTCCAAACCTTAAGGTTGTCCAAGGTGGTCTGGAGACGGCGCTCTATAAACGATGTGCGCTGAGATGTGCAGTAGACGGCAAAGTCGTCTACAAATAGGCATGACGAGACACCCGGAGGTACACATTTCGAGATAGAATTAATCGCAATAGCAAACAACGTAACACTTAGCACCGATCCCTGTGGTACACCGTTCTCTTGAACGAAAAGGTTCGAAAGAACCGAGCCAACCCTTACTCGGAAAACGCGGTCCTTCAAGAATTCCTGAAGGAAGAGTGGTAGGCGTCCACGTATATTCCAGGCGTGCAGAGTACGTAGCAACCCTGCACGCCAACAAGTATCATAAGCCTTTTCGAGGTAAAAAAATATTCCGACTGTTTGACAGTTTTTAAGAAAGCCGTTCATAATCTGTGTCGACATGGACACAAGATGATCCACTGTTGAACGGCGTCGTCGAAAACCGCACTGGATATTATTCAGTAGGTTGTGCGTTTCCAGCCACCATACCAACCGCCCATTTATCATGCGTTCCATACAGATGGTCGTGCTGAGCCATAAACGATACTACCATAATCTAATTTGGAACGGATGACTGTGCGATACAGTCGCAATAACACTGTACGATCCGCTCCCCACGATTTTCCACTTAGTACCCGCAAGGTATTTAAAGATCGGTCACATCGTGCTTTCAGTTTTGCTATATGCGACGACCAACTAAGTTTTCTATCAAATATCAATCCAAGGAACCTCGTCTCATCTGCAAATGGTAGTAGATCAGCGCCTAGCCGGAGCCTTGGAGGTAGTCGACTCCACTGACGCCAGAAGTTAACACAGATGGTTTTCTCAGCAGAGAATCGGAAGCCGTTCTTTAAACTCCAAACCTTAAGGTTGTCCAAGGTGGTCTGGAGACGGCGCTCTATAAACGATGTGCGCTGAGATGTGCAGTAGACGGCAAAGTCGTCTACAAATAGGCATGACGAGACCCCCGGAGGTACACATTTCGAGATAGAATTAATCGCAATAGCAAACAACGGCACACTTAGCACCGATCCCTGTGGTACACCGTTCTCTTGAACAAAAAGGTTCGAAAGAACCGAGCCAACCCGTACTCGGAAAACGCGGTCCTTCAAGAATTCCTGAAGGAAGAGTGGTAGGCGGCCACATATATTCCAGGCATGCAGAGTACGTAGCAACCCTGCACGCCAACACGTATCATAAGCCTTTTTGAGGTCAAAAAATATTCCCACTGTTTGACAGTTTTTAAGAAATCCGTTCATAATCTGTGTCGACATGGACACAAGATGATCCACTGTTGAACGGCGTCGTCGAAAACCGCACTGGATGTTATTCAGTAGGTTGTGCGTTTCCAGCCACCATACCAACCGCCCATTTATCATGCGTTCCATCACCTTGCAGACGCAACTGGTGAGGGAAATAGGACGGTAGCTAGAAGGGAGGTGACGGTCCTTGCCAGCTTTCAAAATAGGTATAATGGTGGCTTCTCGCCACTTATCCGGAAACGTGGCATCAACCCAAACACGGTTATAGGCCTCGAGCAGGTATGCCTTACCTTCAGGTGAGAGATGTTGTAACATTTGAACGTGGATTCCGTCCGGTCCTGGTGCTGTCAGTCGCGATGATGAAAGAGCGTGTTCTAACTCCGCCAAGGTGAAGAGGCGGTTATAATCTTCAAGGTTTCTGGAACTAAACACGAAACCTTGAGATTCTACCTGAGTCTTAATTGAGATAAACTCAGGAGCAGAATTACTTGAGCTAGACACCTGAGCGAAAGCACAGCCGAAGGTGTTAGCCACGACAAACGGATCAACAACTCCTGCAGGTGTTTTCAGACCAGCTATTGGCAAGTGGGTTGATTTTCCGGCCACGCGCCTTAACCTATCCCATACAACAGATGATGGTGTCCATCTGTTAAAAGATGAGGCAAAGTTGTTCCATGAGATCTTTTTGCTATCCTTAATTATTTGCCTAGACTGTGCACTTGCTTTCTTGTACTCAATTAGATTACATAGGGTAGGGTGTCGTTGAAATACCCGTAGAGCACGTCTGCGAGCACGAATAGCATTCCGGCAGTCGTTGTTCCACCACGGGACAGGAAGTCGACCAGGTTGGGTGGCCGAACGTGGAATCGACTCTTCTGCAGCGGAAAGAATTGTCTCTGTGAGATGATCGACTAGATCATTCACAGAATCGTGCTCATTGTAATCAAAGACAGCCAACTGGGTGTAAAGGTTCCAGTTGGCACGATCAAAGCGCCATCTAGGGATACGTGAGGGAGACACATCGTGTGCTAAAAGACTAAGAACACATGGAAAGTGGTCGCTGGAGTGTAAATCAGAGATTATATTCCACTGTAATGAAACTGCTAACTGGGATGAACATACTGCCAAAGCGATGTGCGAATAGGTGTTATAGGCGTCTGAAAGGAACGTTGGCTCTCCGGAATTCAGGAGAACCAAGTTATTGCTCTCCAAGAATTTTGCAATGAGGTGGCCTCTCGAACATGCCCGAGTTGAGCCCCATAGTGGGTGATGGGCATTAAAGTCTCCAACTATTAGAAATGGTGTTGAAAGGTGGGAAACCAGATCTTCAAGGTCAGTTAGCGAGAGGTCATCTGATGGCGAGAGATATACATTGCAAATGCAAAATTCGATTGATGGCAGCTTAATCCTTACAGCTACAGATTGTATGTCAGATTGCAGCTGAATCGGGTCTACAAATATGTCATCCCTGAGGAGCATCATAGTGCCCCCGTGAGCAGGAATGCCGTCTTCTATGTCAATATCACACCGCAGTGGTGTGTAGCGTCGGATTTTAAACTTGTCTTGCGGTCGTAGCTTAGTCTCTTGTAAGCATACCACCAAGGGGTTATGCTTACTGAGCAAAAGTTCCAGCTCTGGTCGATGTGTTCTTAAACCCCGCATGTTCCATTGAAGGATAGCCATTGGAACTATGGAGATAGGTTTAAAAATCGGTCTACATTAAGACGATTTTAACGGTGGCCGAATCAGCTTACCCTTTTTCTTCGGTGTAGGGCTAACACCTGTTTCCTTTTCGTCGGGTTTGTCCTGGCGCTTTTTCATTGCCATTCTAGCAGTGTGGTCCGTGTCTTCCTGGTCCATTTCTTCCACGGATGAGGCCCCTTTCCCTATAGAAAACTTAGGTTCGAGAACCTCAAACCGGTTGGACACAGAGATCGACGATGATGATAGTTGTCGATCCGTTTCTTCGCCAGAAGACCCCAAAGAAGATGAACTTCTAGATGCCCTAGGGCTTTTTTTCTTGCCGGTGCCTTTGTTAGTGACCTTGAGGAAGTCTGATTTTGTGTAAGTGGTCTTAAACTTTTTGGGCGGTGCATCGTACACTATAACAGGCTTGACGGTCGATGAGGTTGACGGCTTAGGTGAGGACGGTGCGGACTTCTCCCTCGGCGATTGAGGTGAGAGAGGAGCCGGCTTGGATGTCTTGGTAGTCTTTTGTGCAGGTGTGGCGGTAAGGACTTTATCGGTTATAGTAGCCTCACAATCGCTGGTCTGAATAGCGACTTCTTTCCTCGGTGCCACCTTAGCAGCTATGGAGCTGTAAGTAGCAGATCTTGGGACCGAGGGTTGCCGAGTACGTAGGAGTTTACGGGCATCCGAGAAGGATAACTTCTCCGTTACTCGGATCGCCTGTATCTCCTTTTCCTCTAGGAAACGTGGGCACTCTCTGTGGCTGGATGGATGTTCACCAGCACAGTTGACACATTTTACCGGGGATGTGCAGGCATCCTCGTGTTTAGGCTGACCACACTCAACACATGTTGGCACACCCTTACAAAATTCACTTGTATGACCGAAGTGTTGACATTTGAAACATCTGAGGGGGTTGGGTATATATGGCCTAACCTCCATGGTCTCATACCCTGCCCTAAGCCTTTGCGGGAGGTCTACCCGATCAAAGGTCAGGAACAGGGTACGGGTAGGCACCAACTCCCCTCGTTCTCTGCGTTGCACTCGGTATACAGCGGTGACACCCTGGTCTTGTAGGTTCTCCTTGATTTCCTCGTTTGACATCCCGTCCAACGCACGAGTGGTGACGACCCCGGGGGAAGAGTTCAGGGTCTTGTGCACCGCAATTGTGACGGGATAGCTGCCCCATAACGTGGCTTTTAATAACGTTGCGGCCTGGGAAAACGAGTGCGCTTCCACAAGGAGCGTGCCGTTTCTGGAGCGAGTACAGGACTTGACTGGACCGGCAATTTTATCTAAGCCCTTCTGGATGATAAACGGGTTCACTGTCAAAAAGTTCTTGCCTTCCTCCTTTCTTGTTACAACTAAGTAGCGAGGACCACTAGACTCCACTACTTCTTTTCCATCTTTCTTAAATAATTTATTATTGTTGTTAGTTTTGGCCATAAAAAATGGGCTAGGTTTCATCCCCCAGTGCTCCCCACCCACCACGGAGCCCAACAAGGGGTCATCCCACTGGGATGACAGGGCTACACAGGGGATATAGCGAGCTCGCCGTCCCACTCACCCTGGAGGTCGGTACAATACCTAGTCCTGGCCGATTGATTAGGGGTGGGTTAGTCCCTAACCTCCCGTTTAGGCGAAGCAGAAGCCAAAGTAGTGTATTAGTAATGCGTACCCTCCCCGAATTCAGAAAAATACTGTTACGAGCTCAGATACGCATCCCTCAACCACCAGGACGAACCTTTCCACCGACACGGGTCTCCACGCACGGCCTACACGTGGGTGGGCCTGTTGACCGTCTCCCTCAGCCACGAAGAGGAGCCCACACGAGGGAGACTGTTGGCTCGGGACCCCGGGTTCGCCAAACCCGTACCTACCGAAGTAGACCCCTGGGGGGTGCCCATGGTATCCGGAACAAGTTAACTGAAGTCTCAAACTTCATAGCGGTCAACAAAGTGCAGATTCTTCTGGTGCAAGAAACTCATCTTTCTAGTACCCAGGAGGCCTCCATCCCTGGCATGTTCAGCCATCGCACTGACCGAGCAGATGGTTATGGTGGTACAGCCATCTACATAAGCCGCAACATTCAGCACCATCGGCTACAACTGGCAACCACAGTGGCGCTTGAAGCAACTGGTATACAGTTGACCACCAATAGAGGGCTTCTAAACATCTCCCTCTACATTCCGCCTGGCAGACCAATATCGCAGGGCGATTTGGATGGTGTTTTCCACAGGAGCTCAAACAATTGCCATGGGTGACCTAAACGCCAGAAGTCCACAGTGGAACTCCACAATCAGGTATCACAGAGGCATGGTGCTGGAACGCTATCTGGAACGGCGGAACCTCGTAGTACTTGCTCCATCATCTCCAACCATAACTTACGGGGATCGCCGACCACCTGACTGGTTGGATATTGCTATCCTCCAGCATATTCGCGGTCACCCGAAAATCCTTACCACCCCGGGACTTTCTTCAGATCATTACCCCTCCTTTTTCTATACCAAGCCCGGACAACACCCAAGGCTCCACCAAACAGTCCGAATCCTCGTCTAACAAATTGGAGCATGTATACAGAGACAATGGCAACAAAATCAGCTGAGATTACACCATGCAACAGCGTAGCTGAAGCCGATAACCTAGCTAATACTATCACCTCTACAATCGCACAAGCAATGGCTGAAGCCACTCCACCACGGCGCAAATTCTAATGCCCAGAAGCCACTTCCCTCACAACTAAGGAAGTTAATAACTGACTAAAACAAAGCTAGCAGTCGGATTCAGAACACGCGAAATCCCTTACACAAAAGGGAGTGGAACAGACTACAACACCTAGTCAAACTTGAGCTCGCTGACTTCCGGAATGACGAGTGGGAATACCGTCTATGCGCTCTCGATCCGCAGGACCAATCACTCTGGCGCATGTCCAAGGCGCTGCTGCGAATACCTTCTTCTGATCCACCTCTTACTGATGGCAGAAGAACAGCAGAGTCAACGAGAGAAATTGGATTTAATGGCTGAACATCTAGCCTCCACTTTTCATCCAGCAGAATCTCAAGATCAGGAGCTCTGTGATGAAACAGTGGAACGTGTAGAAGCTTTTTTCCCACTCCCTTTAATGCGGACGATGTGCATTTGACAACAGTCGCAGAAGTGAGGAGTAATGTGACTAAACTGCGCCCCTATAAAGCAACAGGGTATGACAACTTGCCGTATGCTGCTTTTAAAGCACTACCGGCAGCATGGATAATATTGTTGGTTCACCTGTTCAACAGTCTATTACTACTAGCTCATTTCCCTGCTGCGTGGAAACACGCTAGCATTACCACCATTCCTAAGCCAGGAAAGGACCCCAAAAACAGTAGTCACCGACCCATCAGTCTGCTGCCGGCCATCAGTAAAATCTTCGAGATGTTGCAGGCCCGCCTTCAACATCTGCTGGACCAACATAATGTGCTACGACCCGAGCAGTTTGGTTTCCGACGTGAACACTCCACCTCTCACCAGTTACTTCGCCTCGTGGACGATGTAATAATCGGCATTACGTTACAGCACTATTCCTAGACATCTCTCGAGCATTCGACTCGGTGTCGCATGACGGCCTCATCCATCGGCTCATCCACTACAATATCCCAGCATACCTTATACAACTCAAAACCTACCTTAAAAACCGTTCCTTGGTCGTTGCCAGGATGATGATGATGATGATGTGAATAGGGGCGCTCAACTATGGCGGTCATCAGCGCCCTTTAAAAAACAAGTCATGGCAAAAGCCAGATATAAAGATTTCTAAAAATATATATTATCTATAAACCTGTTAAACCTACACACATATATATACTAAAAAAAAAAAAAAAAAAAAAAAAAAAAAAAAAAAAAAGATACTTGAGGTTAAATTCTAAAATCCACAGCTGAAACAAATGCTAAAACTTTGCCCACTGCCGTTTCGTCATCCGCGAGGATATCCGCCAAGCTGGCCGGCAGCTGGAGAGACCTGCAGAGACGTGCCAAGCTATAACAATCTAAAAGCATGTGACGGACAGTCTAGTCTGCACTGCACAGTGGGCAAACGGGAACCGGGGTTCTATTCAATAAAAAGCTGTGGCTAAAATAACAATGCCCAATGCGCAACCGAGCCAAAGTCACCTCCTCGCTACGGGATGACCGACAGGAGGTAACCCAGGGAATCGGAAGTTCTTTAATAGATCTAAGTTTATTATTGCGGAGAGCGGACCACTCTTCCTGCCAGCAGGTTAGCACAGCTCTCCGTAATACCGCCCTAAAATCTTCCGATGTCACACATCGTAGTCGAACCCTGGGCTTCATGGTAGCTGTCTTGGCTGCCGAATCCGCCATTTCATTCCCCCGCAAGCCTACGTGACCAGGAATCCATGCACACACCACGCTCACGCCACAAGCGTGTAAAACGTGGAGGGCATCCTGTATCCGCTGCACAATAGGGTGGTAGTTGTACAGCTGCCGTAGGCTTTGAAGTGCACTGAGGGAATCACTCAGGATTAAGCAGTTCCCCAACTTCCGTCGACGTACGTGTAAAATGGCCCGGTATATTGCATAGAGTTCTGCGGTAAAAATGGAAGTGCTAGTGTGGAATCCGAATGTATAGGGTTCGGTTCCACACACGTAAGCACAACCAACACCATCTGAATTCTTGGACCCGTCGGTGTAGATTTTAAGTGAGTGAGTGAGTGTGGAGTTTAAGGGCCCATCGACAAGGTCATTTGGGCCCCAAGTCAACATTAAAACCTAAAAGCTATAAAAAATTAGCTTAAAAGTTAAAATGTAATAAAACCACTCAACTGTTAAAAGGACGTAAAAACCATCTAAAACTTATAATTTAAAATCTCTAAAATTAATCAGTATAAAATACAAGTTATACTTGTTTGCTAAAACCGATTTTAAAAACGAACCGCAGAACCTTATCCACGGCCACTGGGTCGTTCCCTAAAATAACGTGCAAGTTAGCTCTTAGGCCCAAAGACTGGCGAACGCGGGTGTATTGCGGGCAATCCAGCAATACATGCCGCACGGTGAGAGGTACTGCTCACGGAGCACACACAGGGGCCGGTTCCCCTCTTAAGAGATGTCCATGAGTTGCACGTGTGTGCCCAATTCTCAGCCGGGTGAGTATCACCTCGGCCCGCCGGTTATCCCTGCAGGAAGTTGGCCAGGGTTGTACGCTCTCCTTTATCGCCCGGAGTTGTGTGCCTTCTAAAGCTGTCCAGGATTGCTGCCAAGCAGATAGGAATTGGCGACGGAAAAAACGTTGCACATCCTGGTATGGCACCCTAGTTGTTAAACTCCGGGGTAAAAGGCAAGCTGACTTAGCAGCCGCGTCCGCCTCCTCGTTCCCGGAAATCCCCACATGACCTGGGGTCCAAGTAAAAACAAAATTGTATCCGCGAAACAGCATTTGCGATATCTGGGCCTGTATTTTTATAACAAGGGTGTGAACGGCAGTGTGCTGTTGCAAGGCCTGAAGAGCACTTAGAGAGTCAGTGCAGACGATAAAAGAGCCAGGATGTAGATTTTAATATGGTCCTGATATCGCGATAAAAATTCTACAAAGCATGTGCGGATACTAGACATAGACATGGTAGATTTATCGTGTGTGGTCATGCCCAGATCAACGTGGGGCGCTCTGCACAACCAAGGAGGGTATGTCCTCTCCCCCCTAGGATACATCTTGGGCATTTCGGTATTAAGACGTCTAAGGAGCTCCCGGAAACGAAAACCAGGTGGCTTTGGCTTTATAGAAGTGTTCCTATAACGCACGTCCATGAAGGTGTTAAAGAACGGCGTGAACGTTGGATGTGTGGGCATGCAATTAAGTCCACAGCCATAATTTGCTAATAACATGTTGCGCCTGTACTGCAGAGGAGGTTCTGCGGACTCAGCATACAGGCTTATAATTCGGCTCGTTGGAAATGCCCCAACTGCTATACGTATGCCACAATTATGGACTGTGTCTAACCTCTTCAGCACATATGGTCGTGCTGAGCCATAAACGATACTACCATAATCTAATTTGGAACGGATGAGTGTGCGATACAGTCGCAATAACACTGTACGATCCGCTCCCCACGATTTTCCACTTAGTACCCGCAAGATATTTAAAGATCGGTCACATCGTGCTTTCAGTTGTGCTATATGCGACGACCAACTAAGTTTTCTATCAAATATCAATCCAAGGAACCTCGTCTCATCTGCAAAAGGTAGTACATCAGCGCCTAGCCGGAGCCTTGGAGGTAGTCGACTCCGCTGACGCCAGAAGTTAACACAGATGGTTTTCTCAGAGGAGAAGCGGAAGCCATTCTTTAAACTCCAACCCTTAATGTTGTCCAAGCTGGTCTGAAGACGGCGCTCTATAAACGGAGTGCGCTGTGAAGTACGGTAGACGGCAAAGTCGTCTACAAATAGGCATGACGAGATCCCCGGAGGTACAAATATCGAGATAGAATTAATCGCAATAGCAAACAGCGTCACACTTAGCACCGATCCCTGTGGTACACCGTTCTCTTGAACGAAAAGGTTCGAAAAAACCGAGCCATCCATTACTCGGAATACGCGGTCTTTCAAGAATTCCTGAAGGAAGAGTGGTAGGCGTCCACATATATTCCAGGTGTGCAGAGTACTAGCAACCCTGCCCGCCAACACGTATCATAAGCCTTTTCGAGGTCAAAAAATATTCCAACTGTTTGACAGTTTTTAAGAAAGCCGTTCATAATCTGTGTCGACATGGACACAAGATGATCCACTGTTGAACGGCGTCGTCGAAAACAGCACTGGATGTTATTCAGTAGGTTGTGCGTTTCCAGCCACCATACCAACCGCCCATTAATCATGCGTTCCATCACCTAGCATACGCAACTGGTGAGAGAAATAGGACGGTAGCTAGAAGGGAGGTGACGGTCCTTCCCAGCTTTCAAGATAGGTATAATGGTGGCTTCTCGCCACTAGTTCGGGAACGTGGCATCAACCCAAACACGGTTATAGACCTCGAGCAGGAATGCCTTACCTTCAGGTGAGAGACGTAACATTTGAACGTGGATTCCGTCCGGTCCTGGTGCTGTCAGTCGCGATGATGAAAGAGCGTGTTCTAGCTCTGCCAAGGTGAAGGGGCGGTTATAATCTTCAAGATTTCTGGAACTAAACACGAAGCCTTGAGATTCTACCTGAGTCTGCCTAGACCCTGCACGCGCTTTCTTGTACTCAATTAGATTACTTAGGGTAAGGTGTTGTTGGAATACCCTCAGAGCACGTCTACGAGTAGTAGTAGTAGTAGTAGTAGTAGTAGTAGTAGTAGTAGTAGTAGTAGTGGGGCTTAGGGGCGCATAACAGCTGAGGTCATTAGCGCCCGAGCTCAGACTAGGAAAAGCCCACCTGAAATGTAAACGCTAAAAACAATAAAATCCACTAAGAGGTTCAAAAACACAAAAAACATAAAAGATGCTCAAACTGTTAAAATAGCTAAAATAGGAGTGCCGAGATGAAACTAAAATGAGGCAGGGCGAGGGATGTTGAAATCATATGGAACGAAGCATTCCGCTGCGCTGTAAAAAGTCGAAGAGGCCCTCCACAGCAACAGTATCATCCCTCAACATTGAGCTGAGGTTGGATGCCAAACACAAGGAGCGCAATGTTGAGTAAAAACGGCACTACACTAAAAAGTGCTGCACCGTCAAAGACTCACCGCAGTCAGAACAATGAGGTGCTGAGTCCTGGCGTAACAAGTGTTGATGGCTAAAACGGCAGTGCCCGATGCGAAGTCTAGCTAAAATAACCTCTTCCCTGCGAGAAGAACAGGAAGATGTGGCCCAGGGAAGCGGAAGAGGTTTAACCTCCCAGAGTTTGTTCCCAACGAGTGCGGATCAGTCATCATGCCAGCGAGTGTTGATGGCTCGGCGAAGGGAAGCACTAAGATCCTCGAAAGGAACAGAATTGCTAAAAACAGTGGGGGATAAAATAGACTTCGCGGCGGCATCAGCAGCCTCGTCGCCCGGAATGCCTACGTGTCCGGGAACCCAAACGAACGACACGTGGAACCCTGAATTAGCGAGCGAATGCAGCCGATCCTGTATTCGTTGTACTAGGGGATGGCTGGGGTACAGCGAACGAATGCTCTGTAGAGCACTCAGAGAATCGCTACATATGGCAAAGTGGTTAGAGTGCTGCTGGCTGATAAAAAGTAGGGCTTGATAGATACCAAAAAGTTCAGCAGTAAAAATCGAGCACTGTCCGGAAAGACGAAACGTAAAACTCTCCGCAGCAGCTACGAATGATGATGATGATGTGTATAGGGGCGCTCAACTACGGCGGTCATCAGCGCCCTTTAAAAAACAAGTCATGGCAAAAGCCAGATATAAAGATTTCTAAAAATATATATTATTATCTATAAACCTGTTAAAACTGCACACATATATATACTAAAATAAAACAAAAAAAGATACTTGAGGTTAAATTCTAAAATCCACAGCTGAAACAAATGCTAAAACTTTGCCCACTGCCATTTCGTCATCCGCGAGGATATCCGCCAAGCTGGCCGGCAGCTGGAGAGACCTGCGGAGACGTGCCAAGCTATAACAATCTAAAAACAAGTGTCGGACAGTCAGGTCACCATTGCACAGTGGGCAAACGGGAACCGGGGTTCTATTCAATAAAAAGCTGTGGCTAAAATAACAATGCCCAATGCGCAACCGAGCCAAAGTCACCTCCTCGCGACGAGATGACCGACAGGAGGTAACCCAGGGAATCGGAAGTTCCTTAATAGATCTAAGTTTATTATTGCGGAGAGCGGACCACTCTTCCTGCCAGCAGGTTAGCACAGCTCTCCGTAATACCGCCCTAAAATCTTCCGATGTCACACATGGTAGTCGAACCCTGGGCTTCATGGTAGCCGTCTTGGCTGCCGCATCCGCCATTTCATTCCCCCGCAAGCCTACGTGACCAGGAATCCATGCACACACCACGCTCACGCCAGAAGCGTGTAAAACGTGGAGGGCATCCTGTATCCGCTGCACAATGGGGTGGTAGTTGTACAGCTGCCGTAGGCTTTGAAGTGCACTGAGGGAATCACTCAGGATTAAGCAGTTCCCCAACTTTCGTCGACGTACGTGTAAAATGGCCCGGTATATTGCATAGAGCTCTGCGGTAAAAATGGAAGTGCTAGTGTGGAATCCGAATGTATAGGGTTCGGTTCCACACACGTAAGCACAACCAACACCATCTGAATTCTTGGACCCGTCGGTGTAAATTTTAATATGGTCCTGATATCGCGATAAAAATTCTAAAAAGCATGTGCGGATACTAGACATAGACATGGTAGATTTATCGTGTGTGGTCATGCCCAGATCAACGTGGGGTGCTCTGCACAACCAAGGAGGGTATGTCCTCTCCCCCCTAGGATACATCTTAGGCATTTCGCTATTAAGACGTCTAAGGAGCTCCCGGAAACGAAAACCAGGTGGCTTTGGTTTTATAGTAGTGTTCCTATAACGCACGTCCATGAAGGTGTTAAAGAACGGCGTAAACGTTGGATGTGTGGGCATGCAATTAAGTCCACAGCCATAATTTGCTAATAACATGTTGCGCCTGTACTGCAGAGGAGGTTCTGCAGACTCAGCATACAGGCTTATAAATCGGCTCGTTGGAAATGCCCCAACTGCTATACGTATGCCACAATTATGGACTGTGTCTAATCTCTTCAGCACAGATGGTCGTGCTGAGCCATAAATGATACTACCATAATCTAATTTGGAACGGATGACTGTGCGATACAGTCGCAATAACACTGTACGATCCGCTCCCCACGATTTTCCACTTAGTACCCGCAAGATATTTAAAGATCGGTCACATCGTGCTTTCAGTTGTGCTATATGCGACGACCAACTAAGTTTTCTATCAAATATCAATCCAAGGAACCTCGTCTCATCTGCAAATGGTAGTAGATCAGCGCCTAGCCGGAGCCTTGGAGGTAGTCGACTCCACTGACGCCAGAAGTTAACACAGATGGTTTTCTCAGCAGAGAATCGGAAGCCGTTCTTTAAACTCCAAACCTTAAGGTTGTCCAAGGTGGTCTGGAGACGGCGCTCTATAAACGATGTGCGCTGAGATGTGCAGTAGACGGCAAAGTCGTCTACAAATAGGCATGACGAGACACCCGGAGGTACACATTTCGAGATAGAATTAATCGCAATAGCAAACAACGTAACACTTAGCACCGATCCCTGTGGTACACCGTTCTCTTGAACGAAAAGGTTCGAAAGAACCGAGCCAACCCTTACTCGGAAAACGCGGTCCTTCAAGAATTCCTGAAGGAAGAGTGGTAGGCGTCCTCGTATATTCCAGGCGTGCAGAGTACGTAGCAAACCTGCACGCCAACACGTATCATAAGCCTTTTCGAGGTCAAAAAATATTCCGACTGTTTGACAGTTTTTAAGAAATCCGTTCATAATCTGTGTCGACATGGACACAAGATGATCCACTGTTGAACGGCGTCGTCGAAAACCGCACTGGATATTATTCAGTAGGTTGTGCGTTTCCAGCCACCATACCAACCGCCCATTTATCATGCGTTCCATCACCTTGCAGACGCAACTGGTGAGGGAAATAGGACGGTAGCTAGAAGGGAGGTGGCGGTCCTTGCCAGCTTTCAAGATAGGTATAATGGTGGCTTCTCGCCACTTGTCCGGAAACGTGGCATCAACCCAAACACGGTTATAGACCTCGAGCAGGTATGCCTTACCTTAAGGTGAGAGATGTTGTAACATTTGAACGTGGATTCCGTCCGGTCCTGGTGCTGTCAGTCGCGATGATGAAAGAGCGTGTTCTAACTCCGCCAAGGTGAAGAGGCGGTTATAATCTTCAAGGTTTCTGGAACTAAACACGAAACCTTGAGATTCTACCTGAGTCTTAATTGAGATAAACTCAGGAGCATAATTACTTGAGCTAGACACCTGAGCGAAAGCACAGCCGAAGGTGTTAGCCACGACAAACGGATCAACAACAACTCCTGCAGGTGTTTTCAGACCAGCGATTGGCAAGTGGGTTGATTTTCCGGCCACGCGCCTTAACCTATCCCATACAACAGATGATGGTGTCCATCTGTTAAAAGATGAGACAAAGTTGTTCCATGAGATCTTTTTGCTATCCTTAATTATTTGCCTTGACTGCGCACGCGCTTTCTTGTACTCAATTAGATTACTTTGGGTAGGGTGTCGTGTAAATACCCGTAGAGCACGTCTACGAGCACGAATAGCATTCCGGCAGTCGTTGTTCCACCACGGGACAGGAAGTCGACCAGGTTGGGTGGCCGAACGTGGAATCGACTCTTCTGCAGCGGAAAGAATTGTCTCTGTGAGATGATCGACTAGATCATTCACAGAATCGTGCTCATTGTAATCAAAGACAGCCAACTGGGTGTAAAGGTTCCAGTTGGCACGATCAAAGCGCCATCTAGGGTTACGTGAGGTAGACACATCGTGTGCTAAGAGACTAAGAAGACATGGGAAGTGGTCGCTGGAATGTAAATCAGAGATGACATTCCACTGCAATGAAACTGCTAACTGGGATGAACATACTGCCAAATCGATGTGCGAATAGGTGTCATAAGCGTCTGAGAGGAACGTTGGCTCTCCGGAATTCAGGAGAACCAAGTTATTGCTCTCCAAGAATTTTGCAATGAGGTGGCCTCTCGAACATGCCCGAGTTGAACCCCATAGTGGGTGATGGGCATTAAAGTCTCCAACTATTACAAATGGTGTTGAAAGTTGGGAAACCAGATCTTCAAGGTCAATTAACGAGAGGTCATCTGATGGCGGGAGATATACATTGCAAATGCAAAATTCCGTGGTTCGCAGCTTAATCCTTACAGCTACAGATTGTATATCAGATTGCAGCTGTACCGGGTCTACAAATATGTCATCCCTGAGGAGCATCATAGTGCCCCCGTGAGCAGGAATGCCCTCTTCTGTGTCAATATCACACCGCAGTGGTGTGTAGCGTCGGATTTTAAACTTGTCTTGCGGTCGTAGCTTAGTCTCTTGTAAGCATACCACCAAGGGGTTACGCTTACTGAGCAAAAGTTCCAGCTCTGGTCGATGTGTTCTTAAACCCCGCATGTTCCATTGAAGGATAGCCATTGGAACTATGGAGATAGGTTTAAAAATCGGTCTACATTAAGACGACTTTAACGGTGGCCGAATCAGCTTACCCTTTTTCTTCGGTGTAGGGCTAACACCTGTTTCCTTTTCGTCGGGTTTGTCCTGGCGCTTTTTCATTGCCATTCTAGCAGTGTGGTCCGTGTCTTCCTGGTCCATTTCTTCCACGGATGAGGCCCCTTTCCCTATAGAAAACTTAGGTTCGAGAACCTCAAACCGGTTGGACACAGAGATCGACGATGATGATAGTTGTCGATCCGTTTCTTCACCAGAAGACCCATCAGAAGATGAACTTCTAGATGCCCTAGAGCTTTTGTTCTTGCCGGTGCCTTTGTTAGTGACCTTGAGGAAGTCTGATTTTGTGTAAGTGGTCTTAAACTTTTTGGGCGGTGCATCGTACACTATAACAGGCTTGACGGTCGATGAGGTTGACGGCTTAGGTGGGGACGGTGCGGACTTCTCCCTCGGCGATTGAGGTGAGAGAGGAGCCGGCTTGGATGTCTTGGTGGTCTTTTGTGCAGGTGTGGCGGTAAGGACTTTATCGGTTATAGTAGCCTCACAATCGCTGGTCTGAATAGCGACTTCTTTCCTCGGTGCCACCTTAGCAGCTATGGAGCTGTAAGTAGCAGATCTTGGGACCGAGGGTTGACGAGTACGTAGGAGTTTACGGGCATCCGAGAAGGATAACTTCTCCGTTACTCGGATCGCCTGTATCTCCTTTTCCTCTAGGAAACGTGGGCACTCTCTGTGGCTGGATGGATGTTCACCAGCACAGTTGACACATTTTACCGGGGATGTGCAGGCATCCTCGTGTTTAGGCTGACCACACTCAACACATGTTGGCACACCCTTACAAAATTCACTTGTATGACAGAAGTGTTGACATTTGAAACATCTGAGGGGGTTGGGTATATATGGCCTAACCTCCATGGTCTCATACCCTGCCCTAAGCCTTTGCGGGAGGTCTACCCGATCAAAGGTCAGGAACAGGGTACGGGTAGGCACCAACTCCCCTCGTTCTCTGCGTTGTACTCGGTATACAGCGGTGACACCCTGGTCTTGTAGGTTCTCCTTGATTTCCTCATTTGACATCCCGTCCAACGCACGAGTGGTGACGACCCCGCGGGAAGAGTTCAGGGTCTTGTGCACCGCAATTGTGACGGGATAGCTGCCCAATAACGTGGCTTTTAATAACGTTGCTGCCTGGGAAAACGAGTGCGCTTCCACAAGGAGCGTGCCGTTTCTGGAGCGAGTACAGGACTTGACTGGACCGGCAATTTTATCTAAGCCCTTCTGGATGATAAACGGGTTCACTGTCAAAAAGTTCTTGCCTTCCTCCTTTCTTGTTACAACTAAGTAGCGAGGACCACTAGACTCCACTACTTCTTTTCCATCTTTCTTAATTAATTTATTATTGTTAGTTTTGGCCATCAAAAATGGGCTAGGTTTCATCCCCCAGTGCTCCCCACCCACCACGGAGCCCAACAAGGGGTCATCCCACTGGGATGACAGGGCTACACAGGGGATATAGCGAGCTCGCCGTCCCACTCACCCTGGAGGTCGGTACAATACCTAGTCCTGGCCGATTGATTAGGGGTGGGTTAGTCCCTAACCTCCCGTTTAGGCGAAGCAGAAGCCAAAGTAGTGTATTAGTAATGCGTACCCTCCCCGAATTCAGAAAAATACTGTTACGAGCTCAGATACGCATCCCTCAACCACCAGGACGAACCTTTCCACCGACACGGGTCTCCACGCACGGCCTACACGTGGGTGGGCCTGTTAACCGTCTCCCTCAGCCACGAAGAGGAGCCCACACGAGGGAGACTGTTGGCTCGGGACCCCGGGTTCGCCAAACCCGTACCTACCGAAGTAGGCCCCTGGGGGGAGCAGCTACGAAGGCACAGCCAACACCTCGGTCGGTTTTAGAGCCGTCCGTAAAAATAAAACTGTAGTTCTTAAAATGCTGCTGAAGTTCTAGAAATGCGGATTGGGTGCCAGTGGTCGGAAACACAGACCTGGGCATCGACGTCAACCCAAGGTGGAATAGGGTGTCATGCCGCGACCAAGGAGGAAAAATAGATTCCCTCCGAGGTAATACTGGCGGTAATGTGACGTCCAGGGCCCGAAGAAGCAGGCGAAAGCGAACACCGGGCGGAAGTAATGCAAGGGGGCTGACAGCGTACTGGCGATCATGAGACGAGTCAAAGAAAGGCTTGTACGTTGGGTGCGTGGGTAGAGAGGATAGACGGCATGCATAGGTGCCTAAAAGAATATCTCGCCAATAGCACAGGGGAGGTTCAGCTGCTTCAGCGTACAGACTGGGGATGGGGCTGGTTGGAAAAGCACCAGTAGCTAGACGTATCCCCCGATTGTGCACAGGATCCAAACGGCTCAAAATGGAAGGCCGTGCCGACGAATTTACCACACTCCCATAGTCAAGCTTTGATCGTACCAGGGACCGATAGAGCTGTAAGAGCACGGTCCGATCAGCTCCCCAGGATGTACCTGATAAGACACGTAAGATATTGAGGGACTGGGCACAGCGACCTTTCAGGGAAGTGATATGAGAATCCCAGCTAAGCTTCCTATCGAACGCCAATCCTAAAAATTTAGCCTCCTCTGCAAAAGGAAGCGTATGGGGACCGAGGTGGAGTGAGGGTGAATCAAACGCCTTACGGCGCCAAAAGTTCACGCACACGGTCTTCTCGGTGGAAAAATGGAAGACGTTGTGGAGGCTCCAAGTGCAAAGGCGATCTAAACAGACCTGGAGCCGATGCTCCAAGATACTCGTCCGCCGAGAGCTACAATATACGGCGAAGTCATCAACAAATGACGAAGAGGATATTCCAGCGGGAATACACTCAGTGATAGTGAGTGTGTGGTGTTTAAGGGCCCGTCGACAGCAAGGTCATTTGGGCCCGAAGTCAAGACTAAAACCTAAAAGCTACACAAATTAGGCTAAAAAAAGGTAAAATACAATTAAATCACCCCACTATTAAAAGTACATAAAAACCATCAAAGACTAAAAAGTTAAAATCACTAAAAATAACAAATATAAAAAGCAAGTCAGACATGTCTTTTAAAATCGATTTCGGCAACAAACCGCAGTGCGTTAACTACGGCCACCGGGTCGTCCCCTAAAACCTCCAGCAAGTTAGTTCCCAAGCCTACTGACTGGCGAACGCGGGCGTACTGTGGGCAATCGAGCAATACATGCCGCACAGTGAGGCGTACTGCACATGGAGCACACACTGGGGCCGGCTCCCCTCTTAACAAATGGCCATGAGTGGCTCGTGTGTGCCCAATTCTCAGCCGGGTATCACTTCGGCTCGCCGGTTATCCCTGCATGAAGTTAGCCAGGGTTGTACGCTCTCTTTTATTGCCCGGAGTTGTGTGCCTTCCAAAGCTGTCCAGGAGTGTTGCCAAGCAGATAGGAGTTGGCGACGGAAAAAACGATGCACATCCTGGTATGGCACAGTAGTTGTTAAACTCCGGGGCAAACGGCAAGCGGACTTAGCAGCCGCGTCCGCCTCCTCATTCCCGGAAATGCCCACATGGCCTGGGGTCCAAGTAAAAACAAAATGGTATCCGGTACTAAGCATTTGCGAGATCAAGGCCTGAATTTTTAAAACTAGCGTGTGAGCTGCAATGTGCTGTTGCCAGGCCTGAAGAGCGCTTAGTCAGTGCAAACGATAAAATTGCCAGGAACTAACTTACAAATAAAAAGGAGCAAATAGAAAATGGCATACAGTTCTGCGGAAAAAACTGAAGTGGAGTCCAGAAGGCGAAATTTTTGAGCCTCCCCGTTAATGAAGAACGCGCAACCCGTAGCGTTACCTGAGAACCGTCTGTAAAGACCGGAACATAGGGTAACGGCCCAGTAATTCGGCAAAAAGTTGTTGGAACACCGAATGTGGAGTAGCGAGTCTAGAGTTGTTTGAAAGAGCGAGGTCGAACCGCGCACGATTGAGCTGCCATGCAGGATAGGGGCAGATCGACAAACTCTCCACGCGAGGCATTCGGAGGCCATGCGAATGTAGTAGATCCCGAAATCTTATTCCCACGGGGCGAGTCCGAGAACCAGGGCGCATATAACGGTGGACTAAATCTGGACACAGAACTGGTTTAAAACAAGGATGATTGGGATAACTTGCCAACTTCGAAACGTATGAGCAGAGTAGCAGCGAGCGACGAATATGGAGTGGAGGTTCGCCTGAGTCTGCATACAGGCAGTCGACTCGACTGGTGCGGAAAGCTCCTGTGGCAAGGCGGATGCCAGTATGGTGCACGGTGTCTAAAAGGCGAAGTTTATAGGCGGTCGCTGCGCCATAAATAAAACCGCCATAGTCCAGCTTGGACCGAACCAGAGAGCGGTACAGCCTCAACATTACCATGCGATCGCCCCCCCAAGATGCTCCAGATAATACCTTCAGCACCCGAAGAGAGCGATCGCAAGAGGCTCGAAGGTGACGAATGTGGTGCTCCTAACTGAGTTGTCGGTCCAAGTAGAGGCCCAAGAACTTCAGGTGCGAGACAAATGGCAGGGGTGTGCCGTTCAAATGAAGATCAGGAGGCGGGTGAATACCTCGTAGGCGGTGAAAGTGGATACACTGCGTCTTCGCAGCTGAAAAACGGAAGCCGGTTTGAAGCGCCCACGCTGCTAGCTGGGTAATGGTCAGCTGCAGTTGGCGCTCAATGTGATCTATGTTGGCAGACCTATAATAAACTGCGAAGTCGTCAACATAGAGGGATGATGGAATTCCACTTCTAACGGCACTAGTGATGCTGAGTGCAGAGAGTCTACTCCCATTAGCCATGTTCCCGTTAATCGCTACGGAAAAAAGGGTGACGCTCAAAATTGACCCTTGAGGTACGCCGTTCTCCTGTATCCGCTCCCGTGATATCGTGTTTCCTATGCCAACCCGAAAACGGCGAAGTTTTAAAAAGTTGCATAGGAATTCGGGTAGATGACCACGCATATTCTCCAGGTCGAGGAACACGCCCACGGCGTGCTGTTTCAGTAGAAACGCACCGGAAATATACCCCTCAAGGCGTGTTGGATTATCGAAACTTGGCGATGGTGACGAAAACCGCTTTGCAAGTTGGACAGATGGTTATGTTTTTCTAGCCACCAATTTAACCGAGCGTTTATCATCCGCTCGAAGGTCTTACGGATGACACTCGTCAGGCAAATGGGGCGGTAGCTAGATCGTAGCGCGCGGTCCTTTCCGGGTCGAGGGATGGGGATGACAATACCCTCCCGCCAGGAGGAAGGGAAAACCCGCTCATGCCAAAAGCGGTTATAGATGTTTAAAAGGAAACATAGCGCCTCAGATGGAAGATGTAGCAGCATCTGTCGGTGATGTGATGATGTGTATAGGGGCGCTCAACTACGGTGGTCATCAGCGCCCTTTAAAAAACAAGTCATGGCAAAAGCCAGATATAAAAATTTCTAAAAAATATATATAATTATATATCAATCTATTAAAAACTGCACACATATATATAAAAAAAAGAATCTTGAGCTTAAATTCTAAAGTCCACAGCTGAAACAAACGCTAAAACTTTGCTCACCGCCGTTTCGTCATCCGCGAGGATCTCCGCCAAGCTGGCCGGCAGCTGGAGAGAACTGCGGAGACGTGCCAAGCTAAAACAATCTAAAAGCAAGTGACGAACACTCAGGTCAGCACTGCACAATGGGTAAACGGGAACGGGAGTCCTATTCAATAAAAAGCTGTGGCTAAAATAACAATGCCCAATGCGCAACCGAGCCAAAATCACCTCCTCGCGCCGAGGTGACCGACAGGAGGTAACCCAGGGAGTCGGAAGTTCCTTGACTTATCTAAGTTTATTATTGCGGAGAGCGGACCACTCTTCCTGCCAGCAGGTTTGCACAGCTCTCCGCAATACGGCCCTAAAATCTTCCGATGTCACACATGGTAGACAAACCCTGGGCTTCATGGTAGCCGTCTTGGCTGCGGAATCCGAGATTACATTCCCCCGCAAGCCTACGTGACCAGGGATCCATGCACACACCACGCTAACACCAGAAGCTTGTAAAACGTGGAGGGCATCCTGTATCCGCTGCACAATAGGGTGGTAGTTGTACAGCTGCCGTAGGCTTTGAAGTGAACTGAGGGAATCACTCAGGATTAAGCAGTTCCCCAACTTTCGTCGACGTACGTGTAAAATGGCCCGGTATATTGCATAGAGCTCTGCGGTAAAAATGGAAGTGCTACTGTGGAATCCGAATGTATAGGGTTCGGTTCCACACGTAAGCACAACCAACGCCATCTGAATTCTTGGACCCATCGGTGTAAATTTTTACATGGTCCTGATATCGCGATAAAAATTCCAAAAAGCATGTGCGGATACTAGACATAGACATGGTAGATTTATCATGTGTGGTCATGCCCAGATCAACGTGGGACGCTCTGCACAACCAAGGAGGGTATGTCCTCTCCCCCCTAGGATACATCTTGGGCATTTCAGTATTAAGATGTCTAAGGAGCTCCCGGAAACGAAAACCAGGTGGCTTTGGTTTAATAGAAGTGTTCCTATAACGCACGTCCATGAAGGTGTTAAAGAACGGCGTAAACGTTGGATGTGTGGGCATGCAATTAAGTCCACAGCCATAATTTGCTAATAGCATGTTGCGCCTGTACTGCAGAGGAGGTTCTGCAGACTCAGCATACAGACTAATAACTCCGCTCGTTCGAAATGCCCCAACTGCTATACGTATGCCACAATTATGGACTGTCTAATCTCTTCAGTACATATGGTCGTGCTGAGCCATAAACGATACTACCATAATCTAATTTGGAACGGATGAGTGTGCGATACAGTCGCAATAATACTGTACGATCCGCTCCCCACGATTTTCCACTTAGTACCCGCAAGATATTTAAAGATCGGTCACATCCTGCTTTCAGTTGTGCTATATGCGACGCCCAACTAAGTTTTCTATCAAATATCAATCCGAGGAACCTCGTCTCATCTGCAAACGGTAGTAGATAAGCGCCTAGCCGGAGCCTTGGAGGTAGTCGACTCTGCTGACGCCAGAAGTTCACACAGATGGTTTTCTCAGCAGAGAATCGGAAGCCGTTCTTTAAACTCCAAACCTTAAGGTTGTCCAAGGTGGTTTGAAGACAGCGCTCTATAAACGAAGTGCGCTGAGATGTTCAGTACACGGCAAAGTCATCTACGAATAGGCATGACGAGACCCCCGGAGGTACACATTTCGAGATAGAATTAATCGCAATAGCAAACAATGTAACACTTAGCACCGATCCCTGTGGTACACCGTTCTCTTGAACGAAAAGGTTCGAAAGAACGGAGCCAACCCTTACTCGGAATACGCGGTCTTTCAAGAATTCCTGAAGGAAGAGTGGTAGGCGTCCAGGTATATTCCAGGTGTGCAGAGTACGTAGCAACCCTGCACGCCAACACGTATCATAAGCCTTTTCGAGGTCAAAAAATATTCCGACTGTTTGACAGTTTTTAAGAAAACCGTTCATAATCTGTGTCGACATGGACACAAGATGATCCACTATTGAACGGCGTCGTCGAAAACCGCACTGGATGTTATTCAGTAGGTTGTGCGTTTCCAGCCACCATACCAACCGCCCATTTATCATGCGTTCCATCACCTTGCAGACGCAACTGGTGAGGGAAATAGGACGGTAGCTAGAAGGGAGGTGACGGTCCTTGCCAGCTTTCAAGATAGGTATAATGGTGGCTTCTCGCCACTTGTCCGGAAACGTGGCATCAACCCAAACACGGTTATAGACCTCGAGCAGGTATGCCTTACCTTCAGGTGAGAGATGTTGTAACATTTGAACGTGGATTCCGTCTGGTCCTGGTGCTGTTAGTCACGATGATGAAAGAGCGTGTTCTAACTGCGCCAAGGTGAAGAGGCGGTTATAATCTTCAAGCTTTCTGGAACTAAACACGAAACCTGGAGATTCTACCTAAATCTTAATTGAGATAAACTCAGGAGCATAATTACTTGAGCTAGACACCTGAGCGAAAGCACAGCCGAAGGTGTTAGCCACGACAAACGGATCAACAACAACTCCTGCAGGTGTTTTCAGACCAGCGATTGGCAAGTGGGTTGATTTTCCGGCCACGCGCCTTAACCTATCCCATACAACAGATGATGGTGTCCATCTGTTAAAAGATGAGACAAAGTTTTTCCATGAGATCTTTTTGCTATCCTTTATTATTTGCCTAGACTGTGCACGCGCTTTCTTGTACTCAATTAGATTACTTTGGGTAGGGTGTCGTGTAAATACCCGTAGAGCACGTCTACGAGCACGAATAGCATTCCGGCAGTCGTTCCACCACGGGACAGGAAGTCGACCAGGTTGGGTGGCCGAACGTGGAATCGACTCTTCTGCAGCGGAAAGAATTGTCTCTGTGAGATGATCGGCTAGATCATTCACAGAATCGTGCTCATTGTAATCAAAGACAGCCAACTGTGTGTAAAGGTTCCAGTTGGCACGATCAAAGCGCCATCTAGGGTTACGTGAGGGAGACACATCGTGTTCTAAGAGACTAAGAAGACATGGGAAGTGGTCGCTGGAATGTAGATCAGAGATGACATTCCACTGCAATGAAACTGCTAACTGGGATGAACATACTGCCAAATCGATGTGCGAATAGGTGTTATAAGCGTCTGAGCGGAACGTTGGCTCTCCGGAATTCAGGAGAACCAAGTTATTGCTCTCCAAAAATTTTGCAATGAGGTGGCCTCTCGAACATGCCCGAGTTGAGCCCCATAGTGGGTGATGGGCATTAAAGTCTCCAACTATTAGAAATGGTGTTGAAAGTTGGGAAACCAGATCTTCAAGGTCCATTAGCGAGAGGTCATCAGATGGCGGGACATATACATTGCAAATGCAAAATTCGATTGATGGCAGCTTAATCCTTACAGCTACAGATTGTATATCAGATTGCAGCTGTATCGGGTCTACAAATATTTCATCCCTGAGGAGCATCATAGTGCCCCCGTGAGCAGGAATGCCCTCTTCTGTGTCAATATCACACCGCAGTGGTGTGTAGCGTCGGATTTTAAACTTGTCTTGCGGTCGTAGCTTAGTCTCTTGTAAGCATACCACCAAGGGGTTATGCTTACTGAGCAAAAGCTCCAATTCTTGTCGATGTGCTCTTAAACCGCGCAAGTTCCATTGGAGGATAGCCATTGGAACTATGGAGATAGGTTGTAAAGGGTGGTCTAAATTAAGACGACTTTAACGGTGGCCGCATTAGCTTACCCTTTTTCTTCGGTGTAGGGCTAACACCTTTGGTTGCCGGTTTATCCTGGCGCTTTTTTGTTGCCGTTCTGTTATCGGAATCTTCTAGGTCCATCTCTTCGGCAGAGGAAGCCCCTTTCCCTAAAGAGAACTTAGGTTCGAGGGCTTCAACTTATTAGACACAGGGATCGACGAAGATGAAAGTCACCGATCCGATTCATCACCAGAAAGCTCTTCAGAAGAAGAGCTTCGGGATGCCCTAGAAGTTTTCTTCTTCCTAGGAGTACGGGTCGAATCTTTAAGGAAATCTGTCCTCTGGTAACTGGTCTTAAATACTTTAGGCGGCGGATCGTATACTACAGGCTTGTCATATTTACATGTAGAAGTCGACGGTTTGGCTTGGGACGGGGTCGAGGTTTTAGATTCCTTCGCCCGCTTAGGCGATGTATTTGCCGACGCTGGTGATGCATTTGTGGACTCCCGTACTTGTGTCGGGACAAGTACTCTATCAGAGATGGTAGGCTCCCCTGCACCACAGGTTTGTGTTGCAATTTCCTTCCTAGGAACGGGTTTAGCCACGACAGAGCTATAAGTACCGGACCTAGGGACGGAGGGCAAGCGAGTACGCAGGAGCTTCCGGGCGTCCGAGAAGGAAACCTTCTCCTTAACCCGGATCTCCTGTATTGCCTTTTCTTCCACAAAACGTGGGCAGTCTTTGGAGCTAGATGGATGCTCCCCGGCACAGCTCACACATTTCACTGGCGATGTGCATGTTCCCTCATGCTGGGACATCGCACAGTTAAAACACGTAGGCGTCCCGTTGCAGAACGCACTAGTGTGTCCAAAGCGCTGGCACTTAAAACATCTCAGCGGATTAGGGATATAGGGACGTATCTCGATGCACTCGTACCCTGCCCTAAGCCTTTGCGGGAGATCGACCCGATCAAAGGTCAGGAACAGGGTGCGGGTAGGCACCAATTCCCCTCGCTCTCTGCGCTGCACACGGTACACATCCGTCACACCTTGATCTTTCAGGTTTTCAATGATTTCCTCATTAGACATGCCATCCAAAGCACGGGTGTTAACCACTCCGCGCGAGGAGTTGAGGCTCTTGTGTACTGTGACATTAACCGGGTAGCTGCCTAATAGGTTTGCCTTCAGTAGGACTGCCGCCTGGGAAACAGAATGTGCCTCCACGAGTAGCGTGCCATTCCTTGAACGAGTGCAAGATTTTACTGGACCAGCTATTTTATCCAAACCCTTTTGGATAACGAAAGGGTTTAGGGACAGAAAGTTCTTACCTTCTTCCGTTCTAGTGACCACTAAGTAGCGAGGACCACAAGACTCGACGACTACTTCTTTTCCAATATTACCACAATATTTTGAATTTGTTTTTGTTGTAGGGTTTGACATAAGAGGTTGGCGTAAATTTCATCCCCCAGTGCTCCCCACCCACCACGGAGCCCAACAAGGGGTCATCCCACTGGGATGACAGGGCTACACAGGGGATATAGCGAGCTCACCGTCCCACTCACCCTGGAGGTCGGTACAATACCTAGTCCTGGCCGATTGATTAGGGGTGGGTTAGTCCCTAACCTCCCGTTTAGGCGAAGCAGAAGCCAAAGTAGTGTATTAGTAATGCGTACCCTCCCCGAATTCAGAAAAATACTGTTACGAGCTCAGATACGCATCCCTCAACCACCAGGACTAACCTTTCCACCGACACGGGTCTCCACGCACGGCCTACACGTGGGTGGGCCTGTTGACCGTCTCCCTCAGCCACGAAGAGGAGCCCACACGAGGGAGACTGTTGGCTCGGGACCCCGGGTTCGCCAAACCCGTACCTACCGAAGTAGGCCCCTGGGGGGTATCTGTCGGTGTACGTCATCGGGACCTGGAGAAGAATCCTTAGCAATCCTTAGCTAACGCCAGAGAATGGGCGAGCTCGGCTGCGGTAAAGGGTTGGTTGTACGGCTCGGTGCAGTCACTATTAAAATTAAGTGGTACCCGCTCCGCCCTTACCTTAATAGGCAGGAAGAGAGCGTCATAGCGGGCAGTTTGGCTACTGGCAGCAAATGTGGTAGCTAGGGCTTCAGCTATGTCCTGCTCGGTGGTGCACATGGAACCGTTGATAGCAAGGCCAGGAATTACCGTCCGGCGATACTTGCCATACATCCCCCGAATAGCTGACCATACTTGTTGGGTAGAGCTGCGCAGGGAAAGCGAAGACACATAGGCTTCCCACGATTTACGCTTTGCGTTGCGCAGTATAAAGCGTGCCCTAGCACGAGAACGTTTGAAGGCGACGAAGTTCCCTTCCGTTGGGTGCCGCTGAAAAATGCGCAAAGAACGTTTGCGTGCTTTGACAGCCAAACTGCATTCCTCAGACCACCACGGTACAGGGATATGACGTGGTGTAGATGAACCTCGAGGAATGCTGGATTCTGCTGCGAGCAGGATCGAGCAAGTAAACTATTCGACCATTTCATCGATGGTGTCGAAATTATCGTCGATGAGGTGTATGAGGGATTGGAATTTTCCCCAGTTAGCTTTGGAAATAATGCAGCGGGGATGTCGAGAAGGTACACATTGGCGGCCAGAAAAAATGAATGTTAATGGGGTAATGATCACTGCCGAAGAGGTCGGAAAGTACTGACCACTCAAGTAGTGGTACTAATGACGGACTGCAGAAAGAAAGGTCTAGTACGGAATGTGTACCATAAGCGGATGATAGAAATGTCGGGTCACCAGTATTTAGCAGAAGCATGTCAGATTTATCAAAGACGTCTACGAGGAGGCATCCAAGGGCATCATCAGTGTCTGATCCCCAGAGCGTGTGCTTGGCATTAAAATCTCCCACAAGGGGTAGTGGTGAGGGGAGCTGAGCCAATAGAGCTTGAAGATCACGCTCTGGAACTATACTGAGCGGCGGCAGGTACATGTTGCATATGGTAAAACGGATGCTCTCCAGCTGTATCCGAACGGCCACAGCTTGCAATGGTGTGGTGAGAGGAACGTTGGCGGCTGAGATGTTAGGCGCCACTAAGGTAGCAACGCCACCGCTTGCACGCATACCCGCAAGAGAGTCGCTTCTAAATGCAGAGAAAGAGTGAAGGTGTAATGAGTGATTGGGATGTAAGTGGGTTTCCTGGAGACAAATAATTGATGGTGACCGTTGAGAAACTAAATGTTGTAGGTCTTGAGCACGAGCTCGAAAACCATTGACATTCCACTGGATTATTTCCATAAAGAGCTTTTAGCGGGCCATTTTAACCTTTTTCTTGACCTTGGCTGATTTGGGCCCTACGATTCGAAAATCGTTAGCCTCCTGTGACTCCGCTGATGATCGGGAGTCAGAACTCCTACGGCTCGTAGAACGAGACCGGGATCTAATAGAATGCGAGCGACTTCGCGATCTATGTGGTGGCCGGGATCGGTTTTTCGCATTTACTACGGGATGGCTGTTACCCGTTGATGGCTTGGTAGCTGGAGTCTGTACGGTTGAAGCGGAGGCTGTGCTGGTGCATATACAGTCTGAGACGTCGGTTTAACGGCTAGAAAGTCTGTCTGCGTGGATGCGTGGGCGACAGGGACGTGTTGAACTGCAACAGTGGTATTAGGAGTACGGCGAGCTGCTGATGCATATCCAGTAGTAGTGGTAGCAGACTTTAGTTGCTCAAAGCGCCGTCATTCCTCTGGAAAAGTCAGGCGTTCTTTTACACGTAGCTCCTGAACGCTTTTTTCGTCCATGAATCTAGGGCACTGTCGCGAGCTGGAGGGATGACTACCGCCACAGTTCACGCAACAAGGTGTTCGACTGCAGTTTGGGTCTTCGTGTGTCGGTAGGCCACATTTCTCACAAAGTGCAGGATTGGTACATGCGACCTTAGTATGTCCGAACCGCTGACATTGGAAACAGCGCATGGGGTTCGGGACATACTGCCGGACGCTAGCACGTTCATATCCGCAATAGATGAATGCGGGTAACTTTGTCCAAGCAAAAGTTAGAAAAACCGTACGTAATGGGTACTCTTTGCCATCCTGTTTTCGTGTTAGCCCGTACGCCTGACAAACAAGTTGATCAGAGAGGCAACTTACAATTTCATTTGCAAGACCGTCTAGGCTGGAGGTGGTGACTACTCCTCTGCAGGTGTTGAGTGTTTTGTGTGAAGCTACCCGGATCGGGTAGGAGCCCAACAAAGTCGCCTTTTGCAGTTTTCGAGACTGGTCTGCATTTGTGCTCGCCAATAGTAGGGTGCCGTCCCGGAGGCGCGTCGCATTTTTAACAGGACCACTGATCTTATCTAACTCACGCTTTATGTAAAAAGGACTGATATTTTGCCATCACATTCCAAAGTCATCACTATATACGGGTCGATGAAAAAGGTTTTGCGCGGATGCATTTTGAATAGGACCCCCATCCGGAACCGTCGGCGTCAGCCTGCCATCCGGGGGTTAAAGAAAGACACCGAATCTTCACGGTCTGTGCCCTCATGGGGACCCCACCCATGACCGATCTCATTTGTACCTCAGAAAAGCTACCCTTCAATATCCACTGCTTGTCCGTATGGGTAAACCGTTCACCACGCACACCCCGGCTTTATGCCCCTACCACAGGAATAACCGCCTGTGGCTCCCCACTTTAGGCCGCGCTGCGCATAAAGGGCACACGCGGATTCAGGGGACTTGTGGTTGATTACACCGGGGTTCCGTCAGCGGTAACACGTCCGGTCCGTGATACTAACCCAACGGCAACACGGCCGTCGGGAGATTAACACAGACCGGGCCCTCAAAGAGCTACGTGGGTGTACTTGACGGTGTGGACGGGCTCCGCACCTAAGGCTACACATAGCGGCAGTGCGAAGGGTCCACTCAACCTTCACTTTTGAGACCTCCGGAGAGTGAGTGTGTGGTGTTTAAGGGCCCGTCGACAAGGTCATTTGGGCCCGAAGTCAATACTAAAACCTAAAAGCTATAAAAATTAAGCTAAAAAGGGTAAAATATAATAAAACACTCAACTGTTAAAAGGACATTAAAAACGATCTACAAACTAACACTTTAAAAACTCTAAAAGTAATAAATATAAAATACAAGTCAAACTAGTTGATTAAAACCGATTTTAAAAACAAACCGCAGTGCCTTATCCAGGGCCACTTGGTCGTCCCCTAAAACACCCATCAAGTTAGTTCCCAAGCCTACTGACTGGCGAACGCGGGCGTACTGCGGGCAGTCTAGCAATACATGCCGCACAGTGAGTCGTACTGCACATGGAGCACACACTGGGGCCGGTTCCCCTCTTAATGGCCGTGAGTCACTCGTGTGTGTCCAATTCTCAGCCGGGTGAGTATCACCTCGGCTCGCCGGTTGTCCCTGCAGGTTAGCCAGGGTTGTACGCTCTCCTTTATTGCCCGGAGTTATGTGCCTTCCAAAGCTGTCCAGGAGTGCTGCCAAGCACATAGGATTTGGCGACGGAAAAAACGTTGCACATCTTGGTATGGCTCTGTAGTTGTTAAACTCCGGGGCAAACGGCAAGCGGATTTAGCAGCCGCGTCCGCCTCATTCCCAGAAATGCCCACATGGCCTGGGGTCCAGGGAAAAACAAAATGGTTACCGCGACTAAGCATTTGCGAGATCAAGGCCTGAATTTTTAAAACTAGCGTGTGAGCTGCAATGTGTTGTTGCAAGACCTGAAGAGCGCTAAGAGAGTCAGTGCAAACGATAAAATTGCCAGGAACTAACTTACAAATAAAAAGGAGCAGATTGAGGATGGCTTACAGTTCTGCAGAAAAAACGGAGGTGCAGTCCAAAAGGCGAAATTTATGAGCCTCACCGTTAATGACGAATGCGCAACCCGTAGTGCTACCCAACTGGGAACCATCTGTCAAGCCCGGAACATAATTAGGGTAACGGTCCAGTAGTTCGGCAAAAAGTTGTTGGAATACCGAATGTGGGGTAGCTAGTCTCGAGTTGGCGGAAAGAGCAAGATCGAACCGCGCACGCTGGAGCTGCCATGCGGGATAACGACCCAGGGACGACCGCTCCACGCGAGGCATTCGGAGGTCGTGTGTACGGGAGAGTTCCCGGAATCGTACTCCGGTTGAGCGTGTCCGAGAACTAGGGTGCGTATAACGGTGGGCTAACTCGGGATGCAGAACTGGTTTAAAACATGGATGGTTTGGGTAACTTGCCAACTTTGCGACGTAGGAACAGAGTAGCGTCGAGCGACGAATAGAAAGTGGAGGCTCGCCGGAGTCGGCATACAAGCAGTCGACGCGACTTGTGAGGAAAGCTCCTCTGGCAAGGCGGATACCTGTATGATGTACGGTGTCTAAAAGGCGAAGTTTAGAGGCGGTCGGTGCGCCATAAATAAAACAGCCGTAGTCCAGCTTGGATCGGACCAGGGAGCGATACAGCCTCAACATTACCGTGCGATCGCCCCCCTCCAGATGCTCCAGATAATACCTTCAGCACCCGCAGAGAACGATCGCATGAGGCTCGAAGGTGACGAATGTGGCGCTACCAATTGAGTTGTCTGTCCAAGTAGAGGCCCAAGAACTTCAGGTGCGAGACAAACGGCAGGGCTGTGCCGTTCAAGTGCAGATCAGGTGGAGGGTGAATACCTCGTAGACGATGGAAGTGGACACATTGTGTCTTCGCAGGAGAAAAACGGAAGCCGGTGCGAAGCGCCCAGGCTGCCAGCTCGTTGATGGTCAACTGCAGTTGACGCTCTATATGATCTAAGTTATAAGAGCGATAATATATAGCGAAGTCGTCAACATACAGGGATGACGGAATTCCGCCGCGAACGACACTAGTGATGCCGTTAATAGCCACGGCAAAAAGGGCGACGCTGAGAATCGACCCTTGAGGTACACCATTCTCCTGGATCCGCTCCCTTGAGGTACTGTTCCCTATTCGGACACGAAAACGACGTAGTGCTAAAAAATTTCTTAAAAATTCCGGTAAGTGGCCTCGCATACCGTAACTGTGAAGGTTACGTAGTATGCCATACCGCCAAGTGGTGTCATAAGCCTTCTCCAGGTCAAAGAATACTCCCACCCCATGCTGTTGCAGTAGAAAGGCATCATGAATGTAAGCCTCAATGCGTGTTAGAGTGTCAACACTAGAGCGATGGCGACGAAAACCGCATTGAAGGTTGGACAGCTGGTTATTAGTTTCGAGCCACCACACTAACCGAGAGTTTACCATTCGCTCAAAGGTCTTACAGACGACACTCGTCAGGCAAATGGGGCGGTAGCTTGATGGAAGTGTGCGGTCCTTTCCGGGTCGAGGGATGGGGATGACAATACCCTCTTGCCAGCAAGATGGAAAGACCCGCTCATGCCAGATGCGGTTATACATGCCTAAAAGGAAAGACATCGCATCGGGTGGAAGATGTAGCAGCATGTCTGTGGATGTCATTGGGACCGGGAGAAGAGTCCTTAACTAGGGCTAAAGAATGTGAAAGTTCGGCAGCGGTAAAAGGTTGGTTGTACGGCTCATTACATTCGCTATTAAAATTAAGTTTTGTTCGCTCCGCAGCTTCCTTAATAGGAAGGAAGAGTGCGTCGTAACTAGCCGTTTGGCTAGTAGCAGCGAATGAGGTGGCAAGGGCTTCGGCTCTTGCTCGGCAGTGCAGATGGAACCGTTGAGGGCAAGTCCGGGAATGACCGTTCGGCGATACTTGCCATGCATTCGCCGAACAGCTGACCATACCTGTTTGGTGGAGCTGCGACGAGAAAGGGAAGACACGCAGGCTTCCCAGGATCTTCGTTTCGCATTGCGAAGCACAAAACGTGCCCTAGCTCGAGAACGTTTAAAAGCAACGAAGTTCTTTTCCGTCGGGTGCAACTGAAAAAGCCGTAAAGCACGTTTGCGTGCTTTTATAGCCACACGGCATTCCTCAGACCACCAGGGTACAGGGGTATGACGTGGGGTAGAAGAACCTCGAGGAATGCTGGATTCAGCGGCGAGCAGGATGGAACATGTAAAATATTCCACCATTTCATCGACGGTGTCAAAACCATCGTCGGTGAGGGGTATATGGGAATTAAACTTTTCCCAGTCAGCCTTGGAAATAATCAAGCGAGGATGTCGCGAAGGCGCATAGTGGCGGCCGGATAAACGGATGTTAATTGGGTAATGATCGCTCCCAAAGAGGTCGGAAAGCACAGACCAATCAAGGAGTGGAACTAATACCGGGCTACAGAAAGAGACGTCTAGTACCGAGTGCGCACCATAAGCGGATGACAAGAATGTCGGGTCACCAGTGTTCAGCAAAATCAGGTCATACGAATCAAACGTGCCTACTATGAGACAGCCACGAGCATCATCAATGTCGGAGCCCCAGAACGTATGTTTGGCATTCAGATCTCCCAAGATGAGTAACGGTGAGGGGAGCTGAGCCAAAAGAGCCTGAAGATCCTGCTTTTGAATTACACAGAGCGGGGGCAGGTAAATGTTGCAGATGGTAAAAGAGATGCTCTCTCGCTGTATACGAACAGCGACAGCTTGCAGCTCTCTCGCTGTATACGAACAGCGACAGCTTGCAACGGCATGGTTAATGGTATATTGGTGGCACAGATATTAGGCGCCACTAAAGTAGCAACGCCGCCGCTTGATCGTGTGCCTGCAACGGAGTCTCCCCTAAATGCCGAGAAACTGCTTAGGTGTAATGAGTGATAGTGATACAAATGGGTTTCTTGGAGACAAATAACTGATGGTGACCGTTGAGAAACTAAACACTGTAGGTCTTGAACGCGAGCTCGAAAACCATTGACGTTCCACTGGATTATTTCCATAAAGAGTTTTTAGCGGGCCGTTTTAACCTTTTTCTTGACCTTGGCTGATTTGGGCCCTACGATTCGAAAATCGTTAGCCTCCTGTGACTCCGCTGCTGTTCGGGAGTCAGAACTACGGCTCGTAGAACGAGACCGGGATCTAATAGAGGGCGAGCGACTTCGCGATCTATGTGTTGGCCGGGATCGGTTTTACACATTTACTACGGGATTGTTGTTATTTCCTGAAACTAACCCAACGGCAACACGGCCGTCGGGAGATTAACACAGACCGGGCCCTCAAGGAGCTACGTGGGTGTACTTGACGGTGTGGACGGGCTCCGCACCTAAGGCTACACACAGGGGCAGTGCGAAGGGTCCGCTCAAACTTCACTTTTGAGACCTCCGGAGAGCACACATGTCGGAAGCCGCGCTGAAAACCGTGGGACAGAACCACGGAGATAGGAGAGATCCCTGCTGGTGAGACAGGAGTTATAAACCTAAGACCTTAAGTGCTAATAATTATAATAAAAAAAACTAGAAGGGGAAGATGGTGATGCATAATGATCAGCAGTAGCACAGCGTGGTACAGTTGATGGAGGTGAAGGGGATGAAATGGGGGTGAGTGGCTAGGGACCCCGGTATCGCCAATCCCGTACCTACCGTAGTAGGTCCCTGGGGAAAAATACCAGAGCCTCTTCTGCCAGTTTTCGGGATTACCGATGGGCCTTCTCGGCAGCCGTAGCGGTCGTGGGGTACACCAAGTCCCCACCGTACATCACCCCATCAGTCAATCCCCTACTTCCTGTTGCCCACCCCTCGGGACGAGGACCGCAGAGGTTGGATTTTTAGGGGCCTCAGTGATAGGATTGATGGCGATGGCAAAGAGGGTAACGCTTAGGACCGAACCCTGGGGCACCCCGTTTTCCTGATGGAAAACGCGGGATAAAGTACACCCCACCCTAACACGAAAGGACCGCTCCATCATGAATTCCCGGAGGAAAATGGGAAGTCGACCACGAAGACCCCCACTGATGTATGGTGCGTAGTATGCCAGTCCAACAGGTGTCATAGGCTTTCGTAAGGTCAAAAAAGACGGCCAGTTTGGCAGCGGCTCAGGTAGGCGTTCATGATATGAGTCGAGAGGGAAATCAGGTGATCAGAGCTGAAACGGTAACGGCGAAATCCGCATTGGATGTTGCACAAAAGGTTCTCCGACTCAAGCCACCATCATAAGCGCCCATTAATCATGCGCTCCATCACCTCACACACTGTACTGGTGAGGGAGATGGGGCGGTAACTGGAGGGCAAACGGCGGTCCTTACCCGGTTTTGGGACCGGAATGATAGTTGCCTCGCGCCAAGCTGTAGGGAAAACTCCGTCACGCCAGATGCGGTTGTACATGCGTAGCAGAAAGTCTTTACTAGCAAAGGAGAGGTGTTGAAGCATAGCCACGTTAACACCATCAGGCCCAGGAGTGGATAACGGAGAGGAGCATAACGCCGAGTCCAGCTCCCGGAAGCTAAATTCTGCGTTGTAGCAAGGTTAGCTGAGCGGAAAGATCATTCCTGGGCCTCAATCTGAGACTTGAGGACCCGAAACGTCGAAACGTAGTTGGCAGAGCTGGATGCGGCAGCAAAAGTGCTACCCAGGCAGTTAGCAACATCAACCGCATCTACAACAGTGAGAGGTCCATCCTGAAGTCCAGGACTGAATGAGGGTGGCCGTTTACCAGCAACACGACGGAGTTTCTCCCAAACTACAGAAGAAGGGGTGGTGTGCGAGAAAGAGGCAACAAAGGAAGTCCAGGGCGCTCTTTTGCTAGCCCAAAAAACACGTCGGGCTTGTGCGCGCAGCTGTTTATAAGCTACCAAGTTCTCGACGGTGGGGTGATGTTTAAATATCCTAAGAGCTTTCCGGCGTGCGCGAAGGGCATCGCGGCACTCAAAATTCCACCACGGGACAGGCAAACGCCGAGGCTCCGTGGAGGATTTCGGAATAGATTGCTCGGCAGCGTAGACAACTGAAGTGAAATGGTCGACCAGAAGGTCAATAGAAGTAAACTGTGAATCCTTGAATGTGGCAGCTTCGGAAAAGAGCGCCCAGTTAGCCTTCGATAGTTGCCATGAGGATGCACGCAAGCGGGGAACGTTGTGGGAGAGTAAGGTTAGCACACATGGGCAGTGATCACTGGAATGTCAGATACTACATGCCATTGTAAACAATGAGCAAGCTGTGTGGAGCAGAGAGAAAGATCGAGGTGGGAGGGAGTACCGGTGGAATCGGAAAAAAGGTGGGTTCACCAGTATTTAAAACAAGGAGAGGAAACTGGTCAAAGAAGTCAGCAAGTAGGGTTCCCCTTGCACACGCCCTAGGAGAGCCCCAACACGGATGGGCATTAAAATCCCCCAAAAGAAGAAAGGGTGTGGCGGGGCTGCGAAGCGAATTGAGAGAGGTCGGCAGGAAGGACGGAGTCTGAAGGGGGGAGGTAAACTGTGCATAAGGTAAACGAAAAACCGGGAAGACAGCCGAAGAGCAACAGCTTGCAAAGTAGTGTTAAGAGGTACAGGTTGACCAAAAACATCAGCACGTGTGAGAATCATGACACCACCATGAGCAGGAGAGCCCACTTCCGGCACAAGGTCGAAGCGTACCGGAATATAATGACGCAAATCAAAAGCATCCTGAGGGCGAATTTTGGTCTCTTGTAAACAAACCGCTATGGGGTTGTAGGACCGCAACAAGAGCTGTAGCTCTGCCCAATGTGAGCGCACACCACGAATGTTCCACGTTAAGAGAGCCATGGAAAAGAACTAGGGGGAGCGGCGGTGTTAGGGAGAAAATTAAAGATTGCAAGGGCGCGAGGAATGCGGCTTCAGGTTGTCGGACGCCGTTTCTCTTTTTTCCGTACTTTGGCGGACTTGGGACCGACAAACGGTCGCTCCATGGGCGACTCCTCAGATGTGCGAGAGTCGGAAGAGTCCCTTCGAGAAGGGGATCGGGAAACCGACTGAACAGAAGTCCTGCCGGTTCCTCGAATGCGACTACGGGATCGGCACACCGTAGAAGTACCGGGAGTAGTGCTGACCGACACGGAACGTGAAACTGCAGCTGGGGCAGTAGAGGAGCTAGACGAGGCTGCTGGTGCCAACGCCTTAAAAGGTTTGGCAGTATCCCGGAAGTCGCATTGGGTTGAAGCATTCGAAACATTGAGGGTCCGTGTGGCAACAGACTGCGTCGCCTGCACAGGAGAGCGGCGAACTGCTGAAGCGTAACCCAAGCTGGCAGCGGGTTTCAGTTGCTCAAACCGTCTTTTTGCCTCTGGAAAGGATAGACGTTCTTTGACGCGCAGTTCCTGAATGGCCTTCTCATCAAGAAACTGCGGACATTGCCGAGAGCTGGAGGGATGCGTACCACCGCAATTGACGCAGACCGGGTCACGAGTACATATAGCGTCGCCATGGGGAGGTAAACCGCAACGGTCGCATACAGCATCAAAACTATAGCGGGCTTGAGTATGCCCAAACCGCTGACACCGAAAACAGCGCATAGGTTTTGGGACATACGGTCGCACTGCAGCACGTTCGTACCCACAATAGATAGCGTCCGGCAATGAGGTACCTTTGAAAGTGAGGAAGACTGTCCGCAACGGAACACTGTCCATCACGTTTAGCAAGGAGACGGTACGCCTCGCACACATTCTGGTCAGTCAAATTAGATACTATTTCCTCGTTAGAGAGGCCGTCCAAACTGGAGGTTGTCACGACCCCTCTACAGGTATTCAAAGTCTTATGTGGGGCTACCCGAATGGGTTAGGAACCCAACAAGCAAGCCTTCAGGAGCTTACTGGACTGAACCTCGTTCTTTGTTTCTACCAAAAGGGTACCGTCTCTTAACCGAGTTGCAGATCTTAGAACGCCACATATTCGATCAAGCTCGCGTTGGATATAAAAAGGACTAATGTCTCGCCTTGTCTTGTTTTCACAAGTCAGGGTCACGACCAAAAATGAATCAAATGGGGAAGGTTTGCGCGGAGGAGCCAAGGTTAGGGGACCCCCTTCCGGAACCGTCGGCGTCAGCCTGCCATCCGGGGGTGAAAGAAAAAGACACCAAACCTTCACGGCCTGCGCCGTCATGGGAGACCCCTCCCACGACCGATCTCAATTGTACTTCAGAAGAGCTACCGTCCAACTACTGTTGCCCAAATGTGAGAACCTTTCACCACGTGACACCCCGGCTTTAGGCCCCTACCACAGGAATAACCGCCTGTGGCCCCCCACTTTAGGCCGTGCAGCAGTCAACAGACGCATGCACGGATTCAGGGGGCTTGTGGTTGATTACACCGGGGCTCCCGTCAGCGGTAACACGTCCGGCTGGTAATACTGGCGCAATGACTCACGGCCTTCGGACCATTAAAACCAGCCGGGCCTCATAGAGACTACGTGAGTGTACATGACGGTGTGGACGGGCTCCGCACCTAAGATCACACACAGGATCAGTAGGGAGTCCACTACAACCTTCACGCCTGACACCTCCGGAGAGCACGCAAGTCGGAAGCCGCGCTGGAACCGTGGGACAGGAACCACGGAGACAGAAGAAAGATCCCTGGTGGTGAGGCAGGAGTTTATAAACCTAAACAGCTAAAGCTAAAATAGAATAATAAACCTAGAAGAGGAAGAAGCTTAAAACTAAGGGTGACCAACGTGGCACAAACAAAATGGGTGAGAGGGTGACGATGGGAATTGGCTCGGGACCCCGGGATCGCCAATGCCCGTACCTACCGCAGTAGGCCCCTGGGGGGCACACGTCTACGAGCACGAATAGCATTCCGGCAGCCGTTGGTCCACCATGGGACAGGAAATCGACCGAGGTGGGTAGCCAAACGTGGAATAGACTGCTCTACAGCGGAAAGAGCCCTCTCTGTGAGATGATCAACTAAATCATTCAGAGAATCGTGCTCGTAATCAAAGACAGCCAACTGGGTAGAAAAGGTTCCAGTTGGCACGATCAAATCGCCATCTAGGGATACGTGAGAGACACATCTTGCGCTAAGAGACTAAGAAGACATGGGAAGTGGTCGCTGGAATGCAAATCAGAGATGACATTCCACTGCAATGAAACTGCTAACTGGGATGAACACACTGCCAAATCCATGTGCGAAGAGGTGTTGAAGGCGTCTGAAAGGAACGTTGGCTCTCCGGTGTTAAAGAGGACCAAGTTATTGATCAAGGATTTTGCAATGAGGTTGCCTCCGAACATGCCCGATTTGACACCCAGAGTGGGTGATGGGCATTAAAGTCTCCCACTATTAGAAATGGTGTTGAAAAATACGAAACCAGGTCTTAGGGGTCAGTTAACGAGAGGTCAATTGATGCGGTACATATACATCGCAAATGGAAAATTCGATTGATGGCAGCTTAATCCTTACAGCTACAGATTGTAGCTATAACGGATCTACATATGTCATCCCTGAGGAGCATCATAGTTCCCTCGTGAGCAGGAATGCCCCCCTCTGTTTCAATATCACACCGCAGTGGTGTGTAGCGTCTGATTTTAAACTTGTCTTGTGGTCGTAGCTAAGTCTCTTGTACGCATACCAACAAGGGGTTATGCTTGCTGAGCAAAAGTTCCAGTTCTGGTCGATGTGCTCTTAAACCTCGTATGTTCCATTGAAGGATAGAGATGGCGATAGTAATGGGATGTGACACACGTACGCACATTACTTAGGTTTCAGCGGTGGTCGGATCAACTTGCCCTTTTTCTTTGGTGGGCTCTTTTCGGCAGGTTTGTCCTGCCTCTTCTTTGCTGCCGAAGCAGCAGTATGGTCAGGTACATCCTGCTCCATATCTTCTATGGAAGAGGACTATTTCACTTCTGTAACTTTCCGTTCGAGAAGCTCGAAACGATTAGAAATTTTGACCGACGTAGATGACTGTCGCCGGTCGGAGTCCTCCCAAGACGATGATTCCGAAGATGATCTCGGAGATGCTCTTGGACTTTTCTTGTTCTTAGTCTTTTCGGGAGCAGGCTTTGCGCTTTCCTTCAGAAAGGCAGTTCTATCATATTTAGTCTTGAATTTTATCTCTGGTGCTGGGAACATAAGGGGCAATTTGGCTGTTGCTAGACGTCGATGCTTTGTCAGGCGACCTAACTGACTTGTTCTTATTTGCAGTAGTCTTTGGTGGTGTGCTCGGAGCTTTACTTGGCGGTACTGATGCTCTTGGTTGCGATCTAGGCACTAGAACTTTCTCAGACATAGTTGCCCCGTTTATATCAGATGTTTGGGTACCAGCCTTCCGTTTCGGTGACGGAGCAGCCGCCACAGGGCTGTAGGTACGGGAACTATCTATAGAGGGCCTGTTCATACGAAGAAGTTTCCGGACTTCCGAAAAGGATACCTTCTCTTTAACCCGGATCTTCTGAATGGCTCGCTCTTCAATATAACGGAGGCATTCTCGTGAACTTGATGGATGTTCACTACTACAGTTAACGCATGCTGGAGTGGCCACGCCGTGGCTCAGTGGTTAGACCGCTTGGCTCTCACCAAGGCTGCCTGGGTTCGATCCCAGGCGACCGCAAAGTGAGATTTGTAGTGGACATCACGGCGCTGGGGCGGGTTTTCTCCGGGACCTCCGGTTTCCCCCGCCATCTCATTCCGCCGGTGCTCCATCTTCATCTCATGTATCATCAGTGTCATCGCCTGCGGTGCCGTATGTAGTAAAAGCGGGCGTTAAACACTATTGTTCGGCCGCTCTATCTCCGGCTCTGACATTTTTCGAGAGGGGGAAGGGGGTTGTTGCCAGTTCTTTAGCGGAAATTTCAAGCAGAGCAACATGCGTATTTGAAATATTTCGCGTATTTGCGTATTTCACGAACCAGTAGCCATATTATTATAATAGCGATAATAAACGGACTTACGAACACTAAAAATCGGAATTCACGCACGAAAAATATACCAAAGAAAGTTTACCAGCCCAAATAGCTAAAAGGCCACGTGGCTCAAACAAAGTTAACCTGGCAACATGGTGTTGGGTTCGGAAGCCACGCCTAGCAGCGACAATGCTGATTGGCGCTAGCAGACAGTTTTAACCTCCTGACCAGAGCACCGGATGTAGATACTCCCAGTACCACCAACAGATGCAGTTAGTGTGCGTGAAAGGTGTGAACGAAATATTCTAATAGAGTTTTGTTGTAATGAATATCTTGCATGATAATGAAATTGCAAGTTGTATTTTACTGTTTTAAAGCTAATATGGTTATATATTTTCATTTTAAAGATAATTTTGACGATGTTTTCAATTGCTCATTACTGTATGTTGGTACTATGAACCTTCCCCCTCCACTTCTTGCAGTCGCAAAACGTCAGAGCTGGAGATACAACGGCCGGACAGTACACATTTCATTTCACGCAAGCTGGAGGTGATGCACGTGCATTTTCATGCATGCCCTCTCCGCAGCTGACACATGTAAGTACACTTTTACAGAAGTCACTAGTGTGCCCGAGCCGCTGACATTTGTAGCATCTCAGAGGCTTAGGTATATATGGTCTAACTTCTATCACTTCATACCCTGCCTTGATCCTTTGAGGGAGATCTACCCGATCAAAGGTCAAGAACAGGGTACGAGTAGGAACCATTTCCCCTCGCTCTCTCCGTTGCACATGATAGACTTATTCTTGAAGGTTCTCCTGAATATCCTCGTTGGACATTCCATCCAATGCGCGTGTTTACGACACCACGCGAGGAATTCAGGGTCCCGTGCAACTCTACTTTCACTGGATAACTGCCCAGCATGTTGGCTTTCAGTATCTTAGCTGCCTCGAAAGCTGTAATTGCTTCCACCAGCAGCGTGCCATTCCTAGATCTTGTACAGGACTTTACCTCACCAACTATTTTATCAAGACCTTTCTGTACTAAAAACGGATTAACCGTTGCAAAAGTTTTGCCTTCCTCTGTTCTTTTAATTACTAAGTAGCGAGGACCACACTACTCAAATACTTCTTTTACACTGTTGAAACTTTTTTGGGATTTTTATTGAAAGGAGGGTGTACCATAATAGTTGGTCTAAGTTTCATCCCCCAGTGCTCTCCACCCACCACGGAGCACAAGGGGGATATAGCAAGCTCGCCGTCCCACTAACCCGGGAGTTCGGTACAATACCTAGTCCTGGCCGATTGATTAGGGGTGGGTTAGTTCCTAACCTCCCGTTTAGGCGAAGCAGAAGCCAAAGTGGTATATTAGAAATGCGCACTATCCCCGAATACAGAAGAACACTGTTACGAGCTCAGATACTCATCCCTCAACCACCAGGACAAACCTTTCCACCGACACGGGTCTCCACGCACGGCCTACACGTGGATGGTCCTGTTGACCGTCTCCCTCAAACACGAAGAGCGCTCACGAGGAAGACTGTTGGCTCGGGACCCCAGGTGCGCCAAACCCGTACCTACCGAAGTAGGCTCCTGGGGGGGCCTACGCACAAGTAGCACAAGGGACCTCTGATTAACAAAAAAATGTCGCGGGAGACACACAATGCTCCCACAGTCACGTAAACAAGAGCGAGCCCCAGTCCCAAACAATACTGACCCCAACCACAGTAGGAATGGTGTGAGGCTTTCTCGCGAGCCAGGAACCCATCCACATACCAAGCTAACACCAGAGGCGTGTAAAATATGGAGGGTGTCCTGGATACGTTGTACAGTTGGATGGCAGCTGTACAAATTGGTAAGGCTCTGAAGGGCACTAAGAGAATAGCTCAGAATTAGGCAGCTACACAGGTTCCGTCGACGTACAAATAATACTGCTCGGTAGATGGCATACACCTCGGCTATAAAAATGGATGTGCTGCTACGGAAACCGAATGTAGAGGGTTCGGTTCCGTAGACAAATGCACAGTCAAATCCATCAGAACACTTGGAGCCATCAGTAAAATTTAGAACATGGTCATTAAAACGGGATAAAAATTCTAAAAAGCACGTACGGATACTACATGGAGCCATTGTGGATTTTGTGTACTGTGTCATGCCGAGGTCTACATGGGGAGTTCCATGCAGCCAAGGAGGGTACACTCTCGCCCTTACGGAACAGTTTAGGGGGTTCAATGCTAAGCCTGCCAAGAAGCTCCCGGAAGCGATAACCAGGTGGCTTGGGATCACGAAGTGTGTGTACGCGCATCCAAGGATTTATCACAGAAAGGCGCAAACGTTGGATGTGTAGGCATTGAAAGAAGTCCACAGCCATAATTCGCTAACAAAACATCGCGGCGGTATCGCAAGGGAGGTTCTGCAGATTCGGCGTAGATGCAAATAACAGGGCTAGTTGGAAAAGCATCCAAAGCAATCCGTAGTCCACTGTTATGGAAGTGTCTAATTTTTGCAGCACGGATGAACGTGCTGAGGCAAATCCGATACAGCCATAGTCTAATTTGGAGCGAATCAGTGCACGGTAAATTCGCAGTAACACTGTGCGATCCGCTCCCCAAACTTTGCCGCTTAGTACTCGCATAAGATTAAGAGAACCGTCACATCGTGCTTTCAGCTGTGCTATGTGCGAGGACCAGCTAAGTATTCTATCGAATACCAGACCAAGGAATCTCGTCTCTTCTACAGAAGGCGGTATATGTGGATCCAATCGGAGCGAAGTGGGGAAATATCTCCGACGGCGCCAGAAGTTGACACAGAACGTTTTCTCAGCAGAGAACCGGAAGCCATTTTTTGAGCTCCAATCGTAAAGATTGTCTAAGAACCGCTGTAATCGGCGCTCAAGAAAGAGTACGCAGAGAGGTGCAGTAGACGGCAAAGTCGTCTACGAATAGGCTAGACGAGACCCCTGGTGGAACACATTGCGATATAGAAGTAATCGCAATAGCGAATAACGTGACACCTACCTTCAGGTACTAAATACAGAAAACACAATGCTACAATAAACTTCGACAATAAAACCATCCCATGCCTTAAAACAGTAAAATACTTAGGAGTACAAATACGAAATAATCTCACCACCACACATCACTGCAATGCCCTACTAAAGAAAACCAGACTAATTCTATCAACATTACCATTCCTGCCAAGACTAAACAAGAGAGGTCTATTACCAAAAATATTACAAAAGCTGTACATCTCCCTCATAGACCAAACCTTACCCACGCTGCAGTAGCCAAGATGCCACTTGTAACAAGCCCAACTATCCACAAAATACAAGCTTTCGAGCGAAAATGCCTCTGCACAGCCTACAAAATACTCCCAAACCATAGAATCAGACACAAACACAGAAGCCATAGACAAGCATATTGCACAGGTGCCACTTGTAACAAGCCCAACTATCCACAAAATACACGCTTTCGAGCGAAAATGCCTCTGCACAGCCTACAAACTACTGCCAAACCATAGAAACAGACACAAACACAGAAGCCATAGACAAGCACATTGCACAGGTAATAATCAGATATATAGATAATGCCCACAGTAGACCATACAGGAGAAAACTTAACACAGCACGCAACATGAAAACCATAGAACAAAACCACAAAGACAAAAACCCACCCATAATCACTCTCATTCTGGTCTACGACAAAAACCAGGAACAGGGAAAACAAGGAATTCAAAAACATCTAGACCTCCTAGCCAATATATAACAATCCTCATATAACACTCCAAGACAACACTGAAAAGGGCCGCACATCAAAACAACAAAACACCAAACAAAGAAAACTCAGCCAGCTAACCGAACACAACAGCCAAACACAACACCACTAAACTATGCCCACGACTGACACGACGAAGCCACACTGAACATATAAGGAATGATACTCACCCCAAAAATATAAAATCCAATTTCTTGGCTGAAGAGGGTAGTTCCCTAAACAGCCGTGGCATGCTAGCCATGCCAAAACACCAAATCTTGACTTGAATTTAGAGAGCTGTCTATCAGAACACATGCTCCGGAGGACAAAAAAATTCTAAACAACCTTAGGGAACAAGTCAGGAAGGAAATATCAGAGCACGACACAAACAACTAGAACAACGTAATAAAGGAAATAACAGAAAGCAATAAAACTCACCCAACAAAATTTTGCAGACTAGTCAAAAGCACGAAACCAAGAACGGGAGCGACTTACCCAATAAAAAAGAATGACACCACAATATGGGACACCTAAGAAAAACTAAAAATATTTCAACAACATTACATCAATCTATTCACAACTCCAGAAAACCCAAATTTCGACAGCAAACATTACTAAAAAGCAAATACAGAAATCAACAATAACCTGGCACTATACACCCCACAACTAGACAAGACCCCTCTAGATGACACAGACCCAGCTGAGAGGCCAATCACAACGACATATACATGGCAACCCAAAGAGTACCAAACACAGCACCAGGACCTGATCAAATAATGTATCAATACATATACAAATTGCCAATAGAAACCATCAGAGAACTTTCAGAACTGTGCAATAAAATCCTACAACATGGCTACCACCCAACACACTGGAAGTTTGCACACATCCTACTTTTTGAAAAACTAGGCAAAGATAGAACAGATCACAGAAACTACAAGCCCATCTCCCTCACATCAACATTCTCAAAAACCCTCGACAAACTCGTGGTATACGGAATACACAAAATTTGTAAACTACAAAAAATCCTACTGGACACACAGGCAGCCTACCGCAGTAACATCACCATACAGGATCAACTATACTGGTCGCCAATTTAGAAAGTGATTGACATTTCGTACAGAGAGAGAGGCGACGTTGCCGCTTATTGCTGCCACGTGGAGAGCGCGATAGCACTACGCATGCGAAGGTGATTCAGTTGCAACTGCAATGGGTATTTTATTATTATTATTAATTATTTATAATACTATACACAAAGACAATAGTACAGTCGTGGATCTACATGCAGACGCTAGAACATGCAAGAACACATCAATGTAAAAATCATCGTAACAAAAGAGGCATACCTGTGACATTTTGATGCTTATTAAAGTGGGAGAATGCCGCTTACATAATTTTTCCAGGAAGTTTTTAATTTATACCACAATGTCAAACTTTCTTCTTTAAAATACTTTTCTTTCCCAATCTTAACCTTAATGCCCTGCGCATGTGAACTCCTACCAAGCATCTTAGAGAATTGAATACTAGACTCCCCTTTCAATTTCTCCTCATCAAAGTATTCTCTCACAGAGCATATTATTTCCCGTGTGTCCTTTAATTGGAATACCTTTACCAACTATAGTTTTATTTGGTTCCCGAGCACATTCAGGTTTTCACTTGTCACTATATTTTGACATAATTAAACGTTCATTAAACACAATTGCAAATGATCACAACACGCGCTCAGATACACGGACTCAGGCACACGTAACCACGGCAAATTGCCACAAATAAAATGCAAAGTAACTTGCCAGTACAAGATCTCTAACTGCTGCATACCTGAGAGCATTCTGTTTATGCAGCGTTATCAGCAAGACAAACACCAAGGTATTATGATTATTGCAGCATTCACATTACTCGCTAACCCGCGTAATGCTAAGCACGTGTTAGAATATCGGCAACCAAGGTTTAGCATCTAACGTTGACATGGAAACATCTCGACTAATTGGTCATTTTAATTGTTACTATGACAACCGTTATGATGTACTCATCCCCTCCCATTTATTTAGACCGTTATTCCATGTGGTTACTAACTGTTAATCACATTCTAGTTTGGCGACCTATATAATGAGAGTCATATCAAACTTTACGGGTACCTACAATAGAGGACACACAACCATAGCTGCCTTCCTGGACATTCAAAATGCGTTCAACCAGTGTTGGACAAATGGCATACTATAAAAACTTTCAAAATTCAACTTCCCTCTAAGACTGACAAGATGGATCACCAGCTTTCTGACGGACTGCACAGCAAAAATTAAGATCAATGACACATTCTTCGAAACCTTCCCACTGAAGGCAGGAATACCTCAAGGAAGTGCAATCTCAGGACTCATATATTCTATAAGCGGCAGACACACCACAACCAATCCGCAACACAATCCAAGTAGCGCAATATGCCGATGACACGGCCTACTGGAGTAGCGAACCAAGATACAACTTCGCACAGGTTGGTGCGCCATGCTCAGATCACCTGCCGATAATCATCACCATCAGAACAAACCCATGGAGGACAGAAACAAAAACTACCAAAATTTAAGACTCTGAGAAAGAAAACTGGGAAATGTACACAAACACAGCCAAACTATATTGGTCACCAAACTAGAATGTGATTGACAGTAACCACATGAAAGAACGCTCTAAATAAATGGGAGGGGATGAGTATGTCATAACGGTTGTCATGGTAACTTTTAGAGGAACCTATTACAGACGTATCCATGACAATGTTAGATGCTAAACCTTGGTTGCCGAATTTCTAACACGTGCTTAGCATGATGCAGGCGAGCGACTTACGCAAATGCTGCAGTAACTACAATACTTAGGTTTTTATTTCTCTTCTGTTAATGCTGCATAAATAAAATGCCCTCATGTATACAACAGTTAGAGATCCTCTACTGGCAAGTTACTTTGCATTTTATCTGCGGCAATTAGCCTTGATTTACGTATGTGTGAGTTCGTGTAAGGTCAAGATTGGGAAACAAAAGATTTTAAAGAAGAAAGTTAGACATTGGGGTATAAATTAGAAACTCCCGGAAAAAATTAAGTAAGCAGCATTTTCCCACTTCAATACGCATCAAAATGTCACAGTTATGCCTATTTTGTTACGATGATCTTAACACTGATGTGTTCTTGCATGTTCTAGCGTTTGCATGTAGATCCACGTTTGTACTTTGTCTTTGTGTACAGCATTATAAATATTAATAATACTAATAATAATAATAATAATAATAATAATAATAATAATAGTAATAAATAAAATACCAATTGCAGTTGCAACTGAATCACCTGCGCACGCATAATCATATCGTGCTCTCAACGTGGCAGCAATAAGCGGCAACATCGTCTCTCTCACCGTACGAAATGCCAATCACTTTCTACATTGGCGACCAGTATAACCCCAAGTCTCACAGGTAAGCATATTACAACTGATAGATGACCACGTCCAGGAACTAATCAGCATAATTCAACAAGCTAGAACATCCCGCAGAAACTTGTCAACACGAATTCATATAGTAGACCATTACCAAGGCACATCATAAACATAATAAAACAAAAACGCAAAGCCCAACGACAATACATCAGAACACATGACCCTCAGGGTCAAACGATACTCAATAAACAAGAACAGATAAAACGCGAAATCTACACATTAACTGTCAGAAATGGAAAAACTTACTAGATAACATAACAGACAGCTACAACAAAGAGCCAGCCCAATTCTGGCGGCTAATTAAGAATGTTAGAGGAAAAGCCATGTCCCCATATCAAATCAAAAAGGATAACACACACATTTCGACTACAACAGAGAAACTAGAAATTTTCAAAGAGCACTTCCAGAAGCTGTTTCAACCACGAGGATCAATCATTCAATCAACTACACTTTTGACAAGGCAACAACCACATCCAGAAATTCCAACACCTGTACAACCGTCAGCCACACTGCATAGACCTAGATCCAACAGATGAATATGAAGCCCCTATACAACACAGGACCTCAACACCATACAAAAAGTTCAAAACAGAGCTCCTGGACCCAATGGAATAACCTATCAAATGTTAAAACATCTGCCCACAGAAACAATCAACGAAATGAGGAAAACATACAATGCCATCTTGAAATTTGGTTACCACCCAAAAATATGGAAACAGCCCAACATGATACTCAGAAAAAAAAAAATGGAGAAAACAACATACTTCCAAAACTATCACCTGATATCTCTGACTCCCACACTATCAGAACTTTCCGAAAGAATAATGGTAAAACAACTAACGTTAGCATGCAAGCATCTGAACATCTTACCAGACACCCAAGCCGCCTACAGGACCGACATCACACTACAAGATTAATTGGTGAGGGTAACATAAAATTTTCAGGACAACAAAAGGCGCACCACAATTGCCGCCTTCCTGGTTATTAAGAACACATCTGATAAATGTTGGTCCAATGTCCTCCTGTATAAACTCACCCAATACCACATACCTCTGAAAATAACACATTAGATCACAAGCTTCCTCACCAACAGAACAGCTTGCATACAAATAAACAAAACATCCAGCCCAATCACCCTACAAGCTGGAACACCACAAGGAAGTACCTTCTCAGGCCTCCTTTACATCCTCTACACCTCTGACACACAACAGCCAATACTACTGCATACTGGTGCACACACATCAGACCAAAGTCAGCAAAGAAACATCTAGAGCAACAGTTAGAAAGATTCCTACTGTGGACCAGGAAGTGGAGAATAGCAATCAACACGCAGAAAACACAGATACTGCATATCCGACAAAAAAGTTCAAACATCGCAACATAGTACTGACATTTAACACAATGCAAGTCATAAGCCAAAAATCCACCGAGTATCTCGCTACAAAATTCCAACCAAATTTAACAGTCACAGCTCACTACAAGGAAGTTTTAAAGAAAACCAGACCTACCCACTCCACGCTAGCCTATCTGGCTAAACTAAACAGGAAAGGCCTATCACTATGAATTCTCTGTGGACTATACACAAGCCTTATCAGGCCAAATCTAAATTATGCTGCAGTCACCTTAATACCTTTAATAACCACTCAAACCATCGAGAGAATAAAGTTCTTCGAACGGAAGTGTCTGAGAACTGCCCACAAACTCCTACCTACCTATAAAAACAGCCTAATTTACGAGAACGCCAAAATAGAGCCCATCGATAAACATATAGCCGGCCAAATACTAAAATATATACAAAATATACATACAAGAAACTACAGACAAAAACTCATAAACACGGCAAATAGATGCAAACTATACAGCAAACAACGGAAAGAAATCCACCACTAATCACATCGACCCAAGTATATGATAAGAATGAGCAAAAAGACAAAAGAGAAAACAAAAACACTTAGATGTCATCCTGAATATCACCCATCAATAAAAATAAGCCAACAATAAAAATAAAACACAACGGTGTAAAAGTGTACAATGAGTGCGCGCAGTTATGTTGGTACGGAATGACGTCACGAAAACAACTTGTTACCAATGGCGGCGCTCCGATATATGCCAAAACAGTGGTGCGTTGCCAACACATTTTCTTTTTCTTATAAACCAGCGATAGTAATGGTAGTGCATAGTAAGCTTCATTATTATAATTATATTAATAATAAAAAAACTGGCAATGATCAACTGATCCTTAGGTCAGTTTATTTGGGTATTAAAGTATCACTGGATTACTTACGTAATGTTGACTATTCCAAAAATTTGTGCTAAAATTCGTTTAACTTGTTAAATTATTATGATAATAGTGAGAATATTAGAATAAATAATAATATTAATAATAATGCCGGCAATGATCCACTGATCTTTACGTCAGTTTAATTGGATGTTATAGTATCCCTGGTTTGCTTACGTAAGTTTTTAAATAATTATTGATAATAATAATAATAGTACGAATACAATATTAATCATGATGATGATAACTCTGACAATGTTCTACTGATTCTTATGTCGGGTATTACAGTATCGCTGAATTTCTTACGTAATGTTGGTATTTTCCGCGGTAGCATGCTCCGGAAGTTGGCAACGCCCGAGCTATGACGTCAGATCCATGATATCCGTTCGCACTCGTTCTGCACTTTTCCCCAAACCGGTGCTAACAAAGAAACAACTACACCATGTTTGCTGCAATTTCATCTCTTCCACTCGATGTTTAAGTTCCTAACTTTAATACCTGGAAAACAGCATACCATATATCCCATTTCTTTGCACTATTCTCCCGGGAATTTTAACAAAGAATCTCCAACCACTAGCACATGTCCTCTTTCCAGCATCAATAGAATTCCTTTGGGCTCGGTTTTGCACCACTTCAGACGTCTTCATCGTCTTCTTCCAAAATTTCAAACCTATTGAGTGTTGTTACAATGTTTGTAACACTGACCTCTGCCTGTTGTAGATGTCCCGTGGAGCGTTTCTTTGTTACAACCGAATAACTTTCATTGTTTTCGTTAATTATAGTTCACAACCTTTCATTTTATTTCAACGTATCTTGTTTTGTACATGTTTACTTAATAACGAACTCACAAATTGAACAGAAATGATCGTTTCATTTGTAGATAACGAAGCACTTGTTTCCAATTCACTTGAACCTTTTAACTCATCCACCTCTTTATTTTCTCCTTCATTTACATTAAACACTTGGTTTTCAATTACGGATATGTCCTTTGATCGAATATTGTCTACTTTTTATCACAATTTGCTTTTATAACTTGGCTGACTGCTCACGTCGTCACACCAACTACTGGCAACGATGCAATCGCAGATGACGAAGCATGTGCTTCAGACTCACTTAAACTCTTTAACTCATCCACTTGTTTATTTTCACCACCTTCATTTACAGTAATCGCTTGATTATTATTAATTACGGATATGTCCTTTGATCGAGTATTTTCCACTTTTTATCACTATTTGCACCTAAAACTTGACTAGCAGCTAGCTACGCCACACCAGCCACCAACGCCATTTTTATTCTTTGTGAAGGTCTCAGGGGTAAAGCCGAGATAGGGGAAATTGTGGGGGAAATCAAGGCAACTAGAGTATGGCCGTAGGCCATTCCGGAGAGTCACGCTGCCATTGGCTAACGCGCATGACGTCACTGAGAATACAGTTCAACCGCGAGTTAAACCCTAGCTCCTGAGTATGTGTTATTTAAGCTCTGTTACGTGTAAAATCGGAAGAAATAAACACCCACTTGTGTATTATAATGAAGGTTCCTTCTAGCAGTTAGTATTAAGAGTTTAAAACATGTTACTATTTATATGTACTTACTCACTGTAGCTCAAGATGACGAAGCAACCCATTGAAGACTTTTCTTTGCTGCAAGTTTCCTGATCTTTTCTGCCTTCGCTCTTTAGTTTAAGTGCCTAATTCTAAAGAAGGTTCTGAGAGTGATCAGAGCTTGTTGTTGGCAGACGTGTTCTTTTTACGTGTGGTACAGATCCTCAACCAGAAGCGGTGAAAAGAATAAATTGTTTTCAAGTGTGTGTTTCCACAGCATTTCGCTGAAATGCCATAAATTCAGTGAATCGCTCAGGTGTTTAAACTCAGTGAAGTGAAGTGCTCCGTAGCCAATACAGTGAAATGTGCTTTTGGGGGACCTAGAAAGTGCTATTCGGTAAGCGTGCAGCTATCTAGCTTGAACGTGTGGCTCACCGAGCAAAGGTTACCATGTGTGAAGGAAAACTAAGTGAGACGTGTGGATATTTAATAAAAGCGCGTGCGATACATAGCCGCCAAAAGTAGCGTCCCCACGCTACTGCTAGCGACCCACGCCAAGCCGGCTGCTCCCAGCAGCCTTTGCGGCTGGGGAGCAGTGAACTTGCAGCCAAGATGGCGGCGACCCCCACCACCACCGCTGTTGCAGCAGGCCATCTCTTGGGCACCAGTCAGCTGGCTGGCGCAGTACTACTGGCAGCAGTTTTTTTTTTTTTTTTTTTTTTATTTTTTTTTTTATTTATTTTTTTTTTTTTTTATTTTTTTTTTTATTCTTTTTGGTAGGACTGGCCCCTCCTCCGCCAGCCCCGGTGACGATCATCCGAAAGGGATCTACATCGCCTCCCCTACCATGCACTAACTACTCTAGCTAATGGATGGAAGGAGGTTCATGGTATGGAGCCAGGTACCGCATTACGCAACCTGGGGTTAGTGGGTAACTCTACAAAGACGCCGCGCTACCAGGGGGTAGCGTGACAGAGGTGGAGCCAGGGCCCGCACTTGACCCGTAGGCCCAGAACGGGTACCTGGAGTTAGTTAGTCAGGTTGTCATGCTCATGCAGATGGGAAGAAAGGTAGGTATCATGCTTGGTGATGTTTGTCTTACCTTGGGTGCCGGCTGGTGTTGCCCTTGTCATCTGGGTGTTGGGTGCTTACCTGTGGCATCTGTGGGGCCTCAGTGGGCCGCGGTGTTTGTCGATATGTCTCTGCGTCATCTCGGTGTAGTCCTTTCCAGTCACGTCCTTCCGAAGTCGTGGTCCACGGGTAGGTGGTGGTCACCATAAGGGGTCATCAGAGCCATGGGGGCCCATGGCATGTAAGTTTGTGCTGTCGTCGTCTAGTGCGGTGTGCCGTGCGCTGTCCTCAGTGGGCAGTGATGCATGAAGTCTGGTCAGCCGTGGTAGTAGCCGCTGTAGTCATCGGTGACGTTGTTCGGTTGCAGTCAGGAAGATTGGTGTTGTACTCCAGAATCATAGTCCGTAGTCAGGCGGTGGTCGGCATAAAGGTTCTTTTTTTTTTTTTTTTTTTTTTTTTTTTTATAATTAAATTGTTGTGTGGGTACCAACGCTTGTAGGTGCTGCATGACTGGGTCTGGACCCTGTGCCTTTGACAGCGGGATCGTTCGGTCAAAGATTGACAGTGGCCTCTTATGCTTATCGTGGGTAGTGGAGTACTGTCCAAGATTTTGTATCAATGGGTTGTAGTGTTCGCTGCTCTTTGAGTAGAGGTCGGATGCCAGTTTTTTGATGAATTGTTCTATAGTGTGTAGTCGGAGCTCTTCATGGAGCATGTCCGTAGGTGCGCTTCTAGGGACCTTGGCCGCTAGGCGGACGATCTTGTTTTGGACGACTTGCAGTGTTTTAATATGTGTCGGGGCGCAGTGTCCCCATGCAGGTGCCGCGTATGTCATTATGGGGCGGATCAGTGTCTTGTAGAGTGTTAGGCCGAGTTTCTGGCTGAGGCTGTTTTTGCGGTTTAATAGCGGGTAGATGCGCCGGAGTTGTGCGTACGCGAGTCTTCTGACGTTTTTGACGTGCGGGGCAAATGTTAGTCCTGTGTCTAGTGTTACTCCCAGATATTTAGCCTGGTTCGTCCATTGGATGTGGCTGTCTGAGAGTTTTAATGGCGGGAGGGTCTTCTTGTGTGAAGTTCGTTTTGTGAATAATACCAGTTGTGACTTTTGGGCATTTACCTTTATGTGCCATTTTGCGAGCCATGGCTGTAGTTCTTCGAGTGCGTTCTGGAGGCGTTGATTGACAATTGATGGTCTCTTGGAGCGTGTTGCAATGGCTGTGTCGTCCGCGTACATGTAGAGTGTAGTGTTGAAGGTTTTAGGGATGTCGTTGACATAGATGCTGAATAGGACTGGGGATAGTATGCTTCCTTGGGGAACTCCGGCTTCGATGGATTTCTTTGCGGAGGTGGCGTAGGGTGTAGTGACTGCGAATGTGCGTCCTTGTAGATAGTGGGCGATGAGTTTGGTCAGGGTGTCGCTGAAGCCAAGCTGTTTGATCTTGTATATTAGGCTGGGATGATGTACGGTATCAAAGGCGCGTTGGATATCTAGAAGTAGTATGCCTGTACTTTGTTTTTGATTGAATCCTTGCGTAATATTTTCAATGCATCTTAGGAGTTGATGGGTGGTCGAGTGTTGCGCTCGGAAGCCAAACTGTTCGGGCAAGATGATGTTATGTCGTTTAAGGAAAGTGATGATTCTTTTGAGTATGATCTTTTCAGCTACTTTGCTCATGGTGTTGAGTAAGCTGATCGGTCTGTAGTTATTGGGGTCCTGGCGGTTCTTTCCGGGCTTGGGGAACATTAACACATGAGCGTGTTTCCAGTGGTTTGGGAAGTAGCCATTCTGTAGACAGTAGTTCAGAATGTGAGAGAACAGGAGTAATGCAGATGGTGTCCAGTGTTTCAGAACCATATTGGGTATTTGATCTGGACCAGGTGCTTTCTTGTCCGGCAGGTGGGCAATTTGCCATTTGATTTCACTGGGGTGTGTTTTCCTTAGTTTGTTTTGCGCCGGTTCCCGGAGGATATTTCTTGTCGATGCGATGACTTGCGCGTGGAAGTGTGTGAGCGTCGGTGGGATGTTTGGAGTACAGGCGCTTGCTAATGTGTCTGCCAGGGTGTTAGCCTTGTCTTCGTCGGTTTCTGCCATTTGCGTTGCATCGCCATTTTTGTGGAGGGGGGGGATGTTCAGTGGTTCTTTGACAAGGCGCCTGGTGAGTTGCCAAATTTGGCTGTTGCCTGCTGTCATATTCGAAAGTGTTTGGTCCCACTGTTCCTGTATTTGTCTGTTCATGCGCGTTTTGATCTCGCTGTTTAGGACTGCCATATTGACTTTATGAGCAATGTTCCTTGTTCTCTGCCATCTTCTCCTTTCATGGTCGCGTTCGTTCATAAGCTGCAGTACCGCTGGTGGTACGTGGAATTCTCTTTTTGGAGGTAGCTTGTATGGAGTGGATGCAGCGATGGCTTGCTGCGTCGCTCGTTCTAGGGCTTCGGCAGCGGTTTCTACTTCGGTTTCGGTCTTCAGTACATGTGTAGCATCTGGGAGATTGGCGTCTAGTGTATTCGCAAATCCCAACCAATCGGTTTTATAGAAGTTTCTGATGAGTTTCTCTGTGCGTGAGGGGGGCGATTGTATAACCTCCAGAAGGATGGCGTAGTGGTCCGATGCTAGTGAGTCTACTCGCGTTATGTTGTACCTAAACCGTGTATTCTTCATGAGTATGATGTCTAGCGTGTTTGGTGTGTGCGCAGCATTTGCCGGTATGTAGGTCGGTTCGTCGGTGTGTGTGATGATGTAATCCTTGTCCTGCATGTGATTGTATAGAAGAATCCCTTCTCTGTTGCGGCGTGTGTTTCCCCATGTGTCATGTATGGCGTTGAGGTCGCCCATAATGACGAGCTGGTCGTTGAGTTCTGTGATTATATTCAAGTCGGCTATGTTTAGCTTCTTGGGTGGGCAGTATGCAGCGGTGAGTGTGACTGTCTGGCCGGCAATGGTGACGGAAATGGCTGTTGCGTCCATGTGTCTCAGTGGTGGGATATACCTTTGGTTGTGTTGCAACGTTCTTCTGGCAAGAACGGCTGTGCCGCCGACTGGTGCTCCTGATGGTCTGTGTGTGAAGTAAGCGTGGTACCCTGGCATGGTGAATCTGGCATTTGGTGTTAGTAGAGTTTCGGCCAGGAGGACTACCTGGATGTTGTTTTGGTTCAGGAAGTGTAGGAGCTCGTGTTTTTTGGCTCGGGCGCCGTAGCAGTTCCAAAATAACACTTTTAGTGTTTCTGCGGAGGTATTATCGTTGGGATTTGTGCCGTCCATTTTTAATTTTGTTGTTGAGCGGTTCTGCTGTGGGTTTTTTTTTTTTTTTTTTTTTTTTTTCCTTTCTTTCTTTAGTAGTCGTCTTTGCCTGACTCCTGGTTCATCATGTACGATCCTAAGTGTTGTAGGATGGCCCAGAAGCACACGTTGGGTTCGCTTGGTAGTTCGTATGCTCTGATGAGACTGAGTAAGCTCTCCCCTAGTTGGTTCAGGCCAGACTGCATGCAGCCTGCTCCTACTCTTTGAAGCAGTACTTTGGTGGGACCTGTGATATAAGATGTGGGTGTTTGAAATGATTTGTAGGAGAGCTTTTTAGGTTGCGGCATTGAAGGGTTCATGAGCCAGGCGTTGGCAGCAGGCGCTCGGCCTGCTGCTCTTATAGCTTCAAGCAGCCAGGCACCGCCCACCATACCGCCTCCCGGACTACCAGTGGCTACACCGGCCCCCACCGTGGCAGCGCCAATGGACACCTCCAGCGTTGAGGAAGAGCGACAGGTGAGAGCTTTCCTGAAGCTGGAGAAGGAAGTAAAGGATCTCCAGAAGGAGATCCAATACTATCAAGAAATGCTCTCCAACATGGAGCCCGAGTCCCGGGATTTTTCAAAAATTGCACATGACCTTGCTGGCTGCTACCAGGAGCACGCCTTGAAGAAACGGCACCTGGTACAGCTCACCGAAGGCTGGCACGCGGCACCGGCGCGCAAACGCCCACACCACCGCAGCAGCCGGGAGAGCGACTCCGACAGTGAGCGCCCCGGCCCCAAGTTCGGTGGCAAAAAGAAAAATAAAACTAAACATCTGCAGAAATCCACCGCGCCGCCCGCCTTTACCAGCCAGAATCGGTACCAGGCCCTGACGGACACAGACGAGGACACAGATACCCCAGCACCTACGCTGAAACCCCCCCAACCTCCTCAACCACCTCGCCCAAAGCCACAGCGCCCGTCTTCACCAAAGACTGGTCACCAACCGACCACAAAGCCTCCCCCCCCTACACCTTCTGCAGCATCCACCAGTGCAACCACCATCACTCCCCCAGAGGAGAACCAAAAGCCGCCCAGAATTATAATCCCAAACGTCCGTCAGGCCACCAAGGTTCTGCATATCCTACGGGACTCGCTCCAGGCAGGCAACTACCGCCTACAAACAACCAGGAACTGTCTGAAGCTCTTCCTCACGAGGAAGCAGGATTCCGCACCCACCATGGTGCGCCTCAAGGATGCCGGTGTAGAAAGCTACAGTTTTACACCCCGCAGTGAGCAGCCACTTCGCGTGGTGATCAAGCGCCTCCCTGAAGACCTGGAGGAGGACTTCGTCCGGGAGTGCCTGCAGCAGAAAGGCTACACTGGAGTCCAGGTAAGGCAAATGGTTTCCCGTGGCAGGCCTCTGCCAAATTTCCAGGTGTCTCTCGACAGGACCACCGAGAATAAAAAGATTTTGCAGGAACGAGAGGTGTGCCATATGATGGTCACCGTGGAGGTCCTGAAAACCAATAACAATATAACACAGTGCTACAATTGCCAACAACTCGGCCACACATTCAGGATGTGCCATATGACCTCCCGGTGCGTCCTATGCGGTGGCATTCACCGCCTGGCTGACTGCCCCAAAAAGGCGACGCAGGACGTCGTACCCCACTGTGCTAATTGTGGGGAGACGCATCCTGCCAGCTATCGAGGCTGTGAAACGTTCAGGAACGAACGCCACCGCCGCCAACTGGCAGCCATAGCCAGGGCAGGTCCCAGTGTGCAACCAGGGCCAAGACCCATCACACACCCGGCCCTGGTCAGAGAAGGTGTCTCCTTTGCAGGAGCCGCCGGAGGACGAACGGCACCTCTGCCACCACCAAGTGGTCCCCCTCCTACTTCCCCCCCCCTCCCAGGCACCTTCGAGTGACCTGGGTGGACTCAAAGAGTTGCTCACCCTGATTAAAGACCTCAATATTTCAGCAATGCTGACCAAGTTGCGGCCTTTTATTGAGCAATTTAAGCGCTGCACAAACACCTGGGACAAAGCAGAAGTTATCATATGCGCCCTCTCTTCCGTCCTGGAGTAAATGGCTCAACCGCGGGGAGGCATAACTTTATCTCGCGCGCTCCTGTGGAATGCCGACGGCATCTACAGGCAGCGCTACGAACTTGAAAACTACTTGCGGCGTAACAAAATTGATATCGCATTCATTTGCGAAACTAAATTAAAACCGGAGCATACATTTAAGCTCCAAGGGTTTCACATCTTTCGAACTGATAGATTTGGCAGACAAGGGGGGGGAACAGCCATATTATTAAAAAACACAATTGCTCATGCTCCTGTTACGTTGCCAGCTTTGGCAGCGCTGGAGTGCACAGCAATAAAAATTCGCATAAACAACAGGACGGTGATGTTGGTAGCACTTTACCGGCCTCCCCACTCCCCTAACTTCATACAAGAACTCGAACAAATCCTCGCAGTAGAGGACCATGTTATAATTGCAGGAGATTTCAACGCTCGACACCCGTGGTGGTTTTCCCGTCGAGCAAACGCGGCTGGAAATCTCCTGGTTGAACTTATAACTGAAAATGACGATCTCGAGATACACCTCCCCCCAGAACCAACCTTTTGGCATAAGTCGGGACACGATCCTGAAATTTTGGATTTCGTAATCACAAAAAATGCGGCTGTTACAGACAATTTCATTGTGTATCACAGCCTGGATTCCGACCATTTACCTGTGCATTTCGAGATCTGCGGCTCTCTCGCGGCCGGTAGAACCGGTCCGCCGAGACGAGCAGAGACTAACTGGACAGGCTACACGATCGATATGCACAGGATGGCGCAACCCAGACTGTCATACCACAGCGAGGCGGACATAGATGCCGCCATTGAAAACTTCACCGCCTCGCTGCACACGGCCAAAAGGAACGCTACCACATACACCACAAGCCCACCCAGTTTCTGCACGTACCCTGAGGTGGAGCGACTCATTGCCCGGCGCAGACGTTTGACGAGACTGTGGCGGTACACCCGTCAGCCTGAGTTTAAAGCGCTAGCAAAATGGCTAAGCAAAATCATTCGGCAACAAATTAAATTAAACAAAATTGAACAGTGGGAAAACAAAATGCTGAGTACCACCCATTCGGACCATAGTTTGTGGAAATTATTAAAGGCATTCAAGGTCTCCTCAAACGCCAACACCGCCACTGAGGCGCTCCAGACTCAACTCGGCCTGCACTTCTCCTCCAAGGAGAAAGCCGAGGTTTTCGCTGACTGTCTGCAAGACAGATTCAGCGAGAACGCAGCCACCAACCCCCAGCTGGAGTGGGAGGTTAATACGTGGGTACAAAACTGGGTGGCGCAGGAGCATGAGCAACATCTGCCCCTCACTACACCGCAAGAAGTCTACAAGCTAATTAGGAAATTACCTAATGGGAAAGCCGCCGGCCCGGACAAGGTGACTAATGAGGAACTAAAACACCTCCCTAGAAAAGCCCTGGTGCAACTCACCAAAATCTTCAACGCTTGTTTGCAGCATAACCATTTCCCCGACACTTGGAAACGAGCCAAGGTGATAATGTTACCGAAACAGGGGAAAAGCATCAGGCAACCGCAAAACTACCGCCCCATTAGTCTCTTGTCTACTGTTGGAAAATTGCTCGAAAAACTCATACTTTCTCGACTGCAAAAACAGGTTTCGGACATTGAACTATCAAATTCTCAGTTTGAATTTAGAAAAAGCCATTCTACTGAACTACAACTTCTACGGCTAGCTGATGACGTCACCGAGCAATTTAACAACGGGGCTTCCACGTTGGCGTTATTTTTGGACGTAGAAGCTGCCTTCGACCGGTGCTGGCACAACGGCCTCATTTATAAGACGCACCGGAATTTTCCCGGCCTCCAAATTGCAACACCTATGCTGCACAGTTTTTTGAAAAATCGGCGCTTCTACGTCCAGGTGGGTGGCTCCTCCTCTAAGGAGAGAGTCATGCAGGCTGGCGTACCACAAGGGGCGATCATGTCGCCGTTCCTGTATATACTTTTCACCAACGACTACCCTGTGGACGCCAGATGCAGAGTGGCCATGTATGCTGACGACACTGCAATCTACAACCACCACAAAAATTATCGTTACGGTATTTTGGAAATGCAACGGTATATTGACCGTTTCCTCTCATGGCTGCATGATTGGAAGATCAAAATTAACCCGAACAAATGCCAGCTTATTCACTTCACAAAGCGGCGCCCTTTGGCTATGGACCTAACGGTCGGTGGTCAAACATTGCACTGCCGCCAGCATGTAAAATACCTAGGCGTGACACTGTCACGCACCATGAACTGGTCCACCCACATCAAAGACACCGCCAACAAAGGGCGGCAGAGATTAAAGTTATGCGCCCCCATCTTCAGGAGTAAACACGTGCAATTAAAAACCAAACTGGTGTTATACAAGGCCTTCATTTTGTCGGTGGTCCTGTACGCGTGCGTGGCCTGGGCCAACGCCTCCAAATCAACAATAAAGTACCTCCAAACCATTCAAAACCTATCCTTAAGGAAGGTCCTATCCGCCCCTCTCCTCACCACCAACGCACAAATCCACAAGGAAGCGTGCATTCCCTCCATTCCCGAGGCCATACTCAAACGGGCCTCTTCCACCTGGGCGCGCATTAAGGGGCACACCAACCCCAACATATACAACATCGGCAGGGGCGAGCCGCGTCATCGCAAACATGCGCGAATAAAAATACTGTAGTTGTCGGCGGCTCGCCAAACTGCGCGCCCAGCATCCCCCGGCCCATGGCCGCACAATCTACAAGGCAGAGGCCGCAGTCACGGCCACTGGATCACACCGCCTGGACTAAAGTGACAAACCCAAATTTCGTGTGACAGTGCGTGTGCGTGTGTATAGGTGTGTGTGTGTATATAGGTGTGTGTGCGTGTGTGTGTGTGAATGTACGGGGGTGAAATAAACCCCCATGCATATATGTACATAAATATTTATATTTAAAAAAAAATTAAAAACTGAAAAGACATACAGGAAAAGACAAAATTAAACTGTTCTCGGCGGTCGTGATAAGGCCGCCGAATGGGTTTGATACTACCCACATAGACAATCAAACCATAACGCCCAAAATATATATATAAAAATGTAAATTTTAGCCTGTAAGCCGGGCCCATATGTACCGGCACCAGGCCATATTTTATCACTAATAAAAATGAATGAATGAAAAAAAAAGGTTCTTGTCCTCACATAAAGAGAGATCACTTTGTGATGAATTTCGGGAAACTTGGAACTTATTATGGAAATTAAGTTTTGCATCACTCCATTACACTTCGCAGCACTTTGTCCTTGGAAGCTACAAAATATTACTTCAAACCCCTTTATTTTGTTATGCCAGTCAGTTGAAGGAGAAGTGAGCCCACCTCTGGAGATCATGGAAATCCAGTCATTACCATTAAACAATATATTATGTGCTAGGGGTCCCGGGTTCGATTCCTGGCGGTGGGGGTGGGGATTTTTCTCCGACCAAGATAATTCCCCATCTTCTCCAGAGTCTGGAACCAGATACCCAATATAGCCATCAAAAACTTGCCACTAAGGTCACTTAAATTCCTAGCCACCATTTTTAATTACTCTCTTGAACATGGAATTTTCCCAACAGCCTGGAAAACTGCTCAAGTACTACACTTCCCTAAACATCACAAACCTCCACACAACCCGATGAACTATAGACCAATTAGTCTCCTCAGCTCACTGAACAAACTCCTTGAGAAAATCATACTCAAACGACTAATCGCGTACATCAAAAGCACCACGCTCCTCTGCAACGAACAGTTCGGCTTCAGAACACACCACTCCTCAACACTTCAAATCCTTAGAGCCACAGAACACATCACCCATGGCTACAACATCAATAAATCAACTGGTGCACTACTCCTCGATTTCGAACGGGCCTTTAACAAAGTTTGGCACAAAGGACTCTTACGCAAAATGATCTCCTATAATTTCCCAGACTCAGCAGTTAAACTAATATCCAACTATCTCTCAGGACGATCCTTTCGATCAATAGTAAATGGCTCCCGGTCTAGCCTAAAACAAATCCGCGCCGGTGTTCCCCAGGGTAGCACCCTGGCACCACTCCTTTTCAACATCTATATTAATGATATTCCTATGCCTAATTCAGTTAAAACATTCGTCTATGCTGATGACACAGCCATCATGGCCCAATCCTGGCAACCACGCCTAATACACCGCCGTCTTCAAAACTACATTACCCAAATAGAATCTTGGCTCACTGACTGGCGAATAAAACCAAATCCCAATAAATGTCAAGCGATTCTCTTCACCAAACGCACAACCCATCGAACCCAAAACCTCCCTCCCCTACAACTCTTCGGCACTAATATAACCTGGTCGCCCACAATAAAATACCTAGGTGTCACCATGGACAGAGGCCTCACTTGGCGCACACACATCAATCAAATCAGAGGCAAAGCATGCGGCCGACTCAGAGAACTCTATCCGCTATTAAACCACTCCAGCCTTCTTCCCATCGAAACTGCCTTAGTCCTCTACAAAACCCTCCTCAGACCACTAATTACCTACGCCGCCCCGGTCTGGGGCTATGCAGCAAAAACACACATAAAACTATTACAAATCTTCCAAAATAAAATCCTACGCCTAATATGCAAACTCCCGCGTACAACCCCAGCAGCACCTCTACATAAGAAACTAAGAATACATACTATTAACGAATTTATCCGCAAGCTCGCCTTTGACCTCTACAAAAATGCAGAACAAAACCCAAACCCACTCATCCAAAGCATTGGCAACTATGACCCATTCACCAATAAACATAAAGGATCCCTATACCTCTTTCACTGATACTCGGACAACGACGTTAGCGAACATGACGTTCAAGACTTCCTAAACCAGCTCATCCCTGTCTAGATCCCAGCATAGCCCTCAAGACTACCATTATATCTCCCTACAGAATTCCCTCAGCATTCCAAACCACAACTAATATTATATGCATGCTTCAAACTACTAATCCCATGTACTGACACCACCTCAAAGCTACTAACATACCATGAATAACACGCATGATCATAACCCAACACTAACCCTCCACTAAGCATGGACGCATGCACCGCAATAGGCACTACACGCATGCCCAAATAACAATACACAACACGAATCCCCAGTTTGGCACTCAGGGCACCTATTAGTCATGTTTGCCACACTGGCCTCTCACACCACGCCGCCCAGCATGACTCATGCTGAGCATATCATACACGACACTCCGCAGAGTGCTTATTGCGGGATCTGCTAACTAACACCACTAATCTTTCACGTAACCCCGCATCCCTGCATGTTAGTATTAACAGCATGCGGGAGGCGATGTAGAATGCTTGCCGGAGAATGACGGTTGATCGCCACCGGGCAGGCGGGGAGGGGCCTGTCTAATTAATTAAAAAAAATGAATGAGAGTGTGAATGTGTGCGTGATCTAATGATTAAAAAAAAACAAAGAAAACTAGTTAACAGCTTTGTAATGTTCCAAAGGAAAACGGCCGCCGATATGACCATAGTAGTTAAAGACGGGATATAAATGGAACAAGCAAAATATAAAAAAAAATATTATTATTATTATTGTGATTATTGTGATTATTGTGATTATTGTGATTGTTGTGATTGTTGTGATTGTTGTGATTGTTGTTGTTGTTATTATTATTATTATTTATTATTATTATTATTATTATTATTATTATTATTATTATTATTATTATTATTATTATTATTATTATTATTGTTATTGTTATTGTTACTATTATTATTATTATTATTATTATTATTATTATTATTATTACTATTATTATTATTATTATTATTATTATTATTATTACTATTACTATTACTATTACTATTACTATGATTATTATTATTATTATTATTATTGTTATTATTATTATTATTATTATTATTATTATTATTGTTGTTGTTATTATTGTTATTGTTGTTGTTGTTATTATTATTATTATTATTATTATTATTATTATTATTATTATTATTATTATTATTATTATTATTATTATTCCACATATCAAACTTTTCGTGTAAAAAAGAGCGAATAAACTCAATGTACACAGAAACAAATACATAAATAGAATGTGTATCTGATAATTACCTGCAAATTGGTCTTGCTGGTACTTGCTACTACCGCCTCAAATGCATCCCCATGCCAATTAAGAATTTTCTGTGACGGTACAGTGTCGCCCTTTAATTTTCTTTTCAGCGGCAACCCTAGCAGCTCGTTTTTAAATCCCGTTCATAGTCTTCGGGCAGGAAGGATCGAAACAAATCCTTGCATTATTGACATTAACCGTATCAGCCCTTTTACAGCGAAATACCCACTTGCGCTGTAGTTCTCGATCTTTAGGGAAACAATGAAAAATCACATCCGTAGTTTTATACAAAGCATTTTTACATTCAGCAACAGCGCAATGGTTTCTCCTTTTACTCATAATGCTACGACAAAGGACACAGCCAATAACTACAATAGCTCATAAGCAACTGCATCTCGTTTATTTCATTAGAAGGATTGTGGAATTTTCAAGCATCAGCGCCTTATCTTATCTTACAATGTGCAATCATAATATTGCATTACGCACATTCACGTGTAAGCGCTCTTGCGTTGTATTCTCAGTGACGTCACGCCCCCACAGTCAGCAGTGACAGTGTTTTGCGCGGGAAGGCGGGAATGGCCTGCCCTGAGGGGAAATGGCAACAAGAGATTTCGCCACCAGAAAATAGAGGCGCTGGCGTACTGGATCACGAAGGTGATTGGCTGATTCAGGTTCTGCTACAACTTTTAAATTTGTACATGTTTGATGTTCTGAATGATTGTTCTGATCACTCTAAGTTCCTGTGGAAGAAAGAAGAGCTCGCCTGAGCTTGGCTACTTATTCCAGGTACAGAGAATAATAAGACATTTGTGTTTAACTTTGTCATTATTATTGGATGTCTACTGTAAGTTGCTATAACACGTTATTCAATGGATTGCTGTGAAAACCATTCACGGAAAAATAAAAGCTTATTGGCATTATATTACTTTGATTTGATTTTCAGATACAAAATTCAAGGGGTGAATGTTTCAATATTGAAGCTGAACTTCATTGGAGATCACAATCATTATCACTTCCAGGTATAAAATCAATGTTAATTGTATTTGGAATAGCTTGTTGTTTTATTTGGAATTTATGAATGCCATACCTAATAAAGGAGTGGCTGTAGTCATAAAAACATTGAAACGTGCAATAGGATAAACTCTTACAGCAATATGGACTTTCTAAAGTGTCCATGAGAATATTTTACAGCAGATAGGTTAGAATACCACCAACTAAATCATGCCATATTTCATGCCATTTCATTTGCATCTGATACAAGATGTAATTTCTCTAGTATTTTTTGTTGCTGCCAATTTAAATGAAATAGTAGACGTTAATTTTGGCAATTGCATAGCTTAACTTGTCAGTTTATGCAGAAGGTCTGAAGCAATTACTTCAAGAAGCAAATTTTTCTAGGAGTACTTGATCTTAGCACAATGATGAAATGATGTTGAAATCAGCCCACGGTCCATATAGCTAAGAGCTACCAGCTAAGAGTTATGCCATATTGGACATTTCTCTTGCTTAGGATGATGTTTAGGATATTTCAACATGTTTGTTTGTTTATTCTTAACAGGATATTCACACTGCCAGAGTTTGACTGAAGTATTCCTGTAAATTCTCAGTGTTGTAGGAGCCCGTAGGACTGTGCACCACGTACACTAATGTGTACTTCTACAAATTGCCCCGGGAGCCAGCAGTACTACAGAAGTGGAAAGATATTTGTACAGTTGACAGTGAAAGTTGTGCTTCTTTTCATATGTGCGAGTACCATTTTTTGGAAGAAGAATTCGTAGTTGGTTCGAGACGTATGTTAAAGCATGGAGTGGTATCAAAACATTTGGAAATGGTCCCATGCAGTGCTGTCAACATGGAAGTGTTAACGTCAACAATGAACCAGATCAACAAGTGCTTCCAAACATTATTGACAGTTGTGAAGAGAGTGTGGAGTTTGAGCCCTTTCTTGACAGTGTAGCTGCTTCAAGTATTTCCCAAATAAAACACTGGCTTTCACTTCAGTAAGTAAGAAAAAGGGTGTTTTGGGTACCGGGGGTTCTAGATTATCTTTGTCTCCGAAAAAGTGTCATATGTATAAAATACACAGAAACACTGTGACAAGATTGGCTAAATTTAAAAAATTACTGGCTAAAGAAAGACAAAACGTTAAGATTCTGAAAAAAAGTTTGAAATGCTAGTGACAGTAATGTTAATGAACAAAATCTTAATAACATAACCAAAACATTTATTAATTGTCAGTTGCAGAATGCCCGAAAGGCACCTAGTTCCCGAAAATGGACCATTGATGATAAAGTATTTGCATTATCAATTTACAAGCAAAGTCCACGCTTATACAGATACTTAAGCGTACAATTTATACTACCATCAGTAAGGCTCCTTAAGCTTATGCTGTCTAAGATTTCTTTAGAACCAGGCCTTAATCCTGCTGTGATTAAAGTATTAGAATCAGAAAGTATAAAAATGAAGGAAACAGACAAAAACTGTTTGTTGCTCGATGAAATGTCTCTCGATAATGGGTTGCATTATGAGTCAGATAAACAGATGATTTCTGGCTATGAAGCTCTAGGACATTTGGGTCGAACCAAGAAGAAAGCATACCACTCACTGGTATTCATGTTACGGGGATCCGTAAAAGCTGGAAGCAGGTTATGGCATATTACTTTACTGCTGGTGCTATATCTAGTGGTAATTTTAAAGTATTGTTTTGCCATATTATAAGTGAAATTCAGAGAGTCGGACTGAAGATTCTTTGTACTGTGTGTGATCAGGGTGCTGCAAATCAAAGGGCATTAAAAGCACTGTGCAAAGAAAATGTTAATAAGCCATCAAACTTCTATTTTACTTATGTAAAAAACTGAAGCTGCTGACAGTGAAGTAAACTAGGTTATTAATAATAACTAAACACTAGTAACACAACTTCACTTATCTTATTTAAATCCTGGGACCGGTTTCAAAGCAAACATCTGCTTTATCCTCAGCCACTCAGCTTGACACTCACCCACTAACTGACTGACTGACTGACCTTGACCACTATTGGAGTTTGAAGGATAGCTCCTTATCTAACTGCCATCTACCGGGGACAACACAAACTTATTGATGATGTCTACAGGAGGGATATCAAAATTCATTACGCGATCCTTATTTTTCAAAATAAATATCTTCTCCCAAACCATTAAATCTATCGGTTCCTTCAATTGTTTCAATAATTTAACTTCTGGATTTACTTCATGATTATATGACCAAAAATGATCAGCCACTGCCGATTTCTCGGTCTGTCTATATTTAATATTTCTAAAATGTTCTTTCGCTCTGGTTTCTAAATTACGCTTGGTTCTGCCAATATAGATCTTATCGCATTCTAAACAGTTAACTTGATAAATACCAGATTTTTTGTTGTCTGAAATTTTGTCTTTTTTAGAAAACTGTAGCAAATTCTTTATACTGTAATTATTATGAGGTGCTAGTATTATACCCACTTCTTTGAAAAAATTTTGGAACTTTTTATTTGCCCATGGATGATAAGTAAATTTTTTGAAAATATAATCCTTTTTTACTTTTTTAAGAGTGGAAACATCATTAACATTTTTTTGATATTTAAATTTTTCCATTCTTCTGATTATACGTGAAGTTGTGTTACTAGTGTTTAGTTATTATTAATAATTCTAGTTTACTGTAAATGGAGAACAAGTTGCTGTTATCCTTGATGTGCCACATCTGCTTAAAAATACCAGAAATGCACTTATTGACCCCTAAATTGAATTTGGACCACATAAGGAGGCCAGATTTTAGTATATTCAACAAGTGTTTGACAGGGATGAGACATACATGTTCAAATTTTTGCCAAAGCTAACACAGGAATGTTTCAATTTTAAAGAATCATTTATCAAAATGAAAGTTAGGGTAGCAGCAGGACAATTAAGCAAGCAGTGTTGGCTGTATAGATTGCTTCAGAGGGCAATCATTGTGATGCAATGTTAGCTTCGATAGCCAATCCGAGTTTGTGGGAAAGATAGACAATCTCTTTGATTCGCTAAACAGCTATGGGCGCTTCCCATTAACTTATAAAAGGTATAGATGTGCTCTCTCATAGAAATCACCACACATTAAAATGTGGTATGACATTTTGAAGGAGATGGCAAATTGGAAGATTATAGAACTGGCAGCAGGGAAAGACAACACATCAGTGTTTAGCTTCTTAAATGGATGGCAGATTACAAAAAGATCAATGATGTTAATATGGAATAGATTACGAAGAGAAGGATTTGAATATCTTAATACACGAGCCTTCAATCAAGATCCTTTGTTAAATCAATTCTGTTGCATTTGACAGCATGGTGTTGGGAATACTAACCCTACTTGTTTTCAGTTCAAGGCTGCCTTAAAAACTGTTATTTTAAATAAAATGACCTTACCCTTCAAAAACGTAGGTAATTGTGAGGATGATAACTGCACTGTTTTAAATAATTTGTCACTGTTGGTGTCAGATGGTGCTTCAATTCAGACCGCAGATCTTAACAATGATGGTGCTGAAAGTTCCAGGGAAACAGTTACTTGTGATATGTATTCTATTCCTGATTGCACTCTCTCGACTGATGAACAGGCTTTGGCATATGTGGCTGGATATCTCTTGAAAAAGATTGGTCTTGATGCAGCCACCGAATGCAGTGAATGTACAAACATCTGGTTTTCCACAGACTTCTTACCTTGTCATTTATTTACGACATACCTCCAAGTTAAAATATGCCAGTGAAAAACTGATGCTATTACAAAACCTCCGCAATCAGTTGTATAAATTTCTGGATGATTTTGGTCACACTAGTTCTCTGGAGGATCATTTTATTTCAATTTTCAAAGTGCCAGATAGCATTAGACTATGTGCAGAACATGGAATGCACATAGATATAATTAAGACACGTGTCCAATTCTTAATTTCTAAGTACATTAAAGATAACAAAATTAGCATTTTTGAAAAAAGAAAAACTACCACAGGCCATGCAAAAAAGATGAAAATTGAGATCAGTATAATTTCAGTTGTTTTTGGTGTTTGTTTTTGTTGACCAATTAAGTGATAATTGTTTAGATATTGTTTTCCAGATTTTTAAATTTTCCAAATTTATTTAGACAGTTATAGATGCAGTAAATTGCCTTATTAAATTTATTTCCTCAAACATTATTATTTCTTGAAACATGTATTATGCTCAATACATAATGTTATGCTAAACTTTCCATGTACCTAATACTCATGTTATTCATCACTTTAAACCCTTCAGCGTTATTACAGAACATTACGTTAAAGCTTATTTGTAAAATACTCAAGTTTATCATTTCTGTTATTTATATCACTTTGTGCAACAGCTGCAGTTTTATGTTAGTGTCTTTGTTTTAAATGAAAAAGCTTACTGTGTTATTCATATGATTTACAAATTTGTGTAATATTACACAGAATGTTTTGCTAAAGTTTCTTTGTAATTAAATGAATTAGCTATGTTGCATCACTTTTAAGTGTTTTGGGTTATAGCTACTATTGTTCTATGGATTCTTTGTACTTTATTTAGTTGAATTAGCCATGTTATTTAAGTAAATGTCAAATTAATTTGTTATATTAATGAGACAGAATAATAAAAGGAAGCAGTAACTGTCAAAACAATGTTATTACTAAATTTTCCTGTCAAATACCACATCGTATTGTTATTTCCTTGAAAGTTCATACAAAATTTGGAGGTAATTAAAGTGGAAAATAATACAGGTGCCATGCAGAAAATTCACTTAAAGATTTAGCTGATTATGTTCCAATGCTGTATTGCTACAGATTATACAAGATAATTATGTAAGCTTTTACAGAATGCAACAACTTTGAAACTGCAGTCACAACTCTCAAAGCTCACATAATTATCTTTGTGCGTCATCTGTAGGCAATGCGGTATTGGAACATATCACCTACTGACAGCTAAGCAGGTACGAAAAATACTGCTACAGTATACCAGTAACATAAAATTTTTGCACACGCGATTTTTCATAATTTAGTTCGTCACCCGAAAATAGGGGCGCTGCAATCACCTCATGTTGCCAACAATTAACATGGGAGGTTCACTTCTAAAAAGTATATGTTCTGTGGTTTACATATTGCTATGTTAACTTCTGACATTTGGTCGGGAAGATCAGATATCCCTGTATCTTTAATTAAAGATGGTTTGTGCAAATTTATTTTGTTTGTAATTATTACATCCGGCAATCTGCATTATTCTTGTTTGGATCTCAATTGTCTTTACAACTTTATACAAGGATAGCGTGTCCTTTATTCCATTCATTTTGTTGCTACAAGAAGTCTATGTTCCAGTCTTTTGCCTCTAAGATCACTCCCACTTCCTATACTGCAATTATCAACCTGAAAGGTCTATGTTAAAATAGACTACAAGTATAAACTTTATGTAATTTACTTAAGATGAGTCGGTGCTAGTAGCACCAACATCACTGTTTTATTTAATTCCCTGTTAAAATTTTCAGGAAGATGTACAACTGACCTGTATTGTTGTTTCTGATGTGATTGTTGTCTATAATGCCAGCATCATATGGCAGTGAATGGTACTTCCAGAGGGTACTTAATGATGGTAAATAAAACTTCATTAACTGTCGTTTGCATTTGAAAATGAAGATCTTCTCCCATGTATCCCATTCTGCTGCAAGACTGGTCAGTGTAAGGTTCGGTTTGATTTTATGGTTGGTAGTTCAGAAATGGTGTGAAACTGCATGGCAACCAATCATAACATCAAACTGAACATTACACTAATAAGGTAAGGTAATAAGGTAATGTGCCTATCACATTCTCTTAAGCTGTAACTTAGCAGCATTAATTAATTTATTTATCAGTGGCTACATACCGTCTTGCACGTGAAAGGGCCTCCTGGCTCTACTAAAGAAGTTGTATGTCACTACATTTCATCTAAGTCATGCTTTAGCGACTTTCTCCCATATCCAATTGGATATCTACAGGTTCAGTTGTTGCATGTTGCACAAAGTTGTATGTGTGTAAAACTCGTCTAGAATCTGCAAATATGTGTAAGTCAACTTACAACTTCTAGTTGGTTGCGTGTCTTCCTTCCTTGGCATCCACTGTCCCCCATGCTTCTCTAGCAATGCTGTAATTACTCGCTCTTCTGTGCCAATCACATGTTCTGCCAGGTGTCTTCTTTGGAGAAAATGTAGGGTTTTCTGCCACTGTATCTCACCAGCATCTGCAAAGCCAAGGTTGTTGGATATAAGTTATAGGCAATGGTGTGCCTATAGTCGATGGCCGCCTGAGAATAGAGGCAAAGTCTCTGAAACATGTTCCGGAAAAATTTAAAAGTAAGTGTTGTTTAGTGTCATTAATCGACTCTCTTTAAATTTAATTTATCATAGCAACACTGTTTTCAACACTTCCATGAAAGGAATTGCAATGGTGTGCTGTTGCTCCATTACCTGAACAGTGCTTTATGAAAGGCTGGACCAAACTATGCTCCTCTTTAGACATTGCGGAGCATTTCATCATGGAGGTCTCCCTGACTTCTACAGCAGGAGGAGGGCCTTCTTTACAGTGCGCCCATGTCTGGTTCTTATCCATGACTTTTCTCACTGTATTTCTTCTGAATCCACATTTTAATCTTAACTTCTTCTCAGAACAGGTGGATGTCAGAACTTTAGGCAACTTTTAATGCATGTGTTTGATAAGAACTTGTGAGCTATTTAGCCCTTGTTTTGGGCTTGATATACACTATTTGAAGTGTAACATCTGCCAAACGTTTAGGCATGCATAGTTGTAGTAAATTAAACCTCATATACATATGTTTACTAGAAACTGGCCCTAATGTTGCATTTAGAAGGCAAATTCCAATGAGGCTTCCATACTGTCTGTCTTTTTATAACTGTCACCCATCTTGCTTCTCCTACATCTTCCGTACTGGCAGGTGCTACAGCTTGTAAAGGACTTTCTTGACTTTGCTCCGTACCTGTTATCCTGGTGATCAGTGAGCTGTGGCAAAAGCAGGGTAAGGTTATGTTTCTCAACTGTGTACTTGGATTGAAGTTTTGTTTACACTCACCTTCACTTATTATTTTTAAAAAAAAAAATGCTGGAACGTTTTCCAGGACCTTCGCCCTCTTCCTCAGCAGTATAGTGAGTGACTCTTCCTTCTCCTATACCTGATCCTGTTGCCATCTGGTGTTAGGAGCGCAAAGTTTTAACACTTAACACAGTGTCCCATTGAGCAAGGAGGATTTTCAAAAAGAACGAGAGTATATATTAGGAGTAGCAAAGGAAAATGCATTCAACCCTGATACCATTAGGAACATGCTCAAAAAGAAAGAAAGGCAAAACTAAATCTCATCAAATACAACACTAACACCCCTTCCAAGCCAAAATTGGAAATATAAAAAAAATTTCTTACCACCCCTGGGCTTTTAAAAAATTTGAAAGAATCTTAAAAAAATTCAATATAAAACTGGCCCCACAGAATAAATTCAACCCGAAGAGCATTCTAAACTAACCTCTTAAGAATACAATTCAAAACACACTGAAATCCGGAATCTATCAAATCAATTGTGAGGATTGTGAAAAGTACTACATAGGCAAAACGAAGAGAAACTTGGAGATCAAGCTAAAGGAACACCAGAGAAACATAAAACTAAAACAAATAGACAAATCTGCCGTTTCACATCATTTTTGGAAAGAAAACCACAACATTGGGCAAAATATAAAACTGTTGAAACCATTAGAATCACCAATAGAATTACACACCTGGAAAAAAATCCACATAATTAAAAACAGTGAACATGTTATAAATTTTGAAATCCCACCACTTAATGAAGTGCTAAAACTTTGCGCTCCTAACACCAGATGGCAACAGGATCAGATACAGGAGAAGGAAAAGGGAGAGTCACTCACTATAATGCTGAGGAAGAGGGTGAATGTCCTGGAAAACGTTCCAGCATTTTTTTAAAAATAATTAGTGAAGGTGAGTGTAAACAAGTGTGACTCAACAAAACTTCAACATGAAGAAAATTTAACTGTTAATAATGCTTCTGTTTGTAATATTTAATGTATACTTGGAGTTGTCCACTGCTTCTTTGTGTTCTATCAGCAGGATGCATACTCTTCAATCAAATGAAGTGGTTCCTAAGAGCAACGTGGCCTCTATCAGTGCTTGATTACCCTCTCTCCCCCACTTTTTTTAAAGTTCTCGAGGTTCACTAAGGTGCTGGCTGTTTTGGAGGTTAAGTGAGTATGTATGGTGCCTCCATCTTATCCCCCCCCCCTTTTGCCACCCCTTTCCCCATAAATGTTAATGTGCTTCCATCGCTGGTGCAAATTGATTTGCTCAGTAATATGTGTGTAGTGTTTAACAGGCTTTATGTGTTTACTTTTTACTTTGGCAAGTGTGTGCCACTATGTTCCTTATGTTACATGTCCTTTGTAAGGTACAACCTGCGTTACCTTTTATGTCTTCCCTTGCTGTTGAATACTTTGTATTTTCTACTAAGCCATCTTACAAACAATAATGAGCGCTTCACTACAAGCTCTATTCTACATGACCACTGCATAAGCTATGTAAACAATCTGCACAGACCAGCAAATACCTTAAATCTTCTTCTAGAAGGGTCTTACAATTCTTCAATAAAAGTTTTTCATAACCTTTTATGAAACCTTTACATAATCCTAAACTCCTTACTGCTATCCTGAAATGTTTAAGGTAACAATTCTTATTTACTCCCTTCCTTACCTATGGTAAACTCCTTTAACATCCCTTTGCCAAACTCAGAGTAGATTGTATTCGATGGTGATTTGCTGATCCACATTATTATTTACCTACCTTAATACACTTCTTCATATTAATGTTTAAAATGCTAGTGGTTCACATACTTCCCTCTGTTAATGCATAATGTTTGATATGATCTAAATTCTAAAAGTATCCCATTGTACCAGTTGTGCTGAGCATATTGCCAGTCGTGATGGAAGTGAGACCTGGCTGGATCTGTTATCACCTCCCCTAGCATACCATCCTACAATGTAAATATGGACATAAATCTGCAGACAGGTACATGAGATGCACAACTTCTCAGGTGTGTGGAGATGTGTGATCAACCCCGTATAACCCTGGCAGGAAACCCACTTCTGTTAAAGTAGTCTCTAACCTTTATCACCTGTTCCATCCTTCCTGCAAATACCTCCCCTTTAATTACATAAAAAATGAAGCTTGTGACAGTGAAGGAACAAATACCACGCAATTTGTAACAAAAACTTCACTTATCTTTAAAGAAAATGATGTAAATTTCCTATTGATTGAGATAATGATTCCGTAAACATTTGTTTACATTTACTTTCTTGGAAGTGTTGAAAACAGTGTTGTTATGATAAATTAACTTTAAAGAGAGTCGATTAAAGACACTAAACAACACTTACTTTTAAATTTTTCCGGAACTAGTGTCTAGTGTCTCGCTTAGAGTGACTGGGTGGAAACCAGGAGATCCGTGGTTCAAATCCCGACCATGGCATTAAATTTTTCATGTTGACTCTATCTATCAAAAACCTTAGCCTATATACGGCTAGTATGAAGAAATGATTAATTTCCATCAATTAACTAAAATAAGAAGGTTTACAAAATCATGATCTCAATCAATAAGAAATTTACATCATTTTCTTTAAAGATAAGTGAACTTTTTGTATCAAATAATTATATTTGTGTAGTACCTCCCATTTACTTTGTTGTAAACAGAATATTGTGCACATTTCCTTATGTCCATGCTAGTGTTTGCACACTTTGGTTCCCTTAAGAATTACCTGATGCTCATTTTGGAACACAGCATTTTCTAGGCGAGTGCTCTCTTATCACACCATACAGTAGTATAAACATACATTCCTTTCTCTCGCATTAGCATCATGTGAGGCAAACTGTGTGAGCCCAGGTTTGGTATTAATTTATTGAGTCTGGCTGTTACTCTGCACCGTTTCATTTCTTGCTTTCCAGTCCCCCCACAAGCCAGTGCAAAGAAGGGCGCAAATGGATCAAAAAGGGACTGCAATTATGTTTACAGCAACCCCCTAAGCAAATGCAGCTCAGCACTACCTGCATTCATTTCCTTAAAGTGAATTTACTTGTCTACAGTCTGCAAACATCTGTAGGTCCACTTACCACTTCTTGCTGGTCACATGTCCTTCTTCCTTCCTTGGTGTCTACTGTCCCCCATGCTTCTCTAGCAATGCTGTAATTACTCGCTCGTCTTCATCTTCAGAGCTAATCACTAGTTCTGCCAGGAGCCTTCTTTGGAGTAAATGTGGGGTTTTCTGCAGCTGTATCTCACCAGCACCTGCAAAGCCAAGCATGTTAGATGTAAGTTATAGGCAATGGTGTGCTGTTGCTCCATTACCTGAACAGTGTTTTATGAAAGGCTGGACCAAACTATGCTCCTCTTAAGACTTGCAGGGCATTTCATCATGGAGGTCTCCCTGAATTCTGCAGCAAGAGGAGGGCCTGCTGTACAGTGCGCCCATGTCTGGTTCTTATCCATGTCATTTCTCATAGTATTTCTTCTAAATCCATATTTTAATTTTAACCTCTTCTCAGGACAGGTGGACGTCAGAACTTTAACAATGGATAAATAGCTCACAAGTTCTTATCAAATACATGCTTTAAAAGTTGCCTAAAGTTAAAATCTGGGCTGGATATACACTGTTTGACGTGCAGCATCAGCCAAATGTTTAGGCATGCATTAGTGTAGTAAATTAAACCTCCATGCTCTAACTGCCAATCTCTGAACATTACATGTATGCATATGTGTTTATTGGAAACTGATCCTAATGTTGCACCTGCAACACACATTCCAATGAGGCTTTCATACTAACAGTCATATCTGTCACCCATGTGGCAGGTGCTATACCTTGTAAGGACTTTGTTGACTTTACTCCGTACCCGTTATCCTGGTAGTCCAAATGCAGGGTGAGGTTATGTTTGTCAACTGTATACATTACAATTATTCAAACGTGGCAGTTGAGAATATATGCACCGTGAATCACTATGTCCAATAACTACTGGCAGAAAAGAGTAGCATGTGAAGTCATTGAAGTTGCATGTACGTCTTAAGAATTTTTTAAGGCTCAGGCAGTGGCGGCTGGTGAATTAAATTATTGATGGTGCACAAATGAAAAATAAAATACAGAGTAGTAGTGACTCACCTATTTATACAGAAACTCTGCTCTCCTCTCCTTAGACCTGGCGAATCTATCGATAACTTTTCCTTTGAAGTCGCTGATCTTCATAACAAACTCCCTCTCAATTGAAAGCATTGCTAATGCTGACAATCTGTCCTGTGTTCCTAAGGAAAGCTTTTACTCTTTTTAAAGTTGAGAAACAGCATTCTGCTTCAGCGGTAGACATTGGCATAGTTAACAACACTCGCAGGAGTTTGACACATTCACTGAATGTAGCACATAAATTGTTTTCCTTAATGAAGTCCATCAAGCACAAAGCACAGAGCACTGGACGTTCCACGAAATTCTTCTCGACTGTAAATTACAGTCAGTTCTGTACGAATTTTTTTTCCAATGATAAAAGGATAGAACCTTATTGTTTCTCTAAGGGAATCCTCTGGAAATGTCTTCTCATAGTCGGAGAAATTTTCTTGATGAAATAAAGTCGAGGCTACCAGATGCCCCGTGAAGCTAAATCTGTCCTTTGCTTCTCTAAGAATAATGTGGCAGACTTCAATAGCTTCTCTTCTTTTCACATCATGATCTTCTATTCTTCTCCTCTTAATTCCAGTTTCTTCATGTTCCTCAATATCCACACTATTTCTTACTTTTTGCACTTCCCATTCAAATGCGTTTAGCTTGGCAAGGGCAAATATTACATTGCAGTCTCGTTTCTGCAGCTGATTGTACAAAATGTCCACATGGGGCATGATCTTGTGGAAGAAAGACAGCCAGAATACAAAATTATCATCGTTCAAGGTGGCCATAAACCCAGAATTCTGAACAAGTGTGGTGTTGTTGTTTAACAGAGCTCTCTTCTGAATGACCTCCAGGCATTTAAATTCTCCCTGTGTTCGAAAATGTCCGTGAATGAAAATTCCATCGTGTTGAAACAGAACGTGGCAATTTTTTCTGCACAACTTCATCAAGCACAGCTGTTCTTTGAGGAGAATTTGAAAAAAATGTGCATATTCCTTGTAAATTGGCAAAAAATATCCTAAACTTGTGTTTACTGAGGCTGCATTCAGCATTATTAAATTGTCTATGTGCATGGCAGTGTATATAAGAGGTACAAGGATACTTCTCTTTCACAATTGCCTGAACACTGTGTTTCCTACCTCCCATGACAGATGCACCATCATAGGTCTGTGCTATAAGTTTATTCAGGCACCCTGACAGTTGCAGATCAAGTTCAGATTAAATGACTGTGGCAAGAGAGTCTGCATCATGACCAGCAGGTCAAACAAAACTGCAAAATCGTTCTACGGGTTTGTCATTCACAAGATATCTGTAGATAATAACCATCTGATACACTGAGGAAACATCAGTGGTTTCATCTGCTATGACAGCAAGGAATTCTGCATCCTTAATCTCCTTCATTACTTCCTCTTGGCATATCTCTAACATACACTGAAGAATTTCGTTTTGTATAGTTTTATAAGTGCCCTTAAAAACAGTTGCTTTTTCCATATGGCCCTTCAGGACACTATCAAGATCAGCGCTGAAATTATTAGGCCTCGAAAGATACCAGGGTTTTGTGATATATCAGATTCATGATGACCTCTCAAAGCCAGCTAAAATGAGCTGCAAAACCATATACAGTTTATTATGATATTTAGGACATATCTATTCTGCGTAACTTTAACGTTATGCAGCTGTATGTTCCTTCTGTATGCACTGTCCATTTGTGCAGCAATATTAATATTGTCATACATTGCTAAACTTAATGCATTTTTTATATGAGACGAAGAGGACTCATGCTTTTTAACACGGTCTAGCATGTGTTGTGTGTCTTTCATTCCTTGCTTCAACCAGGAATCATCTCCTCCAAAGAGCAGGCATGGGAAACAGTATAAAGAGTTATTAACTTCACATCCACATAATCAGTCATGCTTCTTGTACCTGCCAGGGTTGAACTTCCTATTGAATGTTCTAGCTTTTGACTTAATCGTTTGAGTTATAGAAATGTTTGGCGTGGGCCTACCCATTCGTTTCACTTCAGATTTTACTTCAGAACTCCGTTACGAAAAGGGCTTTTCCAGTAAAGATTGCACGGTATTCATTCTATCAGAATTTTAAAAACGTACAAAAACAACACCTCCCAATAAGTACTATGTTTAAGGTTAAACTGAGTATTCTAACATTTTATTTAAAGCTTTCTCAAAGCTCTGCGAGCAGGAAGCTACACTACAGAACAAGCAGACACACAGATGCTAAGCCTGAATGTCATGCTATAGCCGTTGCTAAGAGCAGGAGGAGCTAGGTTTATAAACCTTCATTTAAGCAATGCATAAGAAGCCACTCCCATCTCTTCACCTTCCCGCAACCCCCTCAGAGAGACCACATTTGGGCAAAATCTGAGTTTAACACTTCGCTGCAAACCTGGCGGCTCCTACAGCTAACCTCTGTTTATTTCGACTTCTGTGGTCATGGACCGCTACAGACGATAAGCGTAATTGAAACATGTTTGTATATAACACAATGCAAACAAGTACAGCTTTAATGTGCAAAATGCACCTGTTGTACATTGAAAATCAGTGGGTGTAGCGCAAACCTGCAACCTTATGGAGGAACCCCCCTGGGCTCAGGTCCATGTGCTTTATAGCTGTATATGTATACAACAGTGCACTTTGATATAACTACACTAAACAATCATTTTCATTGTTCTGAGTTGTTTACTGCAAAGGTATTAGTGTGTACATGCATCAGTGTTAAGTGTATTTTGTTTTACTATTGACTTTACAATTTTAAAACATGGATTCTCCTACACATACAGACTGTACACAAGCAGGTTCTGCGCCTTGGTACACGAGCAGTCCAACATTACACAGATCTGCTTACTCCAACAATAGAAGACACTCTTCAATCTGCTACACATGCCTCTTCATTTCCTTTGGTGACATGAAAGTGCAATTCTGAGACACATTCCTCAGCATATGGCACAAGAGTGAACTCAGAGAAGATTGAAGCAAAAATGACACACAGATCTACTAATTTGTCTAAATAATTTAAATGAGGACAATCACTGAACTGCAACCTCAGTACACATTTACAATTCTTTTGTATAATTGTATCTTTGTTATCTAAACTAAAAATACTTTATATAGGCATAGAGAGTTTTCAATAAATTAAAAACAAAGAAAGAAACAATGGACTTTACAAACTTTAGGTAAAGTTCTGCACTCCCAAACCAGGGAAGTTGTAAGTAGCACACATAAATACATGAAAAGACATGCAGAGTCTGGTTTAGTAACCATCAGCATCCAAAACACTGGAGAAAGTGTGGTTGAGGCAAATGGTGTTTCTGAAAGAAGTGTACGGAAATTTATTAAGGAAACCAAAGACATTGAGATAAGTACAATATGTGCAAGATTTCTTGAGCGTTCAGGTCCCAAGTCCTCATTCGGTAGGTTTCACATATTTTCGTAAACACAGACGACCACTTTGAAACAGGAAATGCGCTACACCCGGTGACATGTGGTGGCTAATATGCTAAGCTTTCACATGTATGCCATTTCATTTTGAGAAATTTTGAGGTTAGTCTTGCTTTTAGATTTGTTGTAAACTGATTAGCTAATAATTATGTTGTCAGTGTTATGGCTCTAAAAAGGGGTCACACTATTTTTCATCTACTTCCGTATAACTGTGATCTGAATGCTATTGAGCTGGTGTGGGCAAAACTAAGGAATGTTCACAAAGTACACAATGTTAACAAGAGCCACAAATCTGTGCAAACTTGCTATAGAAGCGACGGATCAGAAAGGATAAGCTAAGAAGGTCCAAAAGCTGGCAATGCAATATTGGAGAAACGATGGTGTAATAGAAAATACAATTAATGAAATTATTAACACATTAGAGGACAGAAGTGATGAAAGTGACGCAGTAGACTTGGAAAGCGAAGAATCACAAAACGAGTGCTTATAACTATCATAATATTTGTTTAATACTTTTATGTATTTTATAACAGTAAATATATAAGCATACGGCATATCGGATGAAGTTCAATTGTTTGTTGACACATCTCATACCTTCGGCGCATATCTTCGCTTATTTTAGCGCAATTTAGCTGAATTGTGTTTTTCAAAGTTGACCACACTGCACAAACAAAAGCATGTTAGCTCTCTTTTCTTCCCCTCTGCCCACACTACACCGTAAATCCAGCGCTCAAGATATCTTGCACATATAGTACTTCGACTTCATTCTCCACACCACATAAAAAGTAACCAAAGAGGTCTTATCAAGGCATGCTAAATTAAAGAACTCAATAAACGTTGAAGAGAGCATATCTACGTTAAGAAAGATACTCCTAGAACTGGCTTTCAAATGGAAAAGGTCAAAGAAGAACACGAAAGTTTTAATGGAGCGCCATGACATTAGAACTAAGTGCCTCCATTATCTCAGAATGAGGAAACAATATAGAAGCAAGGGCCATCCTGTAATATATATATATATATATATATATATGTGTGTATATGGACAAGACATATCTCTTCATTCATCCCATATAGAAGCGCCCTAGTTAGGTCTCTTGGTCATTATGATCCAACAAGACGTCGCTTTCAACTTTTCCGGGTCCCCCACATCTTGCGGGCACCTGTGGTAACCACAGAGTAAATCCACCAGCAGCAAAAGATGAGCTCCTACATAATCAAACCAAGATTTGTTTGGCCTCAAAATTATTTTAATTTTAAATTTAATCTACTTCATCGTCAGGGGGCATCAGGCATAGCATCCTGTCTTCCTTCAGAGGAGTAACCTACTACCTCACAGTTTTTCTTCCATTCTAAACCACAACACCCCATCCTTAACCCATCCTAATAAAAGAAAATCCTTCCTGCGGTTAAACCCAATCCTGGGTGGGCATGCAGCAAATGTCTTCAGGCTAAACACAGCCTGCCAGTACCTCGTCGTCATTCATCCCACACTAATCCATATGTTTGGAGTGAAGACAGCTTCCACAGCCTATTAGCACCAACATCCAAAGGTCAGCGTCTTATCATCGCACATACTGGAGGCGAGCAAGGGTTTATCACTAACGCATATATTCCATTCAAGTCCCAGTAGAAAATCAGTGACTACCACAATGACATGAACTAAACAAATTATGAGAAGTGGATAAAAGAGAGACTGATCCCTAACCTTCCTGACAATTCTGTTCTGGTAATTGACAATGCGCCTTAGGACAATGTGATCCTTAATAAGGCACCTACTACAAATTCCAGAAGAGACACAATTTTGTGGCTGAAATAAAACCTCTCAGTCACTAATTTCTCCTCCTTGCACAAACCTGATGTTTATAATATGATCATCCCTCTCAAACCCAAAATCCCCAAGTAAGAAATTGGTTCCATTCCTACCTCAGCAATCTAACACAATTTGTTGAAATAGTCAGTCGAAACAAACATTCAAGTACTTATGAGCATCATAATTCCACTGTAAAAAGCCTCAATGTGGGTGTTCCTCAAGGTTCTGTACTTCGTCCCCTGTTACTTTTACTTTATATAAATAATTTACCCAATCAAGTTACAAACTGTCAAATAACTTTTTGTGGATGACACTAATCTTTCTTTCAGCGGGGACAAAATACAAGTAGCCAGTAATATAAGGGAATCAGTAAAGCAATTACAGTGTTGGTTTCTCAAAAATAAGCTAGTGATTAACAAAGAAAAAACTCAAACTATATCTTTTAGACATCAAAGGAATACAAATTTGTACCAACCGCCTATACAACTTGAAAATAAAACTATTACCTTTGCAAACAGTATTAAATTCTTAGGCGTATGGATTGATGAATATCTGCAATGGAGCACGCATATTGAGAAGCTGACGTCGAAGTTGAGTAAAATATGTTTTGTCCTCAATATAATAAGGGAGAGGGTAAGTCAAAAGATGTTGAGAAGCCTGTACTTTGCATTTTTTCACAGTCGTATAAAATATGGAATCATATTCTGGGGTAAAAGCTCTGATGCTATCTTCAAAATGCAGAAAAGGGCAATTAGAATCATCACATATAAGAAATCATACTCATCCTGTAAAGCATAGTTCACATCATTAAAGATATTACTGGTTCCTTGCGTTTATATTTTAGAAATCTTAATTTACACTCAGAAAAATCTCATATCATTTCAATTAAACAAAGATAAGCATGATTATGACACAAGAAATAATCAGCAGTTAAGCAGCATAAGCCATAACACAGCATTATTTCAACAAAGCACATTATATAACTCTATTAAGCTATATAACAGTCTGCCACAAACATTGAAAGCAATTAGGTGTCCCAAGAAGTTTCAACATAGTGTAGTATCTCTATTGCAAGAACATTGCTTTTACAGTGTAGAGGAATATTTAGAGGTCTCAAATTCATATACATAATCACTGTACATCTGGATATATTACATACAGCTCCTGACTCCCAATTCACGTCAGCAAATATTTTCCTTTTTAATATTGTAATATCTTTTATTGTAAATGCATCATCTTGATTTTCATTATGTTGTAAATATTTTGATTGTTCTTTAACATCGTAAATAATTTTACTTATCTAGTTATGTAACTTACACAATTTGACATGTTCTATATCATGTATGTGATGTCTAGCAGGCACATATTCAGAAGTCAATTTCCGGGGGGGTCCAAAAATCTACGTTGAATTATTAGCTTTTAATAATTAATCAGGGATGTATTTTTATCTTGTTAGTAAAACTAAAAACAGATGTAATATATTACATTCACATTACTTTCTCCACCCAATCTTCTACAAATTGTTCTCAGAAAAGCTTGTTTTTGTCTTGTTTCTTTGGATAAAGTCTATAGAAAGACCTTTAATTGCACACTTTTGTTTTTATACCTGGGATAAAGTGATATAAGCAGCAATCAGATATTTAAAAACGAACCACTAATTGATGCATTTGAAGTATTAGTTCTCCTTGAATGAAAAAGGGAATAGGTTCTTAGAAGTTAAAAATTACATACATTTAAGTATCTGAGAATTTTAATCACTAACAAATAATATATCAGAATTAGTTAACTTTGCAATACGTTATTATAATTGACATTATTTGTGTATTTTAACGAGTTACTTGTGTAGTAACTTTTCGTTTATCTGTTAGGTTTAGAACAGTTATACAGACTTCACTTCCAGTAAAGCAAACTTCAGGGTTTATCCTCAGAAAATTCACAATAGGCATTCTATTTGTTATGCAGCTATCTTAAATATGTAGTGTTTAAATTAAAATTATTGAAGCCATTTTCGGACGATTTTATTGAAAGTCTTCGTTTCGCATCCTTGAAAGATAACGAAATTAAATCCTACATTTTATATTCCTCCAATATTTGGGTTCTGGAGCGTGCGCGCGCAGATATTTATTTTTAAGTTTTTTTTTCCCCTGTTCTGGTGTCCTCAAAACTTGCATTCCTGATGACATCTCAATATCAACTTTTTAAATGGAATGTAACACGTTTGTGGTAACTAAGCACGTGGTAGAGGCAATAAACATTGATCCCGTAATCCCGTACACTGACATGAGTCTCTCTGGTTCTCAAAATTTCGCAACTCATATAAAGCACGATTGCTCCGTTGCGTATCGCCATCAGGCAAACTGTTTAGTTATAAATGATTTCAACTGGAGCCCACCTCCGTAGTTTGGTGGTAGCGTGTCTGACTCCCAGTGAAGAGATCTTGGCCAACCTTGCAGCGTAAGGGGAAGGAGGGTTTACCTCCACCCACTGTCTGCCAATATAAGACGCAACGTTCCATTATGTAGAGAGAGCTAGAAAAAGGGAAATGCTTTCATGAGGAGGTGGGGTGAAGTGAAAAAAAAATCCACCTTTGCTCATATGAGCACAAGTTGGGCACCGCAGAAGCCATTTCCAATCGAGATCAAGATAGTTTTCTCAATAGGACTTTTTACAGGGTATTCCCTTATCTTTATAAGACGATTGTCGGGTAAATCTTATGTTCTAGTCGCTCTAGACTGATGTGATGGTATCACCCATTTCATTTATTGCCCAATATGATTATCCAGTTAAAGGACGTTAAAGTATTAAAAATAAATAAATAAAATACTAGGTTTCTTATGAAATTGTGCAACGAGCTATTTTGAGACTGCTAAATGTGCATAACAATTGTTATATAGGATGAGATGTTTCGAAAATAGCTGATACGAGGGAAGTAGAAATTGCGGGAGTTGCGCATTTTATGAGCTCCACGTTCTCTTTTAACCTGATGTTTTTATCTATGATAACCTGGTTTCTTAGTTAAATAATCACGGAAATTAAAGAGGTGTTTATCGCCTTTTCCCCAAAAGTTAAAAACTGTCGTGTCTCAAACATGCCGCATTTTAATCATAATCAATAGACATGTTTCTGAGAACAGAAAATTGACGAAAGTTCTTCCATCCAAAAGAAGATATTCACTCACTTGAGTCAATGACCCTTGTTTCAGTTTAAATAACTCAGTTCTGAAGACAGTCCTGAGGGCAAGCAAGAGGTGCACAGTCGGGAACAAAAGAGAGAGTCACAGTTTCAAATTTATTTGATCATTTAGTCATTTGTTGCTAATATTTTTCTCAGAAATGTTTATTTCTTGTGAAACTATTTATTATTATTTTTTTATAAAATTACTTATTAAGATTTTAGTTAATTGATGGAAATTAATCATTTCTTCACACTAGCCGTATATAGGCTAAGGTTTATCATAGATAGAGTCAACATGAAAAATTCAATGTCAAGGCCGGGATTTGAACCACGGATCCCCTTATTTCCGTCCAGTCGCTCTTACCCATTGAGCTACCATGGCCAACTTGCTGTCATGACATTCAATTCTTCATTTGACTCGTATATTTCCCCGGTAAACCATTAGGGGCTCTCGCATTCCAAATACACTGTTTGTGGCGACTTACAAGTAAGTACTTGCATTTTAAGTACTTACGATAGTAAGTCGCCACAAACGGTTTATCTCGGATGCGAGAGCCTCTAGTGTTTTACCGGGGAAATATACGAGTCAAATGGAGTAACAACGAGTGGACGAAAACCAGGAGATCCGTGGTTCAAATCCCGGCCGTGGCATTGAATTTTTCATGTTGACTCCATCTACATATTAAGAGTTTTCATTGCACTAGGCGGCCTTGTTTTGTACAGTGAATAGAGACGTTAAGAAAAGAAGCTTAAATAAACTTTTTCAGTACAAAATTGAATCGAGAATATATTGACACATTGCTTCACTCACACTGTTTATTCACAGGACATGAATAAACAGTGTGAGTGAAGCAATGTGTCAATATATTCTCGATTCAATTTTGTACTAATTTGTGCTTCACTGTCCCTACGCTTCTTTTAAGTTTAAACTTTTTCAATTTATTTTAAACTTAGTGTTATTTCAACTATTTATTTATTAAAGGTTCGGAATGATAATTCATTTGGGGGGAGGTCCGGACCCCCTGGAACCCCCCCCTTAAATACGTCCCTGATGTCTAGGGCTGAATAAATTGATTTGATTTGAAGCAGCTGGTCATCTAAGTGAAGGTGAAGGGGAGGATTTCCTGAAAAAGAAAGCTCCTCAGGATGCAGCTGAATCATCTGATAAATATTGCTTCTGTTGCCTGAAACCAGCCTTAAGGTAAGATGCATGCAATTTCCGCTCTCTATTGGACACATGTGGCTCCAAGTCCATCCCCCTACTCTCATGCGCCTAGGGCCTCTGTGGACAAATAATATCATTAACATATATAATGAAAAGCAAAGTACAGCTATAATAACTTACACAGATGACACAACTGCCATATGCTGGAACAAGACATTGGAAGCTCTAAACAAAAATTTAATTCACACTTCTAATACTCTAATCAAATACTTTGAATCCATAAATTTAAAATGTAACATGCTAAAAACTAAAGTAATGTGGCCCAATACATCAAGAAAATCTACCTCCAATACAGAATTGCAAATAAACACCACCACCATTGAAGAAGTAAAATCATATACGTTTCTTGGAATAATTGTCGATAAACAGTTAACATGGGCTAAACATATACCTTATATATGTAATAACATTAATAAATCTATATACTTGCTTAGCTATGTTCAAAGTTACAAAGACACTAGGCTTCTGCAGATGATTTATTTTGTATGTATATATCCTTACTCTACGGGATCGAAATATGGGGTACAGCCACAAAATGTCACATGGACAGGTTACTAATTCTACAGAAGAAATGTATTAGATTGATTTATAGCATAAAAGGAAGGGAATCATACAGAGAAACATTTAAAACTGAAAATATGTTCACAGTCTATTCTCTGTATGTATACAGAACTATATTATTCATAACCGATAGACTTACATTAGTACGAAACAGCCAAATTCACCACTACAGTACAAGAAATGGTGATAACTATCACATGTATAATATTAACAGGTGTGTAACTGAAAAGGACATTAATATCAGAGAGATCAAACTGTATAATAAACTGCCTAGTGAAATAAAAATTTTGATGAATAGCTCAAAACCAAAATTTAAAAGTAAATTAAGACAATATTTGTTAAATAAATGTACATACAGCCTAGATGAATTGTAAATTATATATGTAAAAATTTGGTACTAGCATACAAATGTCATATTGTTAAATAATTTGTATAGAAATGACGTGTCCAAAATCAATGTACAACTGATAAACTAGACCAATAAAATATCAATATCAATATCAGGTTGTCCCTCTTCCACGGCACAGTGAGCTGCCACCTCAAGTTAATCAAGCTGTATTTGGAGCTGTCCACCGGTCCTTTGTGTTCTATCTGTAGGGTGCTTTACTCTTCAACTGAATTGGTTACCAAGAGCAGGGTGCCTTCTAGTGGTGTGTGATGTTCTGCATGCTGAATACCTTATTCCCCACTCTGTCCCTTTCTTTTTTGTAGAGGTTCACTAATGGTGGTTACCTTGAAGATGAACTGCTCCTTTTTATACTGCATACCATTTCCCTTTGGGAACAAATGCTTTCATATCACGATTGCATCTTACATATGGGAGTGTCTAAGCTATGTAAAACTGATTACTATGACAAGCACGACTTAGATATTTAGGGCAGATCAAAACCAGTTTCCAGTAATGGACATGCTGATGATGATGTTTAGTTAGATAGATTTATTCACTGTTAATGTAACAAAGTATACATGCACCTTTGTCTGTGAGTATTGTGTTTATGTATTCTCTGTATGAAATATAGGGGATAAATTAAATTAAAAAAATTAAAAAACATTCTTTTGTGTGACATGTTCATGTGGCTTCCAGCACCATGCGTGTGTAGTAGCTTCAACAGCTGGAGTGTTTATTTGTTTTACTTTGGTACTTGTATGTGTCTGCATGTAATTATTTCATGTACCTTTTCTAGTGCATTTACAGGTGTATGCAACCTATTTACACACTAATAGCTATTCCCTCATACATAAGGTACAGCTTGCTTTGAACGTTCATTTTCTCTTCTTACTGAGGACTTTTATATCCTGTTACTCCCTTTTCGTACTCTCACTTCTCTTGCTGATGAATATTTATGCTCACATACAGACAGGAATGATAATTTCACAACAAATGACCACCAGCACAATATGAGGAATTCAGGTTACCAGGAGTAGGTTTGTGAGGTGCTTTCAAGTGATTATATACATATATAAAGTGCCTTTCTAGTGTTTTTGGAAGTGAGAGCAACCCAATTTACTCCCTAATGTTACTTCCTTTAAACCTTTGATGCTGCATTTTGAAGGTTGGCAGTGTTTTAATATCACTATTGCTTGTGACACACTTGCCTTTGTGTGCCACAGCCGTTGTGAACAATCTTCATGTAGCTCGCAGCATATAGTGTTGTTAGACTGCCAGGTGTGTACATTACATTATGTTGTCTTTTCTAATGTGTGTATGTTCAATTCTTTTACACACTAATGGCATTTCTAGCATTCAAAAAATTGTTCTCAGAAACTACAATCACACACTGCTAATTGAGAACACTTATTTCAAACGATGCTGGGAGAATACTACAATGGTTAGTATCAAAATGTTGAATGCACTCAGATGTTTCTATTGTTACTTATTTGTAATGTACTTTCAATCGCTAAAATAATTTGGTCCACATTCTTTGGTGACTACTGTCCCATCTGAATGGATTATTTCAAAAACTGGTCAGCTTGCAAATAAACAAAGAATTAAGAAGGTGTTAAAATGCAAAGGTTTCTTAAGCTCAACATGTCAGTCATTTAGATTAAGAAAACTGTTATGGGATATTTGGAGGAGCATGTTAGAAACCAAACTGAAACAAGAAGACAAATCAGCAGCAGCATTTCACTTTTGGAACAAAAATTATAACTGTGACCCAATATAAAATTATTAAAAGATATGATAAACCCTAACAAACTGACAATGTGGGAGAACATCTTAAATGGAAATGTAAAGACCAAGTAATAAACTTTGAAATCCTACCAGATGACAATTTGATAAAAAAGTTCATTAATGGGAATGATACTATATAATGTCTTAACAAAAGTATAACAGTTCATTTGGGAAAGAACTCTTTTACTAAACAGCTGAAAAAGTAGATACAAATATAATGATGTGTAACAGAAAACTTCACTTATCTGATAAGAAATGATGAAAATTTCTTATTAATTGGTGAGGATCGCAATTTCATGAAACAATTCTTCACATCTTCAGCAATCCTCATCAATTAATAAGAAAACTTTCATCATTTCTTATAAGATAAGTGAAGCTTTATGTTAGAAATTATTATGTTTGTATATATTTGTTTGCTTCACTGGCAGTAGTAGTAATAGTCCTGGTCACTTCGTACAGAAGCATAGGGCCTTGATAAAAGCACACGATCAAACTCTGTAACTTGCCAGTGCTTTAATCTCATGCCAACCTTTCCCTTCCCTATTTCGCTTCTTCTCTCACCGTGTTAAACTTATTATTAATAAGAGCAAAAGTATCGCTGTAGGTTTCCATCATAAAGTCAACAAAAATGTAAGTTTCCCTAATATATGCTTAGAGAATGAATCAGTAACTACTACAGATAAAATTAAATTTCTTGGAGTTTGGGTAGATAGTAATATAGATTGGGGAACTCACATTGATGCTTTATCCAAAAAACTATGTCAAACTTCGAGATTTAACTGTATTGGAACACCACAGTGAAGTGAAATAATTATTAATTTTTAGATGAGTCGTATTTATTACACATCTGCTTCACTTTCATACCTATTTTGAGGACATGTTTCGCAAATCTTATAAGAGCAGAAGATGCAAACGATGATTTGCGAAACATGTCCTCAAAATAGGTACGAAAGTGAAGCAGATGTGTAATAAATACGACTCATCTAAAACTTAATATGTCAAACTTAATACACAAGTGAATCGAGAATATATTGACACATTGCTTCACTCACACTGTTTTTCCACAGGACATGTTTCAAGAGCTCTTGCTCCTATCCTCAGCTGATACTCGATTAGTGAAAGTTGTAGTGGTTTCTTCTTTCTCCGTATTGTCAATAGATGGCGTGATGTACTTGTCAAAGATGTCCGGTGGTGGAGTTTCAAAATTCATGACTCTATGACGATTTTTGTTAATGAAGATTTTTTCCCATACGGAAAGATCTATGGGGTGATTAACGTATTTTATTAGAGATGTTTCCAAATTGATGTCATGTCTAGTATTCAAAAAATGAAAAGCCACTGCTGATTTTTCTGCTTCACCATTTTTAATGTTTCTCATATGTTCTTTAGTTCTGATGTTAATATTTCTTTTTGTTTTTCCTATATAAATTTTAGGGCAAGTTTCACATTTGATCTCATAGATTCCTGGTTTTTCTTTGGTAGTGATTGAATTTTTGGGAGGGCCTTTTAACAAATTTCTGATATTAAACCTATTTTGAGGTGCAAGAGTTATGTTGTGTTTTGAGAAGATTTTTTGGAATTTGTTATAGGCTGATGGGTGGAAGGTGAATTTTTTAAAAAGTTTTTTCTCTTTTTCTCCTGTAGGTTCTAGGGTGGTGGTTTCTTTTATTTTCTTAGCTTTTTTGAGTCTGTTAACTGTTTTGTCTACTAAATTTGGGTTGAAACCGTTGGATATAGCTACTTTTTTTATGTGTAGGTATTCCTCTTGATAATCTTCTCTGTTTAGTGGAAAGTTGATCATCCGAAAGATTAAACTGTTGAAAATGGCATGTTGGTGTTGTTTTGGGTTGAAACTGTTGTTCTTAATGTAATTATCTGTGTGTGTCGGTTTCCTGTAAATACCAAAAGTGAGTTTGTTGTTCATTTTTTTGATCTTGATGTCCAAAAAGGGGAGAACACCATCCTCTTCTGTTTCCAATGTAAATTTTATAGCTGGACTTTGTATATTCAAAAGTTTAAGACCATCTTGTATGAGTTTTTTAGGTACTATTGCAAAAATGTCGTCAACATAGTGATACCACACTTTGAAATAATTTGGAAAAGCTTTTGTGATATGTGTTTCAAAAGCACTCATGAATAAATCTGCCAAGAAGGGAGACAATGGGTTGCCCATAGCTAGGCCCGTTTTTTGTTTATAGATCTGTCCATTAAAGCTGAAAAAATTTTGATTGATACAAATTTCTGTAAGTTGCGAAAGTTCTTCTATTTCTTCAGGTGTTATTTGTATTGATTCCAGCCATTTTTTGAGAAGTGGAATAAGCTCATTAGTAGGTATACTTGGATATAAAGAAATGACGTCAAAGGAAACTAAAGCATCTGTAGAGTTGATCTTTGTGTCCTTCAGGAGATTTAACAATTCAAACGAGTTTTTGATACTTAAATTTTCAAATTTTGTGAAGGATCTGAAGATTTGAACCAGCCATTTTGATAGTTGGTAAGTGGGTGCATCAATGTTATTAATTATTGGTCTGAGGCTAATTTCAGGTTTATGTATTTTGGGTAAACCATATATGTATGGTGTTTTTGGACTGTCTATTTTATTGTTCAATTTATCTCTTTTAGTCATGATTTTACTGTTTTTAATTGCTAATTCCACAGATTTGCATGCTCTCTTTAATGGATTGTTTTCTAGTTTAACAAATTCTTTTCCGTTTAAAAGGTTGTCCATTTTTTTGCGATAGTCTTCTTCGCCCAATATTACTATTTTGTTACCCTTGTCTGCTTTTGTGTAGACTACCGGTTTTTCATTTAAATTTTTGATTAATAAAAAAATAATTAATTAATCAAAAATTTAAGTGAAAAACCGGTAGTCTACACAAAAGCAAACAAGGGTAACAAAATAGTAATATTGGGCGAAGAAGACTATCGCAAAAAAATGGACAACCTTTTAAACGGAAAAGAATTTGTTAAACTAGAAAACAATCCAATAAAGAAAGCATGCAAATCTGTGGAATTAGCAATTAAAAACAGTAAAATCATGACTAAAAGAGATAAATTGAACAATAAAATAGACAGTCCAAAAACACCATACATATATGGTTTACCCAAAATACATAAACCTGAAATTAGCCTCAGACTAATAATTAATAACATTGATGCACCCACTTACCAACTATCAAAATGGCTGGTTCAAATCTTCAGTTCCTTCACAAAATTTGAAAATTTAAGTATCAAAAACTCGTTTGAATTGTTAAATCTCCTGAAGGACACAAAGATCAACTCTACAGATGCTTTAGTTTCCTTTGACGTCATTTCTTTATATCCAAGTATACCTACTAATGAGCTTATTCCACTTCTCAAAAAATGGCTGGAATCAATACAAATAACACCTGAAGAAATAGAAGAACTTTCGCAACTTACAGAAATTTGTATCAATCAAAATTTTTTCAGCTTTAATGGACAGATCTATAAACAAAAAACGGGCCTAGCTATGGGCAACCCATTGTCTCCCTTCTTGGCAGATTTATTCATGAGTGCTTGTGAAACACATATCACAAAAGCTTTTCCAAATTATTTCAAAGTGTGGTATCACTATGTTGACGACATTTTTGCAATAGTACCTAAAAAACTCATACAAGATGGTCTTAAACTTTTGAATATACAAAGTCCAGCTATAAAATTTACATTGGAAACAGAAGAGGATGGTGTTCTCCCCTTTTTGGACATCAAGATCAAAAAAATGAACAACAAACTCACTTTTGGTATTTACAGGAAACCGACACACACAGATAATTACATTAAGAACAACAGTTTCAACCCAAAACAACACCAACATGCCATTTTCAACAGTTTAATCTTTCGGATGATCAACTTTCCACTAAACAGATAAGATTATCAAGAGGAATACCTACACATAAAAAAAGTAGCTATATCCAACGGTTTCAACCCAAATTTAGTAGACAAAACAGTTAACAGACTCAAAAAAGCTAAGAAAATAAAAGAAACCACCACCCTAGAACCTACAGGAGAAAAAGAGAAAAAACTTTTTAAAAAATTCACCTTCCACCCATCAGCCTATAACAAATTCCAAAAAATCTTCTCAAAACACAACATAACTCTTGCACCTCAAAATAGGTTTAATATCAGAAATTTGTTAAAAGGCCCTCCCAAAAATTCAATCACTACCAAAGAAAAACCAGGAATCTATGAGATCAAATGTGAAACTTGCCCTAAAATTTATATAGGAAAAACAAAAAGAAATATTAACATCAGAACTAAAGAACATATGAGAAACATTAAAAATGGTGAAACAGAAAAATCAGCAGTGGCTTTTCATTTTTTGAATACTAGACATGACATCAATTTGGAAACATCTCTAATAAAATACGTTAATCACCCCATAGATCTTTCCGTATGGGAAAAAATCTTCATTAACAAAAATCGTCATAGAGTCATGAATTTTGAAACTCCACCACCGGACATCTTTGACAAGTACATCACGCCATCTATTGACAATACGGAGAAAGAAGAAACCACTACAACTTTCACTAATCGAGTATCAGCTGAGGACAGGAGCAAGAGCTCTTGAAACATGTCCTGTGAATAAACAGTGTGAGTGAAGCAATGTGTCAATATATTCTCGATTCACTTGTGTATTAATTTGTGCTTCACTGTCCCTACGCTTCTTTCAAGTTTATACTTTGATGTCAAACTTGTTTTGCACTATATTTATTTATTTATTTATTTTCAGTTCAGTATAGTGTTAAATATACAAAAGAACCGCGTCATATGAATTTATACAGTTTAAGAACACAGCTATACAGGTTGTGTGATATAAATAGAATACTAACTTGCTTTAATAAATCCATACACACTAATAATGATGATGATGATGATGATGATGATGATGATGATGATGATGACGACGACAACGATGGTGGTGATGATGATGATGATGATGATGATGATGATGATGATGATGATGATGATGATGATGATGATGATGATGATGATGATGATGATGATGATGATGATGATGATTATGATTATGATTATGATAATAATAATCTTTATAGAAATAAAGTTCTAACTAGTATTAATAAACTCATCCACACTATAATAGGCTTTGTCAATTAGGAAACATTTCAGCATTAATTTAAAATTATTATGTTTACAATTCTTGATAGTGACTGGTAGTATGTTATAAAATTTTATGCCCATAAAACTAGGTGTCTTCTCATAAAAATGCAGTCTATGGGTAGGAATCGCTAAGTCGTCTTTATGTCTAGTGTTGTGATTGTGTCTATCAGAGTTGGTTTCAAGGTGTAGGTTACATTTCCAAAGGTGCATTATTGTGTGGTATATGTATAAGCTAGGAAGGGTTAGAAGTTTCAATTTTATAAATACTGGACGACAAGATACGTTATGTTTTAGATTCCCAAGGTGTCTGACAGCTTTTTTCTGCAATACAAAGATTTTGTTAAAATTTACCTTAGTTGTGTTACCCCATACTTCGATCCCATATGAGAGGTACGAGTAAATTAAAGAGTAATAGATAATTTTAGCTGTAGGTGTAGGTATATATTTTGTTAGATATTTCAGAATGAATAAATTTTTACTGATGGTATTGCCAAGTTTATCAATATGTTCAGAGAAGTTTAAAGTACTGTCTAGTGTAACACCTAATAATTTAGCATTCTTGACCATTTTTACTGGTTCATTGTCAATGTTTAAATGGACTAGAAGATCTGTTCTTTTAGCTTCAAATGTAATTAATTCACTTTTATTGGAATTCACAACATGTTCAGATTATAAAAATAATGCAACAGTTTATCAGTGGTTTCATTTCAGGTATTCTAGGCAGGGAATATTCCAGGTATAACGTATATTCCAGGTGCGCAGGGTACGTAGCAACCCTGCCCGCCGGCACGTATCATAAGCCTTTTTGAGGTCAAAAAATATTCCGACTGTTTGACAGTTTTTAAGAAAGCCGTTCATAATCTGTGTCGACATGGACCCAATATGATCCACTGTTGAACGGCGTCGTCAAAAACCGCACTGGATATTATTCAGTAGGTTGTTCGTTTCCAGCCACCATACCAACTGCACATTTATCATGCGTTCCATCACCTTGCACACGCAACTGGTGAGGGAAATAGGACGGTAGCTAGAAGGGCGGTGACAGTCCGTGGCAGCTTTCAAGATAGGTATAATGGTGGCTTCTCGCCACTTGTCCGGAAACATGGCATCAAACCAAACACGGTTATAGACCTCGAGCAGGAATGCCTTACCTTCAGGAGAGAGATGTTGTAACATTTGAACGTGGATTCCGTCCAGTCCTGGTGCTGTCAGTCGCGATGATGAAAGAGAGTGTTCTAACTCTGCCAAGGTGAAGAGGCACTTATAATCTTCAAGGTTTCTGGAACTAAACACGAAACCTTGAGATTCTACATGAGTCTTAATTGAGATAAACTCAGGAGCATAATTACTGGAGCTAGACACCTGAGCGAAAGCACAGCTGAAGGTGTTAGCCATGACAAACGGATCAACAACAACTCCTGCAGGTGTTTTCAGACCAGCGATTGGCAAGTGGGTTGATTTTCCGGCCACGTGTCGTAACCTATCCCATACAACAGATGAAGGTGTACATCTGTTAAAGGATGATACAAAGTTGCTCCATGAGATCTTTTTGCTATCCTTAAGTATTTGCCTAGACTTTGCACGCGCTTTCTTGTACTCAATTAGATTACTTAGGGTAGGGTGTCGTTGGGATACCCTCAGAGCACGTCTACAAGCACGAATAGCATTCCGGCAGTCGTTGGTCCACCATGGGACAGGAAATGGACTGGGTTGGGTAGCCGAATGTGGAATAGACTGTTCTGCAGCGGAAAGAATTTTCTCTGAGAGATGATCAACTACATCATTCTCAGAATCGTGCTCGTTGTAATCAAAGACAGACAACTGGGTGTAAAGGTTCCAGTTGGCATGATCAAAGCGCCATCTAGGGATACGTGAGGGAGACACATCTTGTGCTAAGAGACTAAGAAGACATGGGAAGTGGTCGCTGGAATATAAATCAGAGATGACATTCCACTGTAATGACACTGCTAACTGGGATGAACACACTGACAAATCGATGTGCGAATAGGTGTTAAAGGCGTCTTAAAGGAACGTTGGCTCTCCAGCATTCAGGAGAACCAAGTTATTGCTCTCCAAGAATTTTGCAATGAGGTTGCCTCACGAACATGCCCGAGTTGAGCCCCAAAGTGGGTGATGGGCATTAAAGTCTCCAACTATTAGAAATGGTGTTGAAAGTTGGGAAACCAGATCTTCAAGGTCCATTAACGAGAGGTCATCTGATGGCGGGACATATACATTGCATATGCAAAATTCGATTGATGGCAGCTTAATCCTTACAGCTACAGAATGTATATCAGATTGTAGCTGTAACGGATCTACAAATATGTCATCCCTGAGGAGCATCATAGTGCCCCCGTGAGCTGGAATGCCCTCTTCTGTTTCAATATCACACCTCAATGGTGTGTAGCGTCTGATTTTAAACTTGTCTTGCGGTCGTAGCTTAGTCTCTTGTAAGCATACCAACAAGGGTTTATGCTTACTGAGCAAAAGTTCCAGTTCTGGTCGATGTGCTCTTAAACCCCGTACGTTACATTGGAGGATAGCCATTGGAACTATGGAGATAGGATGTAAAAGTTGGTCTACATTAAGACGACTTTAACGTTGGCCGAATCAGTTTACCCTTTTTCTTCGGTGTAGGGCTAACACCTGTTTCTTCTTCGTCAGGTTTATCCTGGCGCTCTTTCGTTGCTGTTCTTGCAGTGTGGTCCGTGTCTTCCTGGTCCATTTCTTCGACGGATGAGGCACCTTTTCCTATAGAAAACTTAGGTTAGAGGACCCCAAACCGGTTGCACACAGAGATCGACGATGATGACAGTTGTCGATCTGAGTCTTCACCAATACACCCCTCAGAAGAGGAACTTCTAGACACTCTAGAACTTTCTTTCTTGCCGGTCCCTTTGTTTGTAACCTCGAGGAAATCTGATTTGGTGTAATTGGTCTTAAACCTTTTGGGCGGTGCATCGTCGACTATAAAGGGCTTGATGGTCGATGAGGTTGACGGCTTTGGTGATGACAGTGTGGACTTCTCCCTCGGCGAGTTAGGTGAGAGAGGAGCCGGCTTGGATGTCTTGGTAGGCTTTCGAACTGGTGTGGCAGTAAGGACCTTATCGGTTATAGTAGCCTCACAATCACTGGTCTGAGTTGCGATTTCTTTCCTCGGTGGCACCTTGGCAGCTATGGAGCTGTATGTACCGGACCTTGGGACCAAGGGTAGACGAGTACGTAGGAGTCTACGGGCATCCGAGAAGGATAACTTCTCCTTTACACGGATCTCCTGTATCGCCTTTTCCTCTAAGAAACGTGGGCACTCTCTGTGGCTGGATGGATGTTCACTAGCACAGTTGACACATTTTGCCGGGGATGTGCAGGCATCCTCATGTTTAGACAGACCACACTCATCACATGTTGGCACGCCACTACAAAAAACACTCGTATGACCGAAGCGTTGACATTTAAAGCACCTGAGTGGGTTTGGTACATATGGCCTAACCTCTATGGTCTCATACCTTGCCCTAAGCCTTTGCGGGAGGTCTACTCGATCAAAGGTCAGGAACAGGGTACGGGTAGGTACCAATTCCCCTCGCTCTCTACGTTTTACTCAGTATACAGCAGTGACACCCTTATCTTGTAGGTTCTCCTTTATTTCCTCATTTGACATCCCGACCAACGCACGAATGGTGACAACCCCGCGGGAGAAGTTCAGGGTCTTGTGCACCGCAATTGTGATGGGATAGCTGCCCAATAACATAGCTTTTAATAATGTTGCTGCTTGGGAAACAGAGTGCGCTTCCACAAGGAGCGTGCCGTTTATGTTGCGAGTACAGGGCTTGACTGGACCGGCAATTTTATCCAATCCCTTCTGGTTAATAAAAGGGTTCAATGTCAAAAAATACTTGCATTCCTCATTTCTGGTTACAACTAAGTAGCGAGGACCACAAGATTCGACTACTGCTGTTCCACCTGTGTTAAGTAATTTATTATTAGTAGTATTAATGTTAAATTTAACCATAATAAATGGGCTAGGTTTTATCCCCCAGTGCTCCCCACCCACTACGGAGCCCAACAAGGGGTCATCCCACTGGGATGACAGGGCTGCACAGGGGATATAGCGAGCTCGCCGTCCTACTCACCCTGGAGTTCGGTACAATACCTAGTCCTGGCCGATTGATTAGGGGTGGGTTAGTCCCTAACCTCCCGTTTAGGCGAAGCAGAAGCCAAAGTAGTGTATTAGAAATGCGCACCCTCCCCAAATTCAGAAAAACACTGTTACGAGCTCAGATACGCATCCCTCAATGACCAGGACAAACCTTTCCACTGACACGGATCTCCACGCACGGCCTACACGTGGGTGGGCATGTTGACCGTCTCCCTCAACCATGAAGAGGAGCCCACACGAGGGAGCCTGCTGGCTCGGGACCCCGGGTGCGCCAAACCCATACCTACCGAAGTAGGCCCCTGGAGGTGCACAACACTAGAGGTAAATCACATCTTCATGTTACAGGGCATAAGAGAACTCTATATGAAAAAAGTATACACTATAACTGTATTAAATTGTACAATGAACTTCCTCAATGTTTCAAATAATTACCAAATTTAACAATATTTAAAAGGAAGTTAAAGAAGAATGAAATATAAAAATGTTTTTATTCAGTAAATGAATACCTTGATGATGAACAGTGAATCAGTTTTGTTAGAAATATGTATTACATTCTAATAACCTATTCCATTCTTTTTATATTGCAATTGTAAATACTATCACCTTATTTGTTTATCCGTTCATGTGTTTACTGTTAATCTGTAATATAAAATTGTATTGACTAAGCTGATATTTCTGTAATTGGAAATCTTATGGTGAATAAATTTGATTTGATTTGTTTTATACCATGTTGTCCTAGGTCTTCCTCTATATCTACTCAGTTCCTGAGCTTTCATTCAAATGCCATTTTTCTGATGTCACGTTCTCTCCTCAAAAGAAGCCTGATCCACTTCCACTTCCTCAATTTAATTTCTTTAGAGATTTTGTACTGATCTGCTCTCTCCATAGTCTTTGTTGATTATAAACTCCGGCCACCAGATAAACATGACATGTCTCAGGCAACGGTTTACAAAGATTTGTAATTTCCTTCCAATTTGCTTGGTTGCTTTCCAAGCTTCACAACCTTATAGAAAAACTGATTTAACATTTGAATCAAATAATCATAATTTAAGCCTTAATGAAATTTCCTTTGATCACCAGATAGATTTCATTTGGATGAAGGCGTATCTAGCTTTCTTTATTCTGGAACTAAAACCTTCATCCAAGCCACCATTCACAGAGATTATACTGCATAGGGACGTAAATTCATTTGTACCTTCATTTCTTCTCCTTCAACTCTATTATTTAACTCTTCAGTCCAGATAACTGCTTTGTACGACAAATTGCTGAATTGCGTGGTTTTAGATGCCATAGCCATAGCTGCAGCTCAAAGTAAGAAAACTTAAAATCCAACTGGCAGGTATTGTTACCACCATTTTAAATTTGGTAACCAATGCTTTCCTAACAAGTGTAAATCTCCATGCCTCGTGAAAGAATTCGGAAAATGCGAAACAATAGTAATTAGCAGCAAGCTCTACTACTGAAACTATGATGTTTGATTGCTGTAAATCCCACTTATTTGTGTGAGACAAAAACACGGGTTTGCTCCTTCTAGTAGACAGTGGAGCAGATGTGTCTGTAATTCCTGCCACCAGTAACAATAAAATTTCTGAGGCCAATTTTAAATTATTAGCAGCTAATGGCTCTGAAACACCCACATATAGCATAAAAAACATTGAACGTTGATTTAAGACTCTGTCGCCAATGTCAGTGACCTTACATCATCGCTAAAACTAACAAAGGTAATTTGGATGCTGATTTTCTGACAAAGTTTAATTTTATAAATCCTTTTATGGAAGTGTTGAAAACAGTGTTGTTGTATAAATTAAGTTAATTAGGAGTCGATTAATAACACAAAACAACACTCACTTTTAAATTTTCCCGGAACCGGTTTCTGAGGTCTTCCCTCTATCTTCAGCCGGACATCGACGATGTCCGGCTGAAGATAGAGGGAAGACCTCAGAAACCGGTTCCGGGAAAATTTAAAAGTGAGTGTTGTTTTGTGTTATTAATCGACTCCTAATTAACTTAAAGTTTAATTTGTTAATTGATCTGAGTTAAAAGCAGTTGGTGAGACCAAACTTTGCATTCCAGGTGAAGTCATGTTAGTCACATCAGATAATGTTATTAGCACCATGTCAAAAACTCAGAAATTTGCAGATTTACTTTCTGAGTATCATGACTTAATGACTTAACCAAACCAAATTGAATATCTCAGTTCTTATTTATATCTTTTAAGACGCCTAAAAGAGTTCCTAGATATAGAGCATTTAAAGTCAGTTTATTATGGATTAATTTACACACATTTACAATATGGGATTGAAATCTGGGGTAGCACATGTAAGGTAAACATTAACAGGTTATTAATAATACAAAAAAAGTGTATAAGATGTATTTATAATCTAAACAACAGAGAATCCTGTAGACAAACCTTTATAGAAGCCAATATATTAACTGTTATATCGTTATTTGTATATAAAGTAATCATGTTTGTAGTAAGTAAATCACACTCTGTATATATTAAAGACAGTCATATGTATAATACTAGATTGCTAAATAATTACTATAGAGATAATATTAGTAAACGAGCCACAGAAAAGGATCCCCTTACTATGGGCAGAATACTTTATAACAGGTTACCAAGTGATATTAAAGCTCTAAGAGGCAATAAATTTCAAAAAAGACTAAAAATGTACCTAATACAGAAGTGCCTATATAGTATTGATGAAATGTAAATATTTTATGATTCTTGACGATGCTTGAAACTTGTATGAGTCTATAAGCAAATAAATTGAAATTGAAATTGAAATTGAAATCAAACGCACTTAATTCCAACCAAAGACCAACCAAGACAGCTGAGTCCTTATAAGCTGAGAACTAACTGACAAAATCTATTGCTTCATTTAAGCTTAATGGTAAATAAAGGATTATTATTGTTATTATTATGATTATTATTATGAACAGCCAAAAAAGAATTCCAGTTCATGCAGAATAATGGTATAATCCGACCATGGCAATCCCAATGGGCAAGCCCGCTCCATCTAGTTTAATAGAAAGTTGGCACTATGCAACCAAGTGGTGATTATAGAAGATTGAATGCCCAAACTATTCCAGATCAATATCCAATTCTGCGTATTGATGATTTCCAGCATATATTGAAAGGTAACCAAATCTTCAGCAAAATCCACAAAAATCGTATGTTCCACTGTAGTATCGCCATTATAGCAATGGAATACTGGAATAAGGGGTTAAGGTTTATTTCACTTTGCGATGACTTCGGTGGCCGAATTAATTTACCCTTCTTCTTTGGTTTTGGGCTAAGTTCTTAACCAGCAGGATCATCTGGTCACTTTCTGGAAGACTTCTGGGCAACGTGGTCCATGTCGTCCTGTTCCATCTCCTCCACGGATGAGGCCCCTTTCCCGACAGAAAACTTAGGTTCAAGGGCCTCAAACCGGTTCGAGACGGTGACCAATGAAGACGACATGCGTCGGTCCGAGTCCTCACCAGAAGACTCCTCAGAGGAGGAACTTTTAGATGCCCTGGTACTCTTCTTGCGGCTGGCCGTTTTACTGTTATTCTTAAGGAAATGGGACTTGGTATAGGTTCTTTTAAATTGTTTGGGCAGGGCATCGTAAACAACTTGGCTTGTTGGTCTTGCCGGAGGTTGATGGTTTGGATGGCGACAGTACTGGCAATCTCCTTCCTGAATGAGGCTTAGGCAATGAAGGTGGAGACACGGGCGTTATTTTGACAGGCTTCAAAAATGGTAGAATAATTGTGTCTGAGATTGAGGCTTCACGTGTTTCGCTGGTCTGAGTGGCGATCTCGCGCCGCGGCACCGGCGTAGCTGCTACTGCGCTGTAGGTAGCAGACCGCGGGAGGGATGGTATACGGGTACGCGCGAGTTTCCGGCCTTCTGAAAAGGAAACCTTCTCTTTCACCCGGATCTCCTGAATCGCCTTCTCCTCAACGAATCGCGGCCAGTCCCGAGAGCTGGATGGGTGTTCTCCAGAACAGTTCACACATTTAACTGGCAATGTACAGGCACTCTCAGGCTGCGACATCGCGCAGTTAGAACATGTGGCCATCCCGTTGCAGAACGTGATAGTGTGGTCGAATGGTTGACACTTAAAGCATCTTAGGGGATTTGAAATATAGGGGCGCACCTCGATGGTCTCATTCCCTGCCCTAATCCTTTGTGGGAGATCTACCTGATCAAAGGTCAGGAACAGGGTACGGGTGGGCACCAATTCCCTTCGCTCTCGTCGCTGCACTCGGTACACAGCCGTCACACCTTGGTCTTTTAGGTTCTCCTGAATGTCTTCATTGCTCATGCCGTCCAGCGCACGGGTATTTACCACACCGCGCGAGGAATTCAGGGTCTTGTGGACTGTGACGTTGAACGGGTAGCTGCCTAGTAAGTTCGCCTTCAGTAGGGCTGCTGCCTGGGAGACAGTATGTGCTTCTACCAGGAGCGTGCCATTTCGTGAATGAGTACATGATTTGACCGGACCAGCAATCTTATCCAAACCCTTTTGGATCACAAAAGGGTTCTGTGACAAAAGGTTCTTCCCTTCCTCTGTTCTAGTTACTACTAAGTAGTGAGGACCAACGGACTCAACTACTTCCTTTCCACAAACCTTCACACTTTTGGATTTAGAAGAGTGCAGCATAGTGATAGTATCCTCCACCATTGCAAACGTCTCCGATGGCGTGCTCACATACTGGGCGCCACCCCAGCTTAGGTAAGAGTCCTGGCCTGGACCTTGCTCACCTTAGGGTCACAACTCCCAGTGAAAAGACAGAGGGACCCAATCGCCTTCAGGAATGTAACAGCTCATGCAATGGCCCCTCCCTGGGACTGACCTTTATCAGCAGATACAAACACAGTCCTACTAGATTACCCCTTCAGACATGTGTTCAGGGAGGTAAAAGAAAGTAGAAATAAATAAATGGGGTTAAACACCGAAGTGGACCATGGTTTGGGCGTTTGAAGGAACACTCTCACCTAGCGGAGGGACCCAGTCGAGAGATTTCACCACAGCCTCTTCTGCCAGTTTTTGGGGTTACTGATGGGCCTTCTCGGCAGCCGTAGCGGTCCTGGGGTACACCAAGTCCCCAACGTACATCACCCCATCAGTCAATCCCCTACTTCCTGTTGCCCACCCCTTGGGACGAGGACCACAGAGGTTGGATTTTGAGGGGCAGCAATAGACCAGCCACACCTAGTCCCGCCTTTTGTTCATTCCTGTTTTGCAGTTACTCTAGCATGTGTTGTTCTAGTTTTAAATTTGGTGTAATCCTATGGAGAAACTCACCAGAGGTTTTAGTTAATTGATGGAAATTGATCATTTCTTCGCACTAGCCATATATAGGCTAAGGTTTTAGAGTCAACATGAAAAATTCAATGCCATGGCTGGGATTTGAACCTCGGATCTCCTGGTTTCCGTCCAATTGCTCTAACCCATTGAGCTACCATGGCCAAAGTGCTGACATTAAATTCTCCATTTGACTCATCTATTTCTTGGTAGACCGTATGTTTTTACCAAAATCTGGTAAGATTTTGTTACATTTCATTTTAACCAATGATTTGTTATTTTTTTTTTTAAATCCTGACTAGCATTTTCAATATCTGCAACATAAATATGCATATATTTTGAAAATTCTACTCACATTCTTAAAGGCTTATTTATAAAATTCAGGTCTTTCTGATTAAGACTACTCTTCTAAGTATTAATTACATTATCCTTTTTTATTATTCTGTATAACTGGTCTTAATTGTCCTTCATTTGTGCATAATTTATTTATTTTTTTAACTTTTTACTCTTATTTTCATACTGAAATTAAGATTTTCAAATTATTTAGATACCAAATTATGCCAAACTGAGTTACTAAAGCACTTATTAATTTAAGGTGTAAATCTAAGTATTATTTTAATTGCAATGTTCTTTAAATTAGGAAAATGTATATTTCTTGAATAACTTTCTGTTCTGCCACCATTTGCGGAGGACTACAATTTTGAAATTTAAAGCGTTAGAGCTATTGTGCGCAAATGTGACAATCATAACTAAAGCAGAAACAGTTCTATGAAAATTCAAAGTTACTTATTTTAACATATCAACTGTAGACAGAGCGCTGTTTTTCAAATTCTATATTAAGTAATGTTTGTTCAGCTTCAGATTTATCATGGGTAGTTATACAGTGATGCCCGATCTCACCAACAGATGTTAAAATCGACGTTAACAAATGTAACATAATAATTGTTACAGCGCCAGCAAAGCTGTTAAATTTCTTGCATTTCACCAACCTGTTTTTTGAAAGTGTTAACAAACACGTGTTAATGCCAAGAGATTTGTAAGTATTACAGCTATAGAAGGCTATGGAACGGCTTTTATTATTTTCTGAATGTACAGCAATACACTTTTGTTTTCATTTTCGTCTGCACACAGCTCAAAAAATGGTGGGTGAACAAAATCACAAGAGAAGCCAAGGGACAAATTTCTCATCGATCGAGAAAGAGTTGTTAGTTGAAATGGCGACAAAGTATAAGGATATCGTGAAAAATAAGAGGACGGATGCAGTGAATGTAAAAGAGAAAGATGTCACGTGGGAAAAGATTGGAAACGAATTTAATTCAAATGCATGTGTCACTACTAAAAGCACAAAACAACTGTCAGTATTCTGTAAATTTAAAACAAGGTGCGAAGGACAAAAGTGACAAGTGACTTGAATGTTCCAAGATGGGAGGTGGGCAGTGCATTATCCACATAGTTCAGTGAATTATAAAATCGCAAAGTTATTAATACTTGAAGCAAAGGTGAGATCGGCATATTCCTTGCATGTTCTAACCTCTCTTGTACTTCCACAGTAACCTTCATAACAACTTGTTTTGACAGCCTTTACCTCTATAGAAAATTTTCTTCTCATACTCCTCAAAATCATTTCACGTCATAGGTCGTACTCTATTACGAATGCCATTTAGACAGTCTTAAATATAAGCAAAGTGACATCAAAAGCCGCCATCTTGACTATTTACAATTATTAAGGACTTAACAATAGAAATATGGCTTGTTAGTTTAACAAGAGATTCAAAACAAATGTTAAGCTAACGCTAAACTCATGTTACGTCTTAACATCCATTGGTGAAATCAGACAGCCCAGGAAGGAGGGGTAGCTCTATTACACTAACCAGCATGATCTTTGTGGTAAAATATCTGATAAGTGATTTTGACTACTTAAAGTCTCCTGGCTTCAGAAATGTCACTGGTTTTCCAGTATCACAACTAATTTTTGCACTAATCATGATTTATGCCTTAAATTGCATCACTGCTGTTATGCAACAACAGCAAGCTGTCGTGCTTTACATTGTTATCCTTGTGCACGTTTCAATGGAGCACCACTCCACTGAACTCTCCAATTGAGAATTGTTACCAATGAAATTCATTACCCAAATACAGAGTTGCAGTTTCTTAGTTTGTGATGCTGGCAAAATCCTTAAAGCTGACTAATCCATTGAATTGTCAGTTAAATCATGAGTACTGGTCTCTTTAGGTCATCTTATTGACTATATTTTAGATATTTTCAGGTCATCAAAAACTCTGCCCTTGTGAATATTGTCCCAAAGCTTGCAATCAAATATTCAATACTACACTAACATCAGTGAGCGGTTAAAGTATCCAACAGCTTATATAGAAATGAAAGTTTTGCTGATTAGCTCATACACCAACATTAGTGAGTGAATTAGTAACCAAGAACTTGCATCCAAAGAAAGGTGATGTTGATTGGACAGTGACTACTATTCATGAATTTGCATTCAAATAAAGTTTTGATTTTTTAAATTATGTGAATACAGTGGTTTTATTCTGCCCATTACTACTAATTAATTATTAGTGTTCTTGGGTATCATTGCTAAACTGCAGTCCAGTCCTATTCCTAAAACTTATCAATAGAACTGTATGCTAGTTATGGAAGTTTAAGTTTAAAATGCTTCCAATGATAGCATTACAAATGGCTGCTGGCTTCTGGAACTATTCTTCGAAACAACCAACCCTTACAATTAGCACTATCTCGAGCTTCATGACAGTATTTTGTCTCTTTTCAATAATCTCAACACAGAGATATAAAGCTAGGTTCCCCATATTCACATCTTGAGCACAAACATAACTGCCTCGAGTTCTAGGTAAATCCTGACAGAACCCAGTCATGTAACCTTTCAAGCAAATGCATTTGGCAGCAAAATTAGAGGTTTCACTACTGTTATTATTAAGTTTAACACAACAAGCCATAAACATTTTCAAAGAAAACTGTCCAGAATTTTATATAGATTCTATCAAATTCCTCAGCAACTTGATTTTCAAGACAAAGTAAAGCAAAATGCTAAGGTCCAGAACCCACAATTAACCCTCTTATCAAGATTGATCTTGTTCAACAGTTTGCAATAGAGTGATGCTTGATTGTAGCATGTCACTTTTGGAATATGAAATACTAAGCTGCATGGACTTAACATGGACTTAACTCTCCTCTTTAATTACAGTTTGTGTATTCCTCATTTAACTTACTGGAACCTACATCAAGAAATAATTAAATGACAAAAGACTATCACTGAATGACAGTTGCGGTACAGTAACCTGCGCAACAACAAAGCCAGTAAAGCTCGACGTATATGATAACAGTGAAAAATAAATTAATGATAATTAATTCTGCCAGCATCACTGACCACAAGGTGAGTAAGAATCTGGACATGTCACATCAATATTTGATTGGTATTCCACTTTTTTTCTCTCCTACCATTGATAGTAATGCTCATAGTTGTGGAAAAACTTTCTAAACCGAATGGCTGTGGACCATGTTTGAGCGGTTAATGGTGAACTTACTAGGTTGATGAAGCATGCACAACTCTCTCTGAATACTTCAGGTGATACCTCCACTTCAAGAGACAGTGCAATGATATCACATTACCCAGTAACTTCCTATGCACATCCATGTGAATGGTTTGAGAAATGCGAAACTTTACAGTGGAACTTCGTTTACCTGGGACAACTGGGACCAGGACTTACCTGAGTTAATGAAAATCTGGGTTATCCAGAGAATGACGGAAAAATGATTAAAAAAAAGCCCATGTACATCAAAATATGTTTAATACATTTGAGAAATTTTTCACATACATTGTACCATAATAGCCTATGTATTTGCACTAAACACAAACCAGTCGATAGTGAAAAAGGGAGTGAGTTTATGCTGTCTCAGTTTAGTCTATCACATACAAACAGCATGATCTCACATCCTTTTTAACATTAGAAGTTCACTTGTGAATGTTTCAGATTGACTCTCGAAATAAAGCATCAATTTCTCAATGTTTGTTACTGCTTGTGCATGGGTCATAACCACAGCTGGTTCATCAACACTGTCTGAATCTGAATACTCTTCATTTTCAGCAACACTGCATGATGGTATAATGCCTTCCTTTGTAATGGGTTCATTACCTCTATCATTATCAATTTGCAACCAAATGTCAATGTCTTCATCAAATCAGAACAGCCATCAATATTTTTTAGAACTTCCATAAAATCTTCTTCCACACTTATTTTTTTCTTCTTCAACCTTCCTTTCTGGAAAACCACATGCACGCACGGAGGCAGACACACACACCAGGCCACAACTTTTTCCATGTCAAAGTTTCTCTTCCAACCTAGGTCCAAGCAAGTGGGCTGAGTGCAATGAATTTGCCACTGGCAAGAGAATTTCAATAATGTACCTACTGAGAATAGCAATTTGTCATCTGTAAAACAAGTCTTTATTTACGATGCTAAAGACTTGGTTTCAAAACTGGTCTGGGTTAGTGAGGCTTAACTGTATATTTGAATAGGAAACCTTTCACAGCAGTTTTTCTTCTTTACGTCCTCCTATGATGACATATCAAACAATGAATGAACTTGGTGAAATGATGCTCAAATGAGCCCGGGGTCCATGAAGCTTAGAGTTACCCAACATTCGTCTTTAAAGATAAGGGAAAACCCCAGAAAAAACCTTATCCAAGTAACGCACCCTGACCCAGATTCGAACTCGGGACCTCTTGAATGTGAGGCAGACATGCTACCATCTAAGCTATTGAAGCGGGCTTCACAGCAGTGCACATTAACAATGGGATACACTAATTTTTCTCATGTCCACAAAGTATAGATTTATTAAAGCTTTAGCACATAAAAAAGCTAATTTCCAGGTGAAAAGAATGGGTTTAGTTTATATTTTAAAAGGAACAAATTCACAAAAATAGGCATTAACAGTATGTTTAAGTTTATCCTTATTTGCTTGTTCACATATTCACATTTAAGCTCTATGGATCCTGGCCTCATTTCATTTAAAATACAATATCACAATGTTGCAGCATGCTAATTACAAAAGAACTTGCACAGTATCAATATATTTTGGTAAATTCTTCTCCATATAAAATCCAGAAACTTACAGCACATTCACTGACGTCATAGCAGACAAACATTCAATACTACCAACAAAGCTCCAGCAATCGCACTAGTTTTGTTTCCAAAACTCTTACACTCCAAAGCACTGTATTTAATGTAGTGCATTGCACAACCGCATAAACCATTTCAAAGCCCTAAATGAGTTCTGTAAAGAAGTCTACTAATCCCAATTTTGATGTCTTGATGCCACAGTCATTCAACTAGCTGCACATCCATTTGGTTCCTTCTGATGTCTCCCCGGATGGGCTTTGTCAGTGTGTTGTGGATGTTCATTTCTGTGCCTAAGAAATGCTTGTTATGGTTCACCACTTGCTGCACTGCAAGTACATTATATCTCCCACACTAGTAAATGGAGTGCACTGCCAAATCCCACATGCTCCTCAACATAAAGAGGGTAGTAGTTCCATTCTTCTTTTATTGATCTTTTTTTTGGCCCCATACACTTCAAAGTAATTATAACTTGAAAAATACTCATCAGGGAAATTGTGAGATTGCTTTGAAAGTTTCCTTAGGATTTCTCCTACACATTGCACCCATCCACCCTCCATAGCTGGCAAAGGTCACAAAATGAGTGCTATCACCATTGCAGAACATTGGGGTTTATCCTACATTAACATTCTGACTACACTTTCACATTGCAACTGTTTCACTTAAGTTATATAAAGACATCCCTCAGTTATCCTTTGTTTACACATGCACCTTCAGCATGTTTGGACTGCTAATGTTGGCAAAAGGAGGACAGCTCTGGAAATGTTCGTGCTGTTGGCCATGTTAGGAGCTGGGAGCAACCAATGAATTTGAAAGTCAATTGGAAAAACTATTTGTAGTTGGTTTATTGAAACTTCGTCACTTACATTTTTATATTATCGAGGGACTAGTTTCAGAAGCCATCACCTTCATTTTCAACCTCTCGGCAACTAGTGTCAGTTATCTGCACACTTCTCTGGCGTTGGAACTATGAACTTCGTCAGTTGTCTACTGGTGGGATTTCAAAGTTCATTACTCGGTCCTTATTTTTCCATAACAATATGTTCTTCTATGTTGTCAGTTCATTTTGGATTATCACTCCTTTTAGTAACTTTGGATTTGGATCAATGTCATGATTTTCATTCCAAAAATGAAATACACTGCTGACTTATCTTCTTGTTTCATTTTGATGTTCCTAAACTTCTCTTTAACTCTGGTTTTTAGATTTCTTTTAGTTTGACCTATGTAGCATTTTTCACAATTCTTACAACTTATTTGATATATTCCAGACCTGTTAATTGATGAGATTTCATCTTTTGTTTTTAAATTTAGCAATTTTAAAACTGAGTATTTATTAGTAAGTGCCAAGATGATATTTTGTTCCTTAAAAATCCTTAAACCAAAATAAACTGACAGCATGGCAGAACATATTCATTTGGAAAAATAAGGACCGAGTAATGAATCTTGAAATCCTACTTGTAGATAATTTGACAGAGAAGTTCACAGTTCCACAGCCAGAGGGAAGAGAGTAGACGACAGGACACTAGTTGGAGAGAGGTTGAAAATGAAAGTGACAGCTTCTGAAACTAGTCCCTCAATAATATAAAAATATAAGTGACTAAGTGTCAATAAAGCAACTACAGATAATTTTTCCAATTAATTTTGACGTCACTGTTACTAAATTCCTCCAATCATGCATAATTTGAAAGTGCTTTATATTAACATTTTTTGTCACTAATAAACTATAAGGAGTTCTTATTACTGATGTTCAGTGTATATGCAGTGATATTTAATTAAAAACATGTAATAGATGTTATTTTGTCAATTTCATAAATTTTAAGTGTGCATATTATCAACCTTACATACTGTTATTTAGTGCCTGACTGTCGTCCAAGTATCATTCTGATTATTCACTTTCCTTGCCGAGATGACATTTCCTCCTTCCAGTTGTACATTTGATTTGAACATGGCTACTTTTACCCCAGTACCTACTTGTCATCCAATGAATATCTACATTTCACTACAGTGGCTATCCTACTCAGCTTTTGTTGTTGTCTCCCAAGAGAATTTTTACAATAGTTTGATCACATCTGTGTTCACATCAAGCTATCATCGCAGAGGAGCTGCATATGAAGTTTCTTATTAATACACACAAATAATAGTTGAAACCGTGGATAGGACTAAGACTTTTCAAATGGGCTTTTCCGTTAACTACCAATAACTAACAGAAATTGTCTGAACCCAGACGTCTAAACTAAATCACTGAGTGCAAATTGCAGCACCTACTTCAGTTGTGAAATGCTGTAAGATGCAATACAATTGCTAACAGATTACTTTCTTTGCAACCTGGTGTTTCAAACATACACAAATGTTATCATGGGGTAGCATAAACTGTGTGATAAAACCTTGAACCAGAGAACACTTCACTTAGGCAGCTAAACAAGCTGACTTACCAATATGAGGCACTCAACGCACAGGGAAACAAGGTAGTGATATTAAATTTTAGATGAGTCGCATTTTTTAACACATCTGCTTCACTTTCGTACCTATTTTGAGGACATGTTTCGCAAATCTTCGCTTACATCTACGGCTCTTGTGCGACTGACGCTAGATCCAGCGGTGTGGGTAATTCTGGGGTTGTTGCTGCCATCTGTTGATTTAGTGATGAACTGAAAAGTGGGATATTTGCTTAAACATTTGAAAAGCTTAATAAATTTAGCAGCATTGAGAAATATATATTATGGTTAATTTTACAGTCAGTTACAATATGGGGTAGTGTTCTGGGGGGAAAAGGCAGATAGAGTCTTTAAACTTCAAAAAAGAGCAATAAGGATACTAAGTGAGGTGGATAACAGAACATCTTGCAGGCCATTATTCAAAAAACATCAAATATTACCTCTAGCATGTATGTATATTTTGGAATTAGTGATCCATGTAAAACAAAATAAACTACAAATACAAAATTACTAAAATGCTGATATTCACAAATACAATACACGTCAGAAAGATGACTTCCACATTCAAAGTTGTAGAACGGAAATCTTCAGGTCTAGTGCTATCAATAAGGGTATAAGATTATACAATAGGCTACTAGAAAATATTAAACAAATGAAGAGCCTTATACATTTTAAAAAGGGAGTAAAACTCTTTTTACTGCAACATTCATTTTATTCTGTTTTTAAATGTTAATTAGTTTTAAGTGATTGTAAATAATGATAGTGGCCATTAATGTAATTTTTAGACTATGATGTGTCTGATATCAATCAAAAGGACAAAATAAATTGAATTAAAATGAATTAAATCATGAATTAGAGTAAACTCTACATCTGTGAACAACTACTTTTATATAGCAGTTCTCTATGGTCTTTATATAGTTTATATTTATTTGCTTTTTGTATTTTAGACTTTTGTTGGATCCTGTATCTGTTACAGTTTTTAGTCTTATGTAACTTTTTATGTTTATCTTTGTATCTTGAACTGACGTGTCCTATAACATACGTATTATGTTCCAAAGAATGAAATAAATACAAATACAAATACAAATGGAATGTTCCAGAAGCTTTTCTGCTGATCAAAGGGAAAAAGTCCCTAGGTTCAACATGTGTTGACCGCCTCTTTTTGGGCTTGGCCGGTAATACTTATAGCGGTTTTTATTGAGGCACGCGGGAGTCTAAAGTGTATTGTTGCAAATGGAGGCTATGCCAAATCTTCACTTCACCACACACCGACATCTCCTCGAAGGTAAGTCCGACTGGGTCTTAGTAGCTATCAACACCAATCTACCCAAAGTCCCTTCAAGACTTCGGGGTTGATTTGTATTGTAGAAAATCATGATTTTATAGTAAACTGACATTTTCTAGAAAGTTGTGCTATTTCTACCTACCTATAGCCTGACTACAATTTCCCTTTACCATTTACCTCTACCATCTGAGCCCCTGTCCTTTCAGCTGCGCTCCCCGTTGCAAAGTAGATTGTAAACCCTTACGGTAAACCACCTTTAAGTATACACAACCCTATCCACAACTTGTAGTCTAAAATCATTCCAGTTCACAATCTATAATGCAACACTATTTTGTATTATTTCGCACATCCATACATCGGTTTTATTGTTCACTTTTCCAAATATGATATGTGACATACATAATTAAAGAAATAAAAAGGAAATACTGCAAATAAATGTTTTATTATATGTAACCTTGTATAAAAGTATATTTGTATCTCTATTAATAAAATTTCTCTTTAATACTCTATGCACATATACCCTGAGCTGATGTGTAACACAAGGTGTGTATTGGTATTCTTGTTTCAGCTCTCTGAATTCTTAAGCTCCTCATGGGCCACGAATGGATACCCGAAAGTGTGGCAAGACATTTAAATTGTTGAATGCTGTAACTATGCTTCATAAATACAATTTTTATCTTCCATATTTCTTAAATTATTAAAGTGAAATAAATGGTTAAAATCACATTAAAGGCAGCATCAACAGAACATGAAATATCACTACCTTATATCGAGATTCAACTGTATTGGAACACCACAGTGAAGCGAAAAATTATTAAATTTTAGATGAGTCGCATTTTTTAACACATCTGCTTCACTTTCGTACCTATTTTGAGGACATGTTTCGGAAATCTTCGTTTGCATCTACGGCTCTTGTGCGACTGAAGCTAGATCCAGCGGTGTGGCTAATTCTGGGGTTGTTGCTGCCATCTGTTGATTTAGTGATGAACTGAAATGTGGGATTCTCTTCTAGCAGGATTTCAAAGTTCATTAGTTGGTTTTTATGTTTTTCTATGTATATCCTCTCCCATATGACGAGTTCACTATGTTTTTGTACGTATTTTAGTAATTCTGTGCTATCTTCAATTTCATGATTTTCAGACCAGAAATGAGCTGCTATTGCGGACTTATCAATATTTTTGTATCTTAAGTGCCTGAAGTGTTCTTTCTTTCTAGTGCCTATGTTTCTTTTTGTCCTCCCTATGTAAATTTTTTCACAGTCTTTACACTTAATCTTGTAAATGCCTGACTTTTCCTCTGGTTTTATCTTATCAGTATTATTACTGTGAAGTAGGTTTTTAATCAAAGTATGAACTTGAAAGAAGTGTAGGGACAGTGAAGCACAAACTAGTACAAAATTGAATCGAGAATATATTGACACATTGCTTCACTCACACTGTTTATTCACAGGACATGTTTCAAGAGCTCTTGCTAATATCCTCAGCTGATACTCGACTAGTGCAAGTTGTAGTGGTTTCTTCTTTCTCCGTATTGTCAATAGATGGCATGATGTACTTGTCAAAGATGTCCGGTGGTGGAGTTTCAAAATTCATGACTCTATGACGATTTTTGTTAATGAAGATTTTTTCCCATACGGAAAGGTCTATGGGGTGATTAACGTATTTTATTAGAGATGTTTCCAAATTGATGTCATGTCTAGTATTAAAAAAATGAAAAGCCACTGCTGATTTTTCTGTTTCACCATTTTTAATGTTTCTCATATGTTCTTTAGTTCTGATGTTAATATTTCTTTTTGTTTTTCCTATATAAATTTTAGGGCAAGTTTCACATTTGATCTCATAGATTCCTGGTTTTTCTTTGGTAGTGATTGAATTTTTGGGAGGGCCTTTTAACAAATTTCTGATATTAAACCTGTTTTGAGGTGCAAGAGTTATGTTGTGTTTTGAGAAGATTTTTTGGAATTTGTTATAGGCTGATGGGTGGAAGGTGAATTTTTTAAAAAGTTTTTTCTCTTTTTCTCCTGTAGGTTCTAGGGTGGTGGTTTCTTTTATTTTCTTAGCTTTGTTGAGTCTGTTAACAGTTTTGTCTATTAAATTTGGGTTGAAACCATTGGATATAGCTACTTTTTTTATGTGTAGGTATTCTTCTTGATAATCTTCTCTGTTTAGTGGAAAGTTGATCATCCGAAAGATTAAACTGTTGAAAATGGCATGTTGGTGTTGTTTTGGGTTGAAACTGTTGTTCTTAATGTAATTATCTGTGTGTGTCGGTTTCCTGTAGATACCAAAAGTGAGTTTGTTGTTCATTTTTTTGATCTTGATGTCCAAAAAGGGGAGCACACCATCCTCTTCTGTTTCCAATGTAAATTTTATAGCTGGATTATTAAATTTTAGATGAGTCGTATTTCTTACACATCTGCTTCACTTTCGTACCTATTTTGAGGACATGTTTCGCAAATCTTCGTTTGCATCTACGGCTCTTGTGCGACTGACGCTAGATCCAGCGGTGTGGGTAATTCTGGGGTTGTTGCTGCCATCTGTTGATTTACGAAGATTTGCGAAACATATCCTCAAAATAGGTACGAAAGTGAAGCAGATGTGTAAGAAATACGACTCATCTAAAATTTAATAATTTTTCGCTTCACTGTGGTGTTCCAATACAGTTAAATCTCGATATATTTATAGCTGGATTTTGTATATTCAAAAGTTTAAGACCATCTTGTATGAGTTTTTTAGGTACTATTGCAAAAATGTCGTCAACATAGCGATACCACACTTTGAAATAATTTGGAAAAGCTTTTGTGATATGTGTTTCAAAAGCACTCATGAATAAATCTGCCAAGAAGGGAGACAATGGGTTGCCCATAGCTAGGCTCGTTTTTTGTTTATAGATCTGTCCATTAAAGCTGAAAAAATTTTGATTGATACAAATTTCTGTAAGTTGTGAAAGTTCTTCTATTTCTTCAGGTGTTATTTGTATTGATTCCAGCCATTTTTTGAGAAGTGGAATAAGCTCATTGGTCGGTATACTTGGATATAAAGAAATGACGTCAACGGAAGCTAAAGCATCTGTAGAGTTGATCTTTGTGTCCTTCAGGAGATTTAACAATTCAAACAAGTTTTTGATACTTAAATTTTCAAATTTTGTGAAGGATCTGAAGATTTGAACCAGCCATTTTGATAGTTGGTAAGTGGGTGCATCAATGTCAATAATTATTGGTCTGAGGGTAATTTCAGGTTTATGTATTTTGGGTAAACCATATATGTATGGTGTTTTTGGACTGTCTATTTTATTGTTCAATTTATCTCTTTTAGTCATGATTTTACTGTTTTTAATTGCTAATTCCACAGATTTGCATGCTTTCTTTAATGGATTGTTTTCTAGTTTAACAAATTCTTTTCCGTTTAAAAGGTTGTCCATTTTTTTGCGATAGTCTTCTTCGTCCAATATTACTATTTTGTTACCCTTGTCTGCTTTTGTGTAGACTACCGGTTTTTCATTTAAATTTTTGATTAATTTTTTATATGAATATCTTTTTGAATTTGCATTTTGAATATGATCTAGAGTTTCTAAGCACTGTGTTCTGATCGTAGATTTTTTGTTATCGGGCAAATTATATATCGCTATTTCAATGTCCGCGATATAGTTTTCAATGTTTTTTGTGTAATCTACACATGTTTTTAGGCCTTTGTTTAGAAAATCTATTTCTTTCTCCATGAAGTTGCATGTGGATAGATTCGTTACATTGTTAGGTTTTTGACATGAGAGTAATAGATCTTGCTTTTTATGTGGATACGGTTCTTGCTTCTTTTGAAGATTCATGAATTTTTGTTTTATAATGGCTGTTTTCTTACGCATTTTCAAATTAAGAATTGACAGCATATTATTTTCTAAGTTAGACCACATGGCCGGGTTCATACATTTCGAAATTTTTAAGTGTAGTTCGTATATTTTTAATTCTGTGGAATGTAACGAATTGTGTGTGTCAATATATTCGCGATTCAATTTTGTACTAGGTTTTTAATGTTGTAATTGTTTCTTGGTGCCAATGTTATATTGTATTTCTTGAATATTTTTTGGAAAAGTTCCAAAAAATATTCAAGAAATACATATAACATTGGCACCAAAAAACAATTACAACATTAAAAACCTACTTCACAGTAATAATACTGATAAGATAAAACCAGAGGAAAAGTCAGGCATTTACAAGATTAAGTGTAAAGACTGTGAAAAAATTTACATAGCGAGGACAAAAAGAAACATAGGCACTAGAAAGAAAGAACACTTCAGGCACTTAAGATACAAAAATATTAATAAGTCCGCAATAGCAGCTCATTTCTGGTCTGAAAATCATGAAATTGAAGATAGCACAGAATTACTAAAATACGTACAAAAACATAGTGAACTCGTCATATGGGAGAGGATATACATAGAAAAACATAAAAACCAACTAATGAACTTTGAAATCCCGCTAGAAGAGAATCCCACATATCAGTTCATCACTAAATCAACAGATGGCAGCAACAACCCGAGAATTACCCACACCGCTGGATCAAGCTTTAGTCGCACAAGAGCTGTAGATGCAAACGAAGATTTGCGAAACATGTCCTCAAAATAGGTACGAAAGTGAAGCAGATGTGTAAAAAATACGACTCATCTAAAATTTAATAATTTTTCGCTTCACTGTGGTGTTCCAATACAGTTAAATCTCAATAAATGGAACTCAGTTTATTTATTAAATGTTGAATATGTGTGGTCCATTTCATGTTCTCATTTATATGTAATCCCAAAAATTTTGATTTATTATTGTAGCTAATGGCTGTTTTATCAAATACTATTGGAGGTTTGACCACATTTCTATTTTGGAATAAAATGGCAACAGTCTTATCCTTATTTATAATTAGTTCATTCGTCTGAAACCATGTGTGCAGTTTACATAGAGTATCATTGAGTTTGGTCTGTACGCTTTTTTGATTGTTTCCTTTTATTAGGATGTTAGTATCTTCTGCAAATAAAATAACATCCGTCATGTTAGTTTACGTCCAACGACCTGCTGATCTTCCATTACCAACTACCGGGTTCAATGTCTAGAGTTGCTGCGTTTAGCATTCTTACTTGGTTAATGCTCCGAAAATATGCAAATTATGGGTTTGTCGTCTAATACTCCACTATGAGGTTTCTACATCTTTACTTCCACAAATTAATACTTTCAACTGTATAAACAAACCTCATGCTATTCAAATTTCAAATAAATTCCTAAAATAAATCAAGTTCCTTCACTGCACCAAAGCATACACGACATATCCCCTGGAACTACATATCGCTGCCCACAGCGATAATCCCATAATACACTCTAAAACATAATTTTTTTTTTTAAAGTGCTGGGGCACGCAGGCCACTAGGCAGAGTTAGCTACATACAAAGAAAAGTGTGTGTGTGCTAGATTTGATAAGAATTCAAAAAAAGTGTAACACCTGTATAGAACACAAGTTTGACAGATAAGGATAGGGAAGAGGGAGAAAAGGGAAACACACAAAAAAATTTACAAACGAAAGCAACATCCGATGCTCCACACACGATCCATCGCTGAGTACAGTTCAAGTTCCATGTGAACACACCACAACATTATCATGCCTAAAGTTTAACAATGTGGGACACTTAGGGAGACACTGAACCGAACAGAGACTGCATTATATGTCTTTTGTCTGTTGCAAACAGCCGCTGAAGATATGCCTGTTTTCTCACTGCAAGGTGGGTAAACTCTTGCTTCCTGCATCACGTCGATATGTCCAATAAATTAAAGTATTTGCAGGGAAGCCGATGATAATATGAAGAAATTGCTCGCATTCTGTAATTCCGGCTATTCCCAACGTCCATTACACCATCCAGGAAGAGTGGATTGGTTCTGCTTCCCAGAAACAGTGGTGGCGACTAAGGCGTGCCTCATGGAAGTGCCCCACTGAAGGTCTGATGGTAGGCTGGTGTGTTCTGGACTCCAGATGCAGATCGTGGGGGCATCCGAAAACAGATGTCAAAGAAATTAGGAGAGGTAAAACAAATAATTCAAATCAGGTATAGGGGTGCAAAAACAAATATGATAGTGAAGGAAAAGGACAAGGGCATATCTTAACATACAGGTGTCACAGACTGATTGATATAGGATAAAATATAAGATCTATACATATATACATCGTCAGCAATTGAGATGGCAGTGGAACAATTAGGTAGCTAAGTCACACCATGAAATGGGCGAACTAAAAACAGAAATATATAATTATTGTAAAGATACCTGTTGCGTCCGGCAATAAAATTTATCACTGAGATGACCTAATCAAACTTTCCTCGTCGGATGATAGGTATCTTGCCAAGGTTTTAGAATACCATACCTAACTGCTCCACTTTGCTAACAAACCATTGAGAAAAAAAAAATTGAATTGTTATTCCTGAATAAAGAAGATGCCACAATTAAAGTTATGGAGGTACTCGTGACACTTCTAATACCAATTCTAGTATGTTTACTTTCAAGGGTAAAACAAAGTAGCCCAATTAATTATCAAAACAATTGTCGGGGCCTATACACCCGATGGAAACACATGGCGTTACCGTAGATGGACTTTTTAGGATAACCTGGCAATGTTAGGGTAAATGTACATTTTATCTATGTTGAATATTCAGAAACAGAATTCTATTTTCAATATCATTGATTTGAGTATAAACGTACTAAGCGAGAAATATTAAATATCAGTTTATTGGGAGACCCATCGCTGGTATTGACAAAGAATGTTCCAGCAGAGGAGATACATTAGTATTACAGTGTCTGAATCGTCAGACACGCAGATTTCTAGTGTACAAATGACACAATTGACATATGCTATAAGCTTTTAGATAATAATATATAGTGAACAAGAGAGGGTTACAGGTCAGATTACATGTATGAAACAGTTCAAAGGTTACACAAAATTTGAATATGGAGTCACATGTAACAAGGGCAAGGACCAGTTTATAAGATTACTATAAGGGGCGGGGCATAAGCTGTCGATATGGGTCGACCGAAGTAGGCATACAATCTTTGTAAAATTATTACCAAATAAAACTAATAAAATGAGCAATAAAGATTTTCAGAATAGTTATGAGAACGTTGTCTAAAAATGGAGCTAATCAAATCAAATTTATTCACCATAAGATTTCCAATTACAGAAATATCGGCTTCGTCAATACAATTTTACATTACAGATTAACAGTAAACACATGATCGGATAAACAATACTTAAGTATGTTTCCTTATAGAACATTTTTTACTTTCTATTTTATTTTAGAAACTTAAACTAATTTGTTCAATATTTAAAGAAACAATATCAACATTTTGCAGTTACTAAAAAGATTAAAGATTGCAATATATATAATACATATGTCTAACAAAATTGATTCACTGTTCATCAAGGTATTCATTTACTGAATAAAAACATCTTTGTATTAGATACTTCTTTAATTTCCTTTTAAATATTGTTAAATTTGGTAATTCTTTGAAATATTGAGGAAGTTTTTTGTACAATTTAATACAGTTATAGTGTATACTTTTTTCATATAGGGTTCTCTTATGCCCTGTAACATGAAGATGTGATTTACCTCTAGTGTTGTGACTATGTATTTCAGCGTTTGTGACAAAAATATTTAACTGTTTATGAGCGATCACCAGCACCTCATAGAGATATATAGATGGAACTGACAGAATATTCAATGATCTGAAATAAGGTCTACAACTTGTGGTACTGGAAAGATTCATCATTAAACATATGGCCCTTTTTTGTATTATAAACATTCTTTTCGTATAGCTCGTCTTTCCCCAGAATATTATGCCATAGGATAACTGCGAGTGAAAGTAGGCAAAATAGGCTATTTTAAGCACATCAAGATTGACTGATGATCTTAAAGTATATAGTGCAAAACAAGTTTGACATAGTTTTTTGGATAAAGCATCAATATGAGTTCCCCAATCTAGAATACTATCTACCCAAACTCCAAGAAATTTAATTTTATCTGTAGTAGTTACTGATTCATTCTCTAAGCATATATTAGGGAAACTTACATTTTTGTTGACTTTATGATGGAAACCTACAGCGATGCTTTTGCTCTTATTAATAATAAGTTTATTGTCTTTAAACCAATTTGAAACATAGTCTGTTACCCCATCAACGTTTGCTTTGAGTTCTTGTTTGTTTTTCCCAGAAATGAGAACACTGGTATCATCAGCAAACAGAGTAAATTTAGTATTAATGCATTAGTTGTTTTTGGCCAGGTCATTAATATACAATAGGAACAATAAGGGACCCAATACCGAGCCCTGCGGAACTCCATATTTAATGTTTTTTACACTAGAGTGAGCAGCTTTAATCTCCTTCGAACCATTTACTACATATTCAATTTCGGTTAACTGCTTTCTATTTATTAGGTACGATTTAAACCATTCAAATGGAACTCCTCTGATACCATAATTATACAACTTGTGTAATAATATATCACGGTCGACTAGATCAAAGGCCTTTGACTGATCAAGAAATAGTCCCATGCATTGATTCCCGCTGTCTAGATTTTTTAGTATATCTTCAATAACGTTCCGTAGTGCTGAGCTTGTTAATTTCCCTTGCTGGAACCCGTACTGCACTTTCGATATAATATCATATTTATTTAGAAATGCTAAGACTCTATTGTACACCACCTTTTCAATTACTTTAGAAAAAACTGATAAAATAGATATTGGCGTATAATTTTCACAATCAGATTTAGAACCCTTTTTAAACAGTGGTTTAATTTTTGAGACCTTTAGATTCTCAGGGAAGTGACCTTCACAGAGTGATATATTTATAATATGACATAATGGTTTAACCAGATGCACAGCGCAATTTTTTAGAAGCATATTAGAAAACTCATCTAGGCCAACAGATTTTTTGGGTTTCATACTTTTAATAATGGAGAGTAGCTCTGCTTCTGTTGTTGGTAAAAAATATAAAGATTCCCGAATTTGATTATTTTGGGTAATTAAGCACGAATTGATAGCTACGTTTTTCCTCTTTCTAATGAGTTCTGCAATGGTCGAAAAATATTGGTTAAATTCATGAGCTACCATTAATGGATTAGATACTTGCCTACCATTTATATTCACACTAAAATCAATATTTTTCCTTTTTTTCCCCTCAATCTCATGTTTTATAACATTCCATATAGTTTTAAATAAGCGATACATCTATATTAACACATGAACAAAGAAAAACATTCGAGTATTCAGTTCTCAGCCTATTCAATTCTTTGGACATCAGTTAGTAACAAAGAACTGAATAAGCTACCACAACAGATGAACAAGGCATTGGAATAACTATATAACTGGTGTTCAGATAACGAAATGACTGTGAACTTATCCAAAACAAAATACAGAGTGTTCACACTTTGCCACACAAAACTGCTTATCAAAATAACACTAAATGGTGAGTAACTAACAGAAACAGAAAATTATAAATATCTAGGCACAACACTCGATTCTAAATTATCTTGGAAAACCCACATTAATGAAACCATAGAAAAGACCACTCAGAGATTAGCAACACTCAAAAGACTAGCTGGCAGCAAATGGGGGTCCTCTGTCACTACACTCAACACCACCTATAAAAGTTACATCAAACCAGCACTCCTCTATGGAAGCGAGGTGATACAGCTAGTCAAAGCACAACTTGAAACATTACACAACCAAGCATTCAGACTAATAATGGGAGCAACTAATTACTGCAATGCAAATTGCTACAAATACCTTGCCAATTAAATATGAAATGGAAAAACAGAGTCTCCTTCTAAAGGAAAAACTACAAAGGCTCCCCTTTAATACTCACTGGAAGAACTACAAAAGCAGAGAAAGGACCTTAAAACACAAGAAGGATTTATGCAGAAAGCCTATAACCTACAGAGAATATACAAACTTGAAGACACAAACAAAATTGAACATCTCTCACTTCCAATCTGTCCTCTATCACAACCTAAAATAAATAGCAGAGTAAACCTTCTGCAAAATACAGTGTCAAAAAGGGATGTAACTGCAGAAACACTAAAAAATGCTAGCTCTAGAAACAATTGAAACTTATTATCCTCAAGACTCATGGCTACACATATACACAGACGGCTCCCTATTTGACAAAGAAAGTAATGCTGGAGCAGGAATACATAGTAAAATATTCAATTTTTACATCTGTTTGGGCACACTGGCAACCCACTATGATGGAGAATTAGAAGCAATCAACACCTCGCTGAAACCACTCTTCAACCATGTGAACTCTTTCTCTAAAGCAGTGATTCCAAGCGATTCTAAATCAGCACTTCAAGCCCTATCCTCACTGTATCCTAACAATAGAATACTTGAAATTTACAGTTCATTACGAATACTACAAGGTCTAAAAAAAGAAATACACTTCCAGTGGATTCCATCCCACTGTGGAATTACAGGCAATGAAATAGCAGATTCCTTGGCAAAAAAAGGAACACAAATAAAACAAAGCTGCCAACAAAAAACCTCATTCCACACATCAAAACTACATATAAACAATAGAATCAACTTATTCTGGAAAGAAGAATGCAAAGAAAAAAGTACCAACAAACAATGGAAAATTCTACAAGGAAGTAAAAATCCCATCCCAGACTATCCAAGAAGCAGTACTGTTGCCATCTTCCGACTGACTACTGGCCACGGCTGTTTGGCCGCTCATCTACACAGGATTAATATTTTTGAATCCCCCACCTGCACACCGTATAGGGACCCGAACTCATTGATGGACGGAGATCATCTGCTCCAGTGTAGTGCCCTGACAAAAACAGATGGAGATCTGACAGCACAACTAGTCACACGTTATTGGAAGGCCAGAAGGAAAATGGAAATTCTCCAACTCCATGAGCATTAGCAACCAACCAACCACATTCGAGTATAACTTTGTATATTAACTGATCCTAAGATCTCAACCAGTCCTCAATTATCATAAGTACATCTGTATGATAGTGTCAATATACCTTAGGATTTGTCAGTATTCAATATACTACCTGTCACTATATTTAAGGGGGAGGCCAACCCCCAGACAACAGTACAACTCATTACTCATTAACATATGCACTCATCCTAGGACAAAACTTCAACATCGCATTTATAATTGTAAATCAGTTATCACGACCAGCGTGAAAACTCACAACTTCACATCAATAAAAAATTTAAAAAAAAACTCTAAATGTCTGTCCACAGGGCCTCACGGATACCTGTATAAGCAAACATTGTTTATCAACATCTACAACAATCGTGAGTGCATTCACATAGAAAACCTTGTTCTAAGCATCCTGCGATAAACTCACAATTTTATCTCATATTTACTAACTGAAGTCAACTCCTAAGAGTGCCTCACAGCTTCCTCTGGAAGTTAAAAGTCACTACAAACTTGAACTGACAGTTCCTAAGTATTACCCAAAAATAATTACAATATAAAATAACTTTGCTGAATAATACTAGTTAAGCACAGATCCTGGCTGGTTTTAAATTCTTCTCCTGGGTTCGAACCATGGGGAATTCTTCTCCGCTGCAACTGCAGGTCCCCTTCCGGGCGCCAGCTACGGGTCTTAGCCAGCATGAGAGCAGAGCTCTTCTGCGGGCTATAGGCCATCCCCCACTTCTCACTCCACCTGCCAATTCCATGCAGCTGTCGCTGTAGAGGGGGGAGACAATAGCGGACGTTCTTGTTCTGCACCAGTATGAGGACGTCGTCGGCGTACTGACACAAAACAGTGTGCAGTTCCGTTGGTAGGTCAGACATGTAGGCGGTGAAGAGTAGCGGAGACAGGACACTGCCTTCCGGGACTCCAGCCACCATGGGTCTGACAGAGGATAGCTTCCCCTCGACCCGCACTCTGAAGGTGCGGTCCTTGAGGAAGCTGCTGAGTATTGCCAGGTAGGGAGGGGGGAGTTGTGTTTCTTTAAGTTTGAACAACCCCTGGTGCCACATGGTGGCGAAAGCTTTCTCCACGTCCAAGAGCACAGTGAGTAAGTTTAACTGGTAGGAGGACTTATTCTATTTTTCAAGATATTCGCCAAAGATTGCAACTAAAATATATACAGCCGTCCCAGGGCTTAATACATTACATAACGGAACATGGTCCCTATTCAGAATACTTATTTAGATTTGGCCAAATTCAAACTGAGAGATGTGCATGTGATGGAATTGGTACCCCAGAACATTGACTATGGGAATGCCGAAATACTGCTGATCTTAGGTATAATTTTCAAAGACACTTACAGAATAAAATATTATATGATATAAGAAAAAAGAAATTATACTTACAACTGAACACTTTAACAGACAGGTATTCAAAATTTAAATATAAAGAATTTTATGGGGTGGGTATCAGGTGACTTTCTCATTCCTTAGCATACGTTTTTAACACGCTTTAATATCTTTTTAAATATTTTTATTAAATACCTTTTAATTAATTTCACTTTCTATTGCATGTATTTTTTTAATTCATGTATTTTTATCACCAATTTTAATAAATGTTATTGTTAATCTTTGTAGGCATTTGAAGTTATATAAATTGTTTATGTTAGTTATCTATTGTTATAAAAGTATGATTTGTAGTTAAAATTAATATGTTTAACTTCACACTGTTCCTATAATTGTAAATCTAAATTATTGCAATTTAAACTGCATTGTGTGGTAAAATTTGTTTATGGTACTAGACCAAAATCATTAAGATGTCAAGTCATAAAGAAATAGGAGCCGTCTGCAGCTGCGCAGACTAGGGAGCCATTTCTTTTTTTTTGTCCCAGATCCAGGATGTTTCCAACTTGTTTTTTGAATGTCAAAATGCTTTCTGAGCTAAATACACATCTGGCAGCTATTCTTTTAGGTTTCCTTTTCATTTTATACATTGCCGATATCCTTGTGAGGACAGCTCTGTGATCTGTTAGTCCCATTTCCAAAACAGTGCATTCGTTGCTGCCATAAATGTTATTTGTTAGTATGTGATCAACGCAAGTTGTTGACACTTTGGTGACATGCGTGGCGAGAGTATGTCTAAAAGCTAGCCCATGGGTATCAACAATATCAATGAACCTGATATTCACTTTATTGACATTTCGTGTTGCTTCAGACACAATGTGTTTTAGGTTACTGTTAACATTTAATTTAGTTTTATAAAGACCAATATTACAGTCCATGGAAATTAGTTTTTTTCTTTTTGTCATTCTGTAATTTTGTTAGTAGGTGTTCAAATTTATTAAGGAATGTTTTGAGTGTGTCATAGTAAGGTACCCTATAAATACAGATCACAATTAAGTTCCAGTTAATTTTGACGGCAGATAATTCAAAACCGCTAACTGTACTTAACGCCTTAAGACCATGTCTTTGTTTTGCTGTTCAATTAGGTGGTCACGTGCTATAATGCAGGAGCCACCCCTTTCAGAATGGCTTCTGGTATAAAAATCTACTACAGTAAATCCATTTAACTTACTTTGCAGCCAAATTGAATCTTTACTCAGCCAATATTCATTAAGGCAAATTATTTCTATTTTTGTGTCCATCATTTCATCAATTAGTATTTTAGGTCATCAATTTTTGTGAGTGAACCTTGTAAATTTAAGTGCATTAACCAGTAATTGAACTTGTCTGTAGTAGGAGTTTTTGGTACAGACGCAGTGAGGTTTTTATCATTTCCCAATTTGGGGACACCTACTGACCTAGCACCAAGTTTCCCTGAGATTGGTGTCTGGTTTTGATATTAATAACATTATTTATAACCTGACCAGTTATCCATCCACCCTTTCAATTTAGGTGCAAACCATCTTTCCCTAACAGGAGAGGTCTATATACTTGTCCACATCTAAGTTATCCCCCCCAGGGAATGTTGCATTGTTGTGGCGGGGGGGCTCAGTACCCGATGAATCAGACGGGTGACTGTATGAGCGGTAGCTATCAGTCGCCAAGAGACGAGGGGAAGCTAAGCACATTCCAAAACAGTTTTCCACAACAGTAAAGCAATGGATAAAACAGAAAATGGAACTACTACCCCAGGTGGTACTCTAGGTTACCTGGACAATCCACCCTCTATTGAGGCAGGCTCCATGGATTCTGGGGGGAGCCATCAATTGCTTGAAGGGAATATATTCAAGAGAAGTGCCTTGTTGTAACGGACGCCAACAAAACCACAGATGCGTACACAATCAGATAATGATGATATGGAAAAATCGGAGTTAAAGAAGACACTTATTGCTATTCAGAAACAGTATGAGGAATTAAATGCTGAAATAAAAACTCTTAGGCTTGAAAACGAGAAACTGAAGAAACAATTGCTCAAAGAGAACAGTGAATCTATGAAAAACAGTAAAGAACAGGAGAAAAGGAAGATCGTAACGTGTGCAGGGAGTCCCATAGAAGAGGCAGGTCCCAGCTCCTACAATGATTATTACACAGATGAAGAAGAACTAGCAAGGGAAACTAACTGGATTTTACAAAGGAAAAATAAGAAAAAAGCGGAAACGTCCCCAGAACTAAGACTGGAAAAGTTAGATAAAACTAAAAGTAGAATCAACAAGAAAGAAGCCCAAGGTGTTGCAAATCAAGCTAATAATGGAAAGGAGAGAAAAGCTTCTCAACATAGGGAACACCAGCCTCCACCAATTAATATATATGATATAGCGGATTATTCAAGACTGCACACTTTGTTAAAGTCAGTTTTAATAAAGGAATATAAAATCACAGCATTAAACAACAACATGTGGAAAATTAATACTACTGATGCTAGTAGTTATAGGGCCTTGGCAAATAAATTAGATGGTGACAAAATTAGTTGGCAAATCTATGAAAATAAAAATGAAAGGCCCATAAAAGTTATGGCAAGACGGGTGCATCCTACATGCCCTAAGGAAGAAATAATAGAACACTTAATGCAAAGAGGCTTCAAAATCATAGATGCCGTATTTATCCTTAGGAAAGAAGGGATTGAAAACAGTCAAGGTGAACAAGAAATAATCAAACAAGGACTTCCATTGTTTATGCTCACTTTTGACAATCAAGAAAATGTTGAAAATATATAAAATATTAAGACAATATTAAATATAGTTGTAAAAATCAAGCCATTCAGGAAGAATAGTACCTTGATACCACAATGCACAAAATGCCAAGGGTTTAACCACACCCAGATGGAGAGCATCCGGCTAATTATCGTGGATGTGAATTACAATTACAAAAGAGGAATGAAATAATGAAAACCAAGACACAGACTTACAGGTCTCAAAGGAATAGCAATCTAGCCTCTACTCTAGAGGGAGATGATTTTACAGACAGGGAACCTAGCAGTAGAAAGTAAAATCCAGCCAAGAAGGTTGTAAATAAGGAACAGAAAACCTATGCAAGAATATTAAGTGACGATAGATCTGAAATTTCAGTAATAGAAAAAATACTAACATGTATCCAGGAAATTCTAGGTGAGCAAAAATACACTAATAAGCTGATATATGATCGACTCAACAAGCTTGAAACCAAGGTCAAGAAAATTAAACAATCTCAATAAAATGGGACATACTTATAGAATACTAACGTGGAATGCAAACAGCCTTCAGAAATGTATCCTGGAGTTAGAACTTTTTTTGAGGAGTAAACAAATAGACATCTGCTTGATATCTGAAACGCATTTGTCTAAGCAATCTTATGTTAAAATAAGTGGATATATACTGGTCGCCAAACTAGAATGTGATTGACAGTTAGTAAGCACATGGAATAACGGTCTAAATAAGCGGGAGGGGACGATTATGTCATAACGGTTGTCATAGTAACCATTAAAAGGACCAATTAGAGTCAAGACGTTTCCATGACAATGTTAGACGCTAAACCTTAGTTGCCAATATTCTAACACGTGCTTCGCATGGACTGCGGGTGAGCGAGTTACGCAAATGCTGCAAAAACAAAATACTTTGGTTTTTGTTTCTCTTCTGATAACGCTGCATAAACAGAAATGCATTCATGTATACATATGTTGTTATTTTATATAAGGTTACAACAAAGATACTGTACTGGCAATTTCTTTTGCATTTTGTGACAATTTCCCTTGGTTTACGTGTGTGTGTGAGTTCGTATATCTGTGCGTGTGTTGTGATCATTTGCAATTGTGTTTTAATGAATGTTTAATTATGTCTAAAATAGTGATAAGCGAAAACCTGAACATGTTCGGGAACCAAATAAAACTATATTTGGTAAAGGTGTTCCAATTCAAGGACAGGTACGGGAAATACGAGTAATATGCTTCGTGAGAGAATACTTTGAAGGGGAGAAATTGAAAGGGGAGCCTATTATTCCATTCTCTAAGGTACTTGATAGGACTTGACGTGCTGTAGGTATCAGTAAGAACACTATGATTAAGATTTGAAAAGAATAGTATTTTAAAGAAGAAAGTTAGGCATTAGGGTGTAAATTAGAAACTCCCGGAAAAAGGTATATAGGCGGCATTTCCCCACTTCAATAAGCATCAAAATGTCACAGGTATGCCTCTTATGTTACGATGATCTTAACAATGATGTGTTCTTGCATGTTCTAGCATTTGCATGTAGATCCACGACATTTTTACTATCTTTGTGTACAGTATCATAAATAATAATGATAACAACAACAATAATAATGATAATGAAAATAATAATAGATTGGCGACCAGTATAATGTTCATCGTTCGGATCACCCAGCCGATAAAGCCAAAGGTGGCTCAGTACTCATCAAAAAAAGGTATTAAATATTATTAAAAAAGCAATATCCAGCTTGAGGAAATGCAAGTAATAACTATTACTGTTGAGAGCAGTAACAAGCCAATTAATGTTTCTGCAATATATTGCCGTCCAAGGTACAATTTAAAGCAGGAGGACTATATTAAGCTCTTCAGACATTAGGTAATAACCTAATCATCAGTGGTGACTTTAATGCAAAACATACCCATTGGGGTTCGAGAATAACTACCGTGAAGGGAAAGGAATTGTATGAGGCTGCGTTAAATCAGGGTGTCATTTTCATTCAACAGGAAAGCCTACTTATTGGCCGATGGATGTAAACAAAATGCCAGACCTAATAGATTTCTTTGTAACAAAGGGAATTTCCAGCAATCATAAATGTAGAGGAGGATTATGATATATCCTCAGACCATTCTCCTGTTATATTAACAGTAAGCGAAACCTTAATATGTAAACATAGACCACCAAGATTAAATAACAACAAAACAAATTGGGAAGGATTTAGAAAGGAATTAGAGGATATTATTGAACTTCATGTCCCCCTCAAAACACCATATCAACTCGAAGAAGAGCTAGATTCCTTTGTCGCTAGTGTCCAACAAGCAGCATGGAACCATACTCAAGAAATCCTCAAGGTTAATAATGTTGCTATTTCTTACCCAGTGGAAGTAAGAGAATTAATTGATGTTAAAAGAAAAGCCCGTAAAAGATGGCAGATTACACGTGCACCACAAGATAAAACACGATTAAATCAACTTAGTAACAAACTAAAATATATGATTACTGTTATTAAAGATGAATTGTTTAATGCATATATATGATTGATTTAACACCAGATAAAAATAGTGATTATTCTCTATGGAAGGCAACAAGAAGAGTTAAATGTACCATAGACCAAATATCTCCCATAAGACATGAGGGTGTATGGGCTAGAAGTGATAAAGAAAAAGCAGATTTGTTTGCAAACTACCTGGAAGAGATTTTTAAACCTTTGCCTAGTCAAACAATGGAAGAGGCAAGAGTACAGCAGGGAAAGCACTCAAACGTGTGACTCTTAGTGAGCTGAAGCGAGAAATTAAAATGAATGTACACGCCAACAAAGCTCAAGGATATGATTTAATAACAGGACAGGTACTCAAAGAGCTACCAGAAAAAGCTCTTATTAAGCTATTGCATCTGATTAATGCAGCATTAAGACTTAAATATGTCCCAAAGCATTGGAAGGTAGCAGAGGTGATAATGATCCTCAAACCTTGTAAAAGTCCTATTGAAAAGGAATCATATAGGCCTACATCACTTTTATCACAGCTTGCTAAGCTATTTGAAAAGTTACTGTTAAAACAAATAAAACCAATAATTCAAGAAAGTAAGCTTATACCTGCACACCGGTTTGGTTTTAGAAGCAAGCATTCCACAATCGATGAAGTACATTGTATTGTTGATGTCATAGAAAGATCATTGGAAGAATCTGTTCTGGTGTATTTCTAGATGTGGCTAAAGCATTTAGGGACTAATATGTAAGATTCAGCGTGATTTGCCCAGTCAGTTTCGCCAAATTTTAAAATCATATATGAAATAAGCTTCAGAATAAAACAGGGTAATGAATATTCAAGCTTAAGGAATATAGCAGCTGGTGTACTACAAGGGAGCATACTAGGTCCTATCTTGTACCTTCTTTACACCAGGGACATCCCACAAGAAGAAATAACTATGGCAACTTTTGCCAATGATACAGCATTAATTTGCAGTAGGTGATACAATAGAGAAGTGTACAAATAAACTTCAGAAAGCCCTTAATAAAGTCCCTAAGTGGACAAAGAAATGGCGTGTTAAACTGAATGAGACTAAATCTGTACATATTAACTTTACAAATAAGAAAATAAATGCTCTTCCAGTTAAAATAAATAATGAAATAATTCCTCAAGCTCAAGCAGTGAAGTATCTAGGCATGACTCTGGATTCAAAGACTGGAAGAAGCACATTGAAAACAAAAGAAAGGAGTTAAATGTTAAACACAGGAAGCTTTATTGGTTCATTGGGGGAAATTCTGTACTTGAACTTTATAACAAGTTATTAGTATATAAACAGGTGCTAAAACCAGTATCCCTTTACTTACCTTTCTGGTTATTTATTAATAGTCCTGTGTGTACATAAGTGGTTTTGCCTTTTAGGAATTTAGGATGTATCCAATATAATAAAGGATATAGCCACTCGGAAATTAACTTGCAAAAATTTACTGCTAATGCAAGATACCTGACGTAGTTATACAGAAGTAGCATTTCTTGGTAAAACACATATGTATAAATATGTACGAGTGTCAGCTGATAAGTCCCAGGCCTCACATAGAGATGGAACTAATAGATAGGATCATATAGGTAACTCTAGACTAGCTTATATCCATAGTTACAGGTCAATGGCTTCTTTCGTTATTGAATGACAGCATTTTAAACAAGACAAGACTAGAGGTTTTACGAAATTGGAGCATTTGGAAAAACAAGCAGTGATTAAATACTTCCATTTGAAAGACTTAGTGCCTAAAGAAATCAAGGAGGAAATGGACAGCACGTTGAAAGACTCTGCCCCTTCATATACATAGATTATGGGTTGCAGAGCTTAAAATGGGATGTACGAGCACTAGTGATGAGCCTTGCTCTCGACATCCTGAGGAAGTCACAACTCCGGAGATCACTAAAAATATCCATTGTTTAGTACTAGAAGACCACAGGTTACAGTTGTTTGTGATAGCAGAGGGTGTAAACATATCAAAATAATGTGCAGGTAATACCTGATCAAAAGTTGCAAAGAAAAACTGTTTCTGTTAAGAATTTGGAGCTGTACCATAAAAATCCCAGTGAATTTTGGAGATGGCCTATTACCATAGATAAAACTTGGATACATCAGTACACTCCAGGAAGTAAATCACAGTCAAAACAGTGAATTTTGCCACATGAACCAACTACAAAAAAGCAAAGTCAATTTAGTCAGCTATCAAGTTTATGGCAAGTTTTCTGGGATGCATAGGAAATTGTTTGGACTGATTACTTGGTAAAGTATTAAACTATCACTGATGACTGCTGCGCAAGCCTACTGCAACATTTAGGTGATGAGGTGAAAAGAAGAAATCCTTTTTCTCCACCGCAATGCTCCGGCCCATCGTTCAGTCATTGCAATGGGAAAAATGTGTGAATTGAAGTTTGAATTGCTTGAACATCTACCCTATTCATGCCTTCTCACATCCAGTGACTACCACATGTTCCCAAACCTCAAAACATTTCTTACAGTACAAAGATTTCACTGCAGCGAGGTCATGGACATGATAAACACCTATTTTGAGGACATGATAAATTGTACTACAGAGATGGTTTAATTAAATTGGAACACCGACATCACAAATGCATTTGCCTTTCTGAAGATTATGTTGATAAATAATATCTTGCATCCGAGATACACCTAGTGGTCTACCGGGAAAATATATGAATCAACTGGAGAATTTAATGTCAGGATGGCACAATGGCCATGGTAGCTCATAGGTTAAGAGCGACTGGACGGAAACCAGGAGATCCGTGGTTCAAATCCCGGCCATGGCATTGAATTTTTCATGTTGAGACTATCTATCTAGGGTAATTTCACGCTTAAGGAATATAGAAGCTGGTGTACAACAAGGGAGCATACTAGGTCCTATCTTGTACCTTCTTTACACCAGGGACATCCCACAAGAAGAAATAACTATGGCAACTTTTGCCAATGATACAGCATTAATTGCAGTAGGTGATACAATAGAGAAGTGTACAAATTAACTTCAGAAAGCCCTTAATAAAGTCCCTAAGTGGACAAAGAAATGGCGTGTTAAACTGAATGAGACTAAATCTGTACATATTAACTTTACAAATAAGAAAATAAATGCTCTTCCATTTAAAATAAATAATGAAATAATTCCTCAAGCTCAAGCAGTGAAGTATCTAGGCATGACTGGATTCAAAGTTAAACTGGAAGAAGCACATTGAAAACAAAAGAAAGGAGTTAAATGTTAAATACAGGAAGCTTTATTGGTTCGTTGGGGAAATTCTGTACTTGAACTTTATAACAAGTTATTAGTATACAAACAGGTGCTAAAACCAGTATGGACACACGGAATGCAGCTTTGGGGCTGTGCAAAGAAGAGTAATGTACAATGTATACAGCAGTTAATGCACCATGGTCTTTACGAAATGATAACCTACACAGGGATCTTAAAATGAATACGGTAGCTGAAGAACTTCGAAAGGCAGCCGGCAAACATTTGAAAAGAGTGCAACAACACGTAAATACCGAAATGGTGAAAGTGTTAAGTGAGTGTCAAGTGAGACGATTGAAAAGAATTAAAACATTTGACTTGTCAAGGGACCACAAAATATAGTGTGTGTAATGATATGGGAGTCCTCACTGGAGGACCATCCATTAACAGTGAATTTTATATCAAATGAATATTACTAGATGAGCATATGCTCAGTTGTAATTAGTCTAATTTATTTAAAAAAAAAATCTAAGTTATGATATTCTCTCCTAACACAGATTCTGAGCTCTATTTTTAGTAAATTCTGAATCATAATTAAATTAATTGGGAGTCGATTAATGACACTAAACAACACTTACTTTTAAATTTTTCCGTAACTAGTTTCAGAGGCCTTCCCTCTATCTTCAGCCGGACATCGACTGGTTCTCATTGGTGTAGCTGGCAATATTTTGTCATCGGTCTCCTCTGGTGGTGGTTCGAGGAACTTGCTGAACCGCCACCAGAGGAGACCGATGACAAAATATTGCCAGCTACACCAATGAGAACCAATCGATGTCCGGCTGAAGATAGAGGGAAGGCCTCTGAAACTAGTTCCGGGAAAATTTAAAAGTAAGTGTTGTTTAGTGTCATTAATCGACTCCCAATTAATTTAATTTATACAACAACACTGTTTTCAACACTTCCATGAAAGGATTTTCTGAATCATAAACTTAATATTTGCTCTAATTGGTATAAGCAGATGGCAGGTAAAGTCAAATAGTATTCAAGTCCAAAAAATATCAAAACAGAGTCTCAACATCACATTTTTGGTTTACAATAATATATTCTTTACCTAAAATAAGTAGGTAGTAGAGAAAGTAAATTGAAGCTTTTGTATACATCATCTGTAGAACAGCCTGGAGCATTATATAAACTTAACTACATCTATGGAAGAGAATGCACAATGACCAACAGTGTTTCTTCAAGTAAGCATATACACACTTGGGATTATTTCTTTACTCCTTACTCCATCTTACACCAACATTAAAACAGTTCAACATTTATACACAATCAACAATCTCAACTAATTGTAAGGAGCATGTAGTACATTTTACTTACCTCAGTGTTACTGTTATTGGTCATCATTTGGACGTTTATTTCTTCATATCTCTTCTTTGAATTCGTGAACTTTTCCTCCAAATCTTTATTCACTTTTTGACTTGTCTCAAGTTCTTGCTTCATTAACAACAACCAGGGTATGAAAGTGTCTTTTCACAAAGAAGTCAATACTTTTCGACATCTGCTCAGAGATCAAACTCATCTTCTCCTCCAAAGCGATGATTCTTGTAAGAAGTTGCTCATTAGGATTGGGTTGGGCAGTCATATCTGTAACAAGATACATGTAAAGTTATAAAACATTTCTGTAAACTCTTCAAAAACTTCTAGTAATGTAATGCTACAAAAGATGAAAATTACAAGATATTTTATGTCTAAATGTACAACTTTTTAAAGGTGAATGAATATATTCTGCAGTGTTGCATGATGCATGAAGAAAGTTCTCTTACCACCAGGAAACCAGAGTATGTTGTCCATTAAAGGGCATCTCAAGAATGGAAAGTTTAGTACAATTTATTATTCTGTTCTGTAATTATTAGATCCGTATATTAATACAAAGAAAAAAGACGCTACTGTGGAGGGTCACAAGTTCAAAATAAGAATACCAACCTGCTTCATTGAACACCCACTTTGGTAAAGCAGATTTGAATTCATTAACAACCAGATAAAGAAAATGGATTTTGGTTGAATTCATTAACCACATAAAATGAAATGGGGTTATAGTCATTACCACAAGTATCAAAAAGTATACAACATTCTATAAAAGCAATGAGTTGTGATGAACAGAAGTAAAGTGAAAGGTCTGCAATACAGGCAATCTGTTTACCCTTATGACTAGGGCTCAAAACTTCTGTGTCAGAATGCTATATAAATGCACTTCTCTTAAACATGAACCAACGCTCATTACTTTTATTTTGCATCTTTTTGCATTTTGGCGGTTTTAATGTCTACTGGTTATTTTTTAGGAAATTTTGTACTTTTTGTTGCATTTTCTTCAGCTTTTTGCTTTTAAACATACTTTTTCTTACGTTAATCACATGTATTGTATATTACAAGTTGACACCCATCTTAAAATGTTTCTTCTTACAAAAGGAGAAATTGAGAACGTTAACCATCAATGTAGATGCAAGCTATTTCATCAAAACATGTTTCTTTTGTCGCCACAGGGCATTAAAAATGAAAATGTTTTACTTTTCGTAATAGATACAGTGAAATACATGGTGAAATTGGGAACCGCAAGTCAATCATTTTAAACTAACACAGCGCTTGCCCTGAAACTACAGCTGTTGCTGAAGACCTGCTGGATGATCCTCAAATTAAAGGAAGTTTAGCATTTAGGAGTGCCAACTTTTCAATTTTGGCGGAAACAATAACAGGCTAGAAAAAAGAGATGATAGTATACATGCTGATATCAAAAAGATCAACAGTGAAAGTGTGTTGGAAAAATTGATCAAGAAGTTCGTGACAAAATGAAAAATGTATTAGAAAAGAACATTTCCTATCAGTCGTGTAAAACCAAGAAAGTTCTGCAAGGTGAACAATTTGACTTTAGTTGTTTTGAAGGTTTTTCACCAGGGGACATTGATCACATCAAGTATACATCCATGATGCCAGTTAAAGTAGAGAGCTTTTCAGAAAGACAACAGGCAATCCTACAAACCCAACAAACTACAAATGGCAACGGTTCTTTATTGCAATGATGAACAATAAATGTGCCATGGGATACATTATATAAAATTTGTAGTTACAATGATACTGTGACTGCGAGGGTTACGTAGATTCGGAAATCTGGTTTGCAGAAATTTGGGACAACTTTTGCTGCAGTAAAAAGACGTGAAATTGACAGTCAACTGTCTTCAAGGCAGACTCGATGTTTTGAAAGAAATCACCGTGATACATTTCGCAATAACCAACAAATAACTGCCGCTCCTCACACACCTCCCCAGCCATTGTTTCTAAAAAGCCGCACACCTTTGGAGAACTTCAGCGGCAGCAGCACAACAATGTCACACGGTGCCATTAACAATGATATACATTTTTTATATTTTGAAAGTTAAAATTACAGAAAGAATTTAGTCATTCTTTTTCAATCTTAATAACATTCTCCCCAAAATTTAAGGGCATTTTATTGGTCATTCTTCTCTGATTTTTGGGTCATCAACTTCTGAGCCCTACTTATGACAGTAAGCATGTTTACACACCAATATACATGTCAGTTCATGGACACAACTACTAGTCGACCACGATATGAATGCACTCGGCGAGAAGCTTTACTAAACAGTTACGTCACAAGTGGTTGGAGTTCCGATAACTCAAACATCAACAATACCAAGATACTTCCAATCTGACGCGCAGATGTAGTGTAGTTCAACATGGTGCTTCTTCAAATCTTTTCTGGTGCAGCTAAAATTGGAATAGTATAGTGGCAGTTGCAGTGCTCAGTGCAATAAAATTGGCATGTGCTTGTGAAAAGTTTAATTACGGAAGCACCTACAAAGTTAAAAACAAGAAAAGTATCCCATTCTGATACAAAGCATATCATATATAAGGTTATACAGTTCTGTAGACAAGAAAAGCAGGAAAAAAGGTTACTCGTACGCCTTGAAAAAGCAGTTCGGGCAGCAATTGAGTCAGCTATCAAGTTTATGGCAAGTTTTCTGGGATGCATAGGAAATTGTTTGGACTGATTACTTGGAAAAGCGGTAAAGTATCACTGATGACTGCTGCGCAAGCTTACTGCAACGTTTAGGTGCTGTTTCTGCACCACAATGCTCCGGCCCATCATTCAGTTATTGCAATGGGAAAAATGTGTGAATGGTAAACACCTATTTTGAGGACATGATAAATTGTACTACAGAGATGCTTTAATTAAATTAGAAAACTGGTATCACAAATGCATTTGCCTTTCTGAAGATTATGTTAATAAATAATATTTTTTTTTGGGCCAGAACTTGTGAGCTGTATGTATCATTAATATTGTGACTTTGGGGGTTTGTGAAATTAAAAGTCCAGGTCACAAACACTAAAATTTTGCTCTTTATTTCCGTAGAAACACACTTCATCAACCTTTACAGTGGCAGAATTACGTCATATACGTAATACAACTTGCCAGGTCAACGACCACAACAGTTCACACAGCTGTTCATGCACGCGAGTTCAATTAACAACTCTTCCCCTTGACGAGCTGCAGCTTCCTTATTTATAGCTGACTCACTATCCGGAATGTTCTCAAACAATCGAGACAGCGCTAGAAGAAAGACGAACTCTGCAGAAATCCACCTCTTTCCCCCCACCATTTTGATGAGCTTTTATCTCTGCATTGCATTACCTATCCCTCGTGCCGCTTCGCCTCAACAATGCAACAATATAGTGTTCAATAGGTACTAGTTTCAGGAGCTGTTGTTTGCATTGTTAACATCAAAGATCCAACTGTCATCCGATTTGTTGTCTGTGGTCTTCTCTCTGGTGGGCAACTATGAACCACTTTATTACATTATTTTCTGGTGGGACTTCAAAGTTTATTACTCTACCTTTATAGTTTCATATTAATGTTCACCCATGTTGTCAGTTTGTTATGGTTTATCACATCTTTTAATAACTTTGGATTTGGGTCAAGGTTATGGTGATACTGCTCAAATATCTTCCTGTTAAAATTTGATGTTTGTAAAATTTTCTTTGACTGGTTTTTAGGTTTATTATAGTTTTCCCTATGTAGAATTTTTCACTCTTTACAACTTATTTGGCATTTTCCAGGTCTACTGATTGGTGGAATTTCATCTTTTGTTTAATATCAGTAATTACTTACAGGTACTACGATGATATTTTGTTTTCTAAAAATCTTTCTGAATTTACTAAATGGTTTTGAGTGGTATGTGATTCCACTGAATATGCTGTTGCTTTCTTTTTCTTTGGTGAAAGTGATTGCATCCTTAATGGTTCTCTTTTGTTTAGCTGTTTTAATTTTCCTTAACACCAGACTTTTATTGTACCCATTTTCTATTACTATGTGAAGTAGTGTTCTGCTTTATTCCTGGGTATATTGAGTAGTCAGTGTCTAACATTGTTTATTATTGCGTGTTTATGAGTAATTGGGTTTTAGGTGTAATTTTCTGATTGTTGGCTTGCTATAAATTCCAATTTTTATTTTTGTATTGTTTGCATTAAAACTACTAAATATTAAAAATAATAGGAGTGTTTTACATGTGTATAACATAGCATTAACCCTTTCACAGATTAGGATATCATATGATGTCCATTAAAGCAAGCAAAGCATCATGGATGTCTACATATATCTTGTGAAAACATGCATTTAATGCTTACTTAATGCTAATTATTTTAATTCTGCTCTTTTACAATAAACTTAAATAAATTCTATATGAGATTAAAGTTAACTTTCAAAGATTTAATTTTAAATGCTACACATCAAAACATGATAAACACACAAGGGCACATCTCCATATTCATGACAAATCATATTGGTTTCCTTGCAAACTCCTTTTATGCAACACACCAGAAGACATTTACAAAGCAGACTTGACCTTTTTGCTGTAGGACAGTGTTTCTCTTAAAGATTAAGGGATGCTGGGGTTGTGTATCTTTTTACCCCCAGTATGAAGAGACCTCAGAATGTTGTAATGCTCAATTAGACAGTGAGCCAGGTACGTCACTGTCCTGTGTGGGTTCAGAGCTCTCCAAATTACTGTAGGTATACTATATAAATGTAACAAACGATATGCTTGCAATACCTGGTATACTGGATCTACACCACCCAACAATTATTGTTACTCCTAACAACTCAGCACAAACAAGTATGACAGATTTTCATGTTCTGTAGCCATTCTGCTTAAGGGGACAGATGTTCTCAACCATATTGTTAAGCACCTGGAGCAAGCCATCAAAAATTCATATGCTTTGCAGGCATGTTTTGTTTTTCCACTGCTCTTGGCACAACAGTGCAAATAGTGCAACTGCCATCACTTCATTCCTGATGTACGTTCAGTGCAGACAGATGCAATGCAAGCAAACGATACAAAAATATATTTACTATTGCAGGAGCAATTTCATTGTGATCTCAAGGTATTGGTGAGGAAATGAAGTGAGCTGCTGATATTACAGATTATCCTTTCTGTCCCTTAAACTTTTTGCAGGTTCTTCAGACTGAATTTGTTTTGGGGTGCTAGTTTTAAGTTTAGTCTTTTGAAGATTCGTTCAAATTTTTTAAATGCCCATGGATGGTAGGCAAATTTTCTATATTGCCAATTTGTGTTTTTAAGTGGTGTGAGAGTGGTATTTTTTGATATTATCTTCAGTTTTTCCTTTCTATTCATCATGTTCCTTCATGTTCCTTCCTGCTAAATAAGCCACTAAAAAATTCAATCCCCAACACTTTGAAATTGGGAATTTATCAGATAAATTGTGAAACCTGTGAAAAAAGCTACATAGGAAAAACTAAGAGAGTCGCATAAGAGCCGTAGATGCAAACGATGATTTGCGAAACATGTCCTCAAAATAGGTACGAAAGTGAAGCAGATGTGTAATAAATACGACTCATCTAAAAATTAATAAGAGAAACTTGTTAACCAGGCAAAAATAACACCAGAGGAACATAAAGTTGAAACAAACAGAAAAATCTGCAGTATCACACCATTTTTGGGCAGAAAACCCACAACATTGGCCATAACATTAAACTGTTAAAATCTTTAAGTACACACATAGAATTGGATATTTGGGAAAAAATATTCATAACCAAAAACCGTGATAAAGTTATAAATTTTGAAATCCCGGCATTAAATGAAGTATTAAAACTTAGTGCCCCTAACACCAGATGGCAGAGGGATCGGAGCACCGTAGTAGTGGAAGAAGAGGAATGTTCATTTAGTCACCAAACAGCTGAGGATGAGATCGAATGATCTTGAAAACGTTTCAATTATACAACAACAAGTAAGTGAAGTTTGAGTGTAAACATAGTGACTCATAAATCAAACTCAGAAAAGTTGTTTCTGCTATCTTTCTTAAGACAATGCACAGCTGAACATTCTAAGCTTTCAGAAATGTAACTTGTGTACTAAACCAACATTAAGTCCACAATAAGTTAAAATGCATGTTCTGAATTCTTAGTTTTGCACTTGCTACTATAATATGGCATACAGAGAATGAGATACTTTAAAAACTATTCTGTTATTTGGGTGTTCAGAAAAATGAATGAATAAACTGCTACGTTTAATGTTTAACTGTATATTACGTTTCTATTGCTTGTTCTTAATACCGGCTTTCTAAGAAACACTCCAAGATGAATTCATTACAAAAAACAAATTTAAACAGTGGTGAACACTTTCAGCATTGTCTCAGTTTCATATTTACATTGCCTTAACACAGTATTGTTTCAAAACTGTTAACTTTTGTTAGAACTATCAATATCAGCAATTTAATTTAGGTTGTTTTAGCACTCCCTTCTGTATAAGCATCAAACACACCAAGGTGTTCATAAGTGGCAATGTTGCTTTCCCCACCAGCATGTGCTTCACGCCAACTGTCACAATCTTAAAGTAATTTTAATTCCATTGTAAGCACACATATAAATCCTGTAACCTTCATTTTCTGTTACACCATGCATTAGCTATAGCTGTGCAAATAAACACATATTAAAACCATCAGTCTAAAAGTATGGATAACACATATTTAAAATCCCCCAATATTATGAAAACAATACTATTTATGACTAAAACTTTCTCACCATGAGTGCCGAGTGGCCGCCTTTGCACTGCTTTTGGGTCTTGAGGTGCAAATGCAAGCGTCCCCAACCACATATACTTTTAAGACCAATGAAAATTTAAATATTCCCTTCCTCATTTAAGATGCATTTTATTATAGCAGAAAAACTCTTTCCGCACAAAACGCAGTATACAAATATCCTAATATTGGAAATCTAGGACTTTTTCTAGGTGTCCATTACACATTGTAACTTTCATCTTTTGCATTCAAGTTCCATTATGAAAACAAGAGTAACATTATTGTTGTCTTTCTCTTTCCCAAAACAAAATTGTGCCACTATCACACCCTAAACAGAGACAAAAACCCAGGATTTCACTGACATGTATTTCATAACAAGGCAAAATAATATGATGCTCTGTATTCAGCAAACCATCAATTTTTGGAATCATAGAATTAAATGTACATAATTTGCTAATAACAGAAATGTTCACAACCTTCACATTAGATATTATTTACACACATTATTGTAAACACAATACAACATAGAGTCAACATGAAAAATTCAATGCCATGGTTGGGATTTGAACCACAGATCTCCTAGTTTCCGTCCAGTCCTCTAACCTATTTAGCTACCATGGCCAATGGGCCATCCTGACATTAAATTCTCCATTTCACTCGTATATTTCCCCGCTAAACCACTAGGGGCTCTCGCATCTGAGATACACC